>CM066035.1:751979198-752418149 GCA_033557465.1 Ichthyophis bannanicus
GTTCCAGTTCTCTGGAATTCTCTGCCTCAGGACTTGAGGTGTATCTCCGAGTTACTGGTGTTTCATTGAAAATTAAAGATTCTTTTATTTAAACAGGTATTTCCATCTTTTTCCTGATATCCTCACAGTTAATCTATTGCAGTGGTCTTCGTATTTTTTTAAAAAAAATTTTATGTTGTTTGTCTTTGTCTTTACTTGATTTATGAACATTTTAATGTAATCTGTTTATAACACAGAAAATAATTATTTTTTAATACCCCCCCACCTCAATAGGTGGAGTTAAATGCACCTGTAGAATTTGTATGCTGAATTAAGGCACAGAGCTCCGTGCTAACTGCCGGGAACATACTTCCCATGCCTCGGACAGTTGACTTGGTGGTGTGTGGTACCGATAATTGTGCCATGTTTTTGCTGCTATTGGGTGAGTTAGGTGCAATACCATAGTGTCCGTTATAAAAAGGCCACTAAGTCTTCAATTTCGTGTGGGAAAAACCTTTATATTACTAAATGTTCACATTTTATTTGGTAAATAATTTCAAGCTATGAGAGCAAAAAATACAAAAAAAAAGAGCTCTTGCTTAAGTAATCTGTTGTATTTCGTTCTTCAAGAAAGGAGTAATCAATCAATGTGTTTTCAGAGGCAGAAATCTTAACTACTGAATAGATTTATGGTGATGTAACACTATAATTTCAACACGTCTTAACAGACATTTATAATTTAGCTAATTTTATATACCAGAAATCTAAAAGTGCTAAGCAGTTTACAAAGAACAAGGCAAATGAGGCTTTACATACAACAAGGATTAAAGAACGAAAAGTGTTACATAAAAACTATGATATAGACAAAGGGGCATGTTTACTAAACACCGTTGCGTGTGCGGGTTCCGGTTAGTGTGCTGGTGCCATATAAGGAGTGGGCGGGCCAGGGCCGAAAAAAAGCAAAAAAAAACGGACCATACGTGTGTGCGTCGCGCTAATGTGCGGGACCCACAATTAGCGCGTGGGAAGGCCTAGTGGGGAGCTGCTGCAAAAACCAAAACAAACAGAGCCGGAGTGACAACGGTTTGAAAGACACCAACCAACTGGGGCAGGGGCCAGGGGTTCACAACCCCCATTGTTCTCAACAAAAAAGACCAGACTGAGGCATTAACACATTTATGGGCAAAAGTGGTTCCGGAGGCATAGAACTTTGGGCGGCAGAAGGCGGGGCAACTGTTATTTTTATTACGGCATGAGGCGGCGCACTGTTCAGTGTGGGTGGCAAAATGGCGGTTGAATGTTAAGTTTGGGCGGGGGGCAGAAGGCGGGGCGATGCGCTGATAATATAGTGGGCAACAGAAGGCGGAAGAGCCGGTGGGCAGAAGGCAGCGCGCTGATGTGTAAGGGGGGTAGTCCAATAGTGGCAGGGATAATTGGCGCGCTGATGTATCAAATAACAGGAATGGAGCCATAGCACAATGGTTAGGACACTGACCACTCGTGCCGGATTCATGGGTTCAATTCCCCACAGTGCTCATTGAACACCAGCTGGCTGAGGCATTATTTTAGGGGCATTTCCAAGTTGTGCGGCATAAGGCAGGCACGCCTGTTAATTTAGTGCACCTACACAAGATGGCACGCTGATGGCTACAAGGCTGCGCGGAGAAATATGCAACAAACACAGGAACAGAGCCACAGCACACTGGTTTAAGGACACTGGACCAATGGTGCAGGGCGCCAGGGGTTCAACCATCACAGTGCCCAGGGAACAATAGGATGGCCTGTGGGCAGTCTGTATCATGGTGAGGAGTGCTTGTAGGAGGGCCTTTCCATTGTTTTTATTTCCCACCACTAGTAAAACCGCTCTCACAGTTTGTGTTAACCATACGGATGCCCGTAAGGCACATGTTACAGTGCCTTCTGTCCGCCCAAGGGGCACCCTAGAAGTGTCCCATATAGGGCACCATGTAGGTTGCGGACACAGGATTAATGTATAGTGAACCCTATATGGATGGCAAACCATAAGGTGGCCTATAGCGCGCCCATATATAAAGCACCCTCAGTAGGCCACTAATGGGTATAGTAAGCTGTGTCTGTGCGTGTTTTTGTCGGCAACTTAGACATATGTACATGTAAATATGAAAATAAAGCTGTGGACAGCCCTATCAAAGGGCCCTTCCTATGGGTTTGACCCCCATGATCTCTGGCTGTACAGGGAGTGACATAACCAGTTGGCTACAGCTATATAGGCTGACAGCAAGCCACGGGCTGGCTGCACGAACCTGCACGTCACCCCACAGACAGTCTCGCTGTTGTAGACAGGATAGGGTTAGGCCACCCGTACCCATGATGCACGGACACATGCAAATCAGCTGTCCACAGATGCACACAAGATGGGAGAATGCACCCCAACAGCTACCCGCGCCGGTAGGGGGAATGGTCCGTGTGCACACACACAGCACCTCGGCATGGTAGGGGGGTCCTGAGGGGTGGACTACCAGCAAAGAGTAGCTACAAACCGGTCACATTGTGCGGGTACTGTGCCTCACCCTGAGGGTGTGGATGTGGTGCTCTATATGTCCAGAGGCAGTCAACACGCGCCGGCTTTCAGAAGCCGGCGGAAGGAAGGACTAGTTTCCCTTTCAAGGCATTAGTAAGTCCACGGGGGTCTGATGGGAAGTTCCCATCAAGCCCAGCCGGGGGCTTAACAGAGCATCGAGGGAGAAACTCTCCCCCAACCCTTTTTTTTTTTCTCCCTTTTGTCGCGCTCTGAAAGCGCGGGGCGCCCGTGTGACTGCCGCTGGAAAGAGAAGAGCTGATTACAGGGGAGGGCAGGCTCTGCCGGGCACAGGGGGGGGGGGCCCCGTGGCACACTCGATTTCTGCCGCTGTGCAAAGCCCCGGCTGAATCAGCACAGCAGGACAGACTTTGTTTAAATTTTTTTTAAAATTTACTTTTGGCATCAGAATGTTTTTTTGCGATGCGGGGCCCCCTGAAACGCGGGGCCCTGTTGCAAAAAACTATATCTCGCTCAATGGGGTCGGGCCGGCCATGCTGAGACTCAGTCATAACCCACTGACTGACTGCAATGTTGCCTAAGTCCATGTCAGAACAAACTGATACTGGCAGGTATCCCTCTGAGCGTATCAAAAGTTTACTGTAGTGGTGGATTACGAGACACTGGTTCATGGACAACAAATGACTTGTATTGTAATTATACCATGGCTATACTTTATCATGAAGGGCATAGATAGGAATAGAAGGGGAGGAGGAGTGGCACTCTATGTAAAAAACAACATTAAAGCTATAGAATCACAGAGCTTAAAAGGGGCAAAGAGGCAGGCATTGTGGGGTTAAACTAGAAGAGAGGAACGAGAAATCTATTTGCAAACGGCGTGATATATCAGACATCCCTCACAAAAGAGGGGGACACAGAGAGTTAATTGGGATAGACATGATGCAGCATGTGCTAGGAAACGGGGATCATGCTACTGACAGGGGAGTTTCAATGTTGCCAGAGGTTGATTGGCACATTCCTGCTGCAGTATCAATTATAGGAAGTAAGGAAATCCTGGATCTCTATACCAGTGAACTATTCAGGAAAGTGGTAACAGACCCACATGTGGGAGAGGGGCCATATGCTCTGGACTTGGTGCCATTAAAATGGTGAAAGGAGTTTTCTGATGTTAAGGTGGGAGATCAGTTGGTATCCAGTGATCACCCGTTGGTGTGGTTCAGTCTTAGGACTAGGGCTGTGTATCGGAATCCATTGAAAAGTGAGGGTCTTACGACTTTACGGCAAACTCACTGTGCCAAGATGGGCCCCAATACCTCATGAAGTTCGTTAGCAGGATAGGAAAACAGCTAAGGGGATGTAGAAATATACCGTGGGCAAAACTGAAAGGGCAAAAACTGAAAGAGAAACCAAAACTGGTTGTTTTTAAAACGGTTAAATTACAAGGTAATAACGGAAAAAGGAGACTGCTATGGCTTTCAAAAGAAGTAGCTGAATTGGTTGGGACGAAAAAAAGTAGGGGAGGGCCTCATGATATACAAGATGATTACAGATGGAGAGGGTGAAGGGACGCAGAATCTATCTTTGGAACAAAGATTAGAGAAGCTAGCAAAGTAGTCAGGAAAGCAAAGATTCAAAACGAGGAGGAGCAATAGCCCAAGCAAATAGAAATGGGGGGGATGAGGAAATTTTTCAGATATGTTAGTGGATATAGAGGAAGGGCAAAAGTGGAATGGTCAGATTCAGCGGTGAAGGGGAGGAATATGTTGAATAGCAAAGAAGACAAACAATGAATCGTAAGGATAATAGTCAGAATTGCTTAAACAATAGTTCTGTTCTGTGTTCACCAGAGGAAGATACCAGGAACAGGACCTCAGAAAACACCCACAAACAGGAACGGAAGTGAGGGACGCTGTAAACATTATTTTCAGAAGGACGGTGGTTCATGAGAAACTAGCTCAACTTTAAGGAGCAAAGTGATGGGAAGGGTATGGGATACATCCTAGAATACTGAGCGAACGTGGGGACGTTATAGCATGCTCCACGGGACAGAAAAGCAACCTTTTCAAGGGGCCTCATTGGAGTCGGGAGTGGTGCCCCAAAGGAATGGAGAGAGGCTAATGTGGGGGCCTTTACACAAAGGGGAGAAGTAAGGATTGTGGTTGATAAAGGACAGGCCGGTTAGTTTAACTTTGGTGGTGAGTAAATTACTTGAAACTTTGATGAAAAAGGAAAACAGTGAAGTTTCTGGAGTCCAGCGGAGCCAGGATCCGAGGCAGCATGGATTCACTAGAGGCAGTGGCTTGTCAGACAAATCTGATAGATTTCTTTGACTGGGTGGGACCAGGGAGTTAGACCGAGGGGAAGACCTAGATGTGGTATATTTCGATTTCAGGTAAAGCTTTTGACCCCACGTCCCTCACAGGAGATTGATAAAACACAAACTGAGCACCCTAGGGATGGACCATAAAGTTACTACTGGTGTGAGAAATTGGGTGAGTGGGAGGCTGAGACATAAGGGTACAGGTACATGGAGCTCACTCTGATGGAGAATGAAAGTTAAAAGTGTTGTGCCCTAAGGATATCTGTCCGTGGTACAAAGGTATTTCTTTTTAAACATCTTTGTTAGTGCATGATCAGGCCCAGCCCCCCCAAAAGGCTGTCTGGTAAGGTTTGCCTCTTGGTGGATGATACCAAAATCTGCAATAGAGTAGACAACAAGGGAGGTGTAGATAATCATGATGATGGGATCTAGATGAGCTTGGCAGAATGGTCTAGTATTGGGCAGCTGGGTATTTAATGTTAATAAACAGAAGGTCATGCATTTGGGCTGCAGCAATCCAAGGGTAAGTCGATTTATAGTATAGGGGTGAAGTAGTTTGCCTCCACTAAATGGAAGAACGGGGACCTTAGTATGGTTGTATTTGATGTATCTTAAAGTTAGCTAATTAGGTAGAAAAGGGGACAGGGGAGAAAAAGCTAGCAGGATGTTGGTGTGCAATCGGAGGAGTATGGCTAGCAGAAACAAGGAGGTGATAGTGCATCTGTATAAGTCGTGGGTGTTGGCCTCATAAGTTGGAGTCTAGTGTGCAATTCTGGAGACTCCGCACCTTCCAATTAAGGATTGAAAAAGGACGGAGTCAGTACAGGGGGTAGCTACTGACATAATGGTTAGTGGTCTTCGTTATAAGCATTATTCTGGAAAGACTGAAGGATCTTAATATGTAAACCTTAGAGGAAAGGCGAGACAGTGAAGGTTTAAATCAAAATCATGACTGAGATGTTTAAATACCTCCATTGGCATAAATGCCACAGGGGGAGAGCCTCTTTTGATTGAAAGCAAGCTTCTGCTTGATGAGGGGACCCATGGGATGAGGGTGAAACAAGGGGATAGAATCAGGAGTGATATGCGGATCAATAATTTCCTATCCGGAAAGAGGGATGGAGCGGTGGAATAGTCTCCCAGTGGAGGTGGTAGAGACTGAGAAAATAGTATATGAATTAAAAAAAGAATGAGACAAACACAGATGATCTCTAAAGGAATAAAAGTGGACTGTTGTAGTTGTTGATATGTAAGTGACAGACTAGATAAGACATCGTGGTCTTTTTCTGTCGTCATTTTTCTCCTTTTTTTCGATGTTTCTATGTTTTCTTTTGAGTCCAATAGATCATACGGGAGCATGTTCACAATTAGGTTAACACGGGAGCATGTTCCAAAGGATTTGGAGCAAAAAAGAGAGGAGATTCCCTTGAAGTTGTGAAACTAACCCTGGATAAGATGGAGCGCACATGGAGTCAGTTCAAGGAACATGTCCCTCTACTCCTACTGTCTTTTGTGTTTTCCGAATCAGAATTTTGGTGGGACGCAGATAAACCATGACAGATTTTAAATGAAGGGATGGAAAAGGCAGTACAGCGAAATTGTTTACTGAATTCTGTATACTCTAGGTAACTAATGCAGCTCAACAAAACACGCCATGATATGATCAAACCTTGAAATCACTCAAGAGAACTTCTAGCAGCCGTATTTATGCATATATTTGTACAGCTCTCAGGGATTTCTTCGGAAGCACAACAAATATTATGTTATATAAATCCAGACAGGGAAAATTCAAGTTCTGGAAAACAGTACAAAAATTCATCATGAACTAAATTATTTTCCAAAGATGTCATGTTAAACTCATTTGGAAATACAAAGCTCTGAAAAACTTGATTAATATGGTGCTGCATACTCAAATGCTAGTTCAGCAGATATCCCCAGACAATTCACCTCAGTTTTTACTGTTAGAATCATCGTTCATTAAATTTTATGATCGTGGGGGAACTGAACAGTGTTGCAGAATATAAACAAAGCTTCTGTCATACAGCTCAAACAAATCCATGATCTTCCAACCAACTAGCAATTGCTAGAAAACAATCTGAAATATATATAGAATGTATACCTTCCTATATCAGAAAAGGAACACAGATCATTTATCATTGTCATCTATGTGATATGTTATGGAGATTATTTTAGAAGGCTGATTTCTGATTTCCACGTCTAAAATCAAGGATTTACATGTGCAAATGGCATCTATGTGTAAATAGCCATTTTTTGGAAAGGGCTCAATTTCCAATGGATCCTTCCTAGAAGTTCTAAGGGGGCGTGTCAGAAGCATGGTCAGGGGATCGCCTGTGTAGATCAAACATTTGCAGGTGTATTCTCCATTTCATACAGGAAATGCATGTGTTTGACCCACATTGTCCATATAAGGATTTATACCTGATCTCTGCACATTTGGTTTTCAACCAGCCCTTTCAGGAGGGATTAAGGGAGTTATCATCTCATCCCTACTTGTTTACAGCCCACTCCAAACTGACCTTAAAGGTAGTAGCCTCTCTAGTTAATTGGTGGCATTTATATATGCAGGGTTGCAATATGGCAAGCTGCATGTATAAGTGCTGACACACATGGAAGCAGCTACACGTGGAAGGTATTGAGTTCCCTCTGTTTTTTTTTCCCATGTGTAGGTTTGCAAATTGGCTTTCTAGTTCCACGCATCAGCATGTAGAAGCACACTTCTGCACCTCCTTATTCATTTTAGAATAGTCTCCAGATTCGACCAAGCCTTTTCTAAAATACTGGTAGAACTGTGTGTCATGATGTAACATCTCAATTCCAGTCTCCACGCAGTATCAAAAAATGTCTTTGCATCTCTTAATGATATCACACAAAGGATTTAAAGTATTAAAGTAAAGCCAAAAGGGCAGAACCTGGAGGAACACCCCCAATTAACCTCAACCTCAGCACAGTGTGGCTTATTAGTTTTAATATGAGGTGCACAATCTGCTAGATAAATCCAAAATCACTTAACACAGCAGTTTGTACCCCCAATAATCTTAATCATCTCAACTGAAGATTATGATTAATCCAGTCAAATGCAGAAGAGAAATCCAAAATTAACAAAAATATTGTACCAGGATTATCTAGTTCACAAAATAAAGTATCAAATAGCAAAGCTAGCAAGTTTTCAACCACATGTACTTTGAGAAAGCCATGTTGTTACCATAAAGTAGGACATATAAATAAATACAATTCTGAAACTACTCACCGCTTTGATTATAAACAGTACATAAAACGTTGGCCAGTGTGAACCAGACAATGAAGGATCAAAACTGGATTTTTTTTAATAGGCCACACATTGGTTCTCTTTAAAGATTTAGGCATTACAGCCCCCAACCTAACAAAGAAAGTATAACCACTTAACAAAGGATGACAGCAACATCAGACTTAATTTAATCCAATTTACTGGACAAGGATCCAGTCTAGAAATGGTCATGTTCAGTAAAGAGATGACTATGCAGAGCTCTTTACAGTTAACCACTTGAAAATCAGATCACTGTTTAATAGCTCAGGTGCCTTTAAGCAAAGAACAGGCAAACTTGAAAGACTGCAAATTTTCTGTCAACTACTAAGCAGGTTGTAGAAGCGCAAAAGACATGATGGAAGAGTTAGAGTATATAGCACCAAATGGAGAGACTTGGTAGAAGTAGGATAACCAATGGGACACTGTGGGGGTAATTATGATAATGCAAATAGGCCACCTGGACATGCAGAATTTACATTTTTCTCACGAAAAAGGCTAGAGCCGTATTCTGAAACCATGCAGTCCTGCATGTACATGGCACTAAAACGGGGATCTCAGAACATGGGTGGGGGGGGGGGGCATAATGGGGGCATGACAAGTTGTGGAGACATATAAAGCGTATTCAGGAAAGACCTGCATATGTCCTGAGTGTATCCCACAGATGCCTACGTCATACCAGTGGCAATATGGAATAAAGCTAGCACTTAGATTTTCTGCTCTGATCTTCAATGTGTCCCATACAGATGAATTGATAAGGAAGGCAAAAAAGAGAATGTGAAGCATTTTCATGTACATTCAAAGCAAGTGTGAGGGCATACCCTGGGCAGGAAGTGTGGTGAATGGTCTAGGTCCTAGGAAGGTTTGAAGGCGGTGAGGACATGGGAGTGGTAATTACAGAAGCACCTTATATATTGTTCCAAGGTATGGTTCACACATTTTATTTTCACATTGGATTGCAGATGATAGTTGGAAGACAAGTGAACTTGATTATTCAAAAGCACCAGAGCCATATAGTGAACTGGGACCCTTTGCTAGTGGCGATCTGTGAAGGCAGACTGTGAAGACGGGTCACCTCTAAGAGCAATATATGAGGTATCTCTGTTTTCTTTTTTTTTAATTCTTTATTTTCGTTTTATAACAACAAAGGAAAGGAAGACATACAGCTAAAAGACAGATACATACATAGAATGTGATACATACACCAAAGTAAACCCCTGCCACCCCCCTCCCCCCTGCTTCTTCTCTAGAAAACTAATCATTCCCGAAACGGGCGTGTACTGACATTATTGTGGTACAAAACCTAACGGTGATCTGAAACATGATGAGTGGTACATTCAACAGACATGTCGGAGCAATAGAGCAGATTGTTAACAGGATCATTGGAGGTCAGCTATCTGCAGCATTTTAGATCACAGGCGAGAAGTGATGTTGTGGGTTATGGGGAATAGCTCTACCGAGATATCTGCTCCTCTTTACTATATCAAGCAGACAAGGTTCCACCATTCATTGACAGTACGGCGAGAACGACGCTATCACATGCTTGTTCAATGTCCGAGCGTGATTAAACATATGGCTATAACCAGCATACCCGAAATCAAGGAGAAAAGCGACCCTTCTTGAGGAAGAGAGGGGGACCCTCCGCGCCACTGAGCGGAGTCCGCACACTCTTCCAATGAGAAAGACGGCTCGTGGAGAAGGTGTAAGATCCCAATTGAACAATACGACCCCAGACCCGCGCCCCAGTACGAACAGACTGCGTTGAGCGGATCCTAGGCAATCAATAAAATGTAACATTGAGCGAGGGTTCCCAGCAGCCAGTACTGGCACAGTGAGACCAACACTGGTCCCTAGGCAGTTGTGTTCCGATTTGGCTATTTTTTTTTCTGGCAGTAGTAAACAGCAATTCTATGTGCAAAAAAGAAGAGAGTTTGGGTAACTGAGGCAAATCTGGGGAAACCCGCACTACTTTGCTCCAGAAAAACCGCTCCATTGCACAGGGGTTAAAAGATGGTTTGCAGTTCGCGCTCCCAGGCTTGTTGGGGCTCTAGACAATGTAGCTAGTATCTGACCCTGACAATAATAGTTTAGAAAAAGGTAGTAGAGGCTACCCCAGTGTACTACTAATAGAAGTGAATTAGTTTCTAATAGCCCGTCCTAAGTAGGGACAGAGGGCCGGCAGGATTTGAGCACTTTTGAGGCAGTGTTGAAGCTGCATCAATTGAAAACGTAATGTTTCGCTGGGTAACGCAAATTCCTTTTGTAAATCAGAAAAGGTTTTCCAACGCGCTGCAGAGAAGAGCTGTTGGGGTGTCCAGATCCCCCTAGAGTACCAGCGTTTCCATGCTATCGTTCTATTTAGGACTTGAATTCTGGGGTTATTCCACAAGCGGGAGTCCGTCCTTGAGGACATACGTTAGGGCCCAGTGATAGAATGAGAGTGTTAAAGAGCCGCAAGAGTATCGACATTCATTGGGGGATGGCGGGGTGTCTACTTGATGGGACATACCGGGGAGATGGATCAACGGAATGGGCTACTAATCCCCTTCTTCTGACTGTCAAGAGGCCCAAACATGGAGTCGTGCTGTCCTGTTGGGGCATCCTAGCCATCGGGCACCTTGTTTACAGTAGGAAGGCTTGATGATAGTGACTGAGGAAAAAATCAGGAAAGCGGGTACCCCCTAGTTCCTTCGCAGACTGTAGTTTTTGTTTAAGCTATCCTTGGTGGTTTTTGCCCTGCCAGAGATAGCGGACGAGAATGGCCCTCAATATCTTTGTAGGTGTGTAGCGGGGGGGGGGGAAGGTCGAAGCATCCGGCAAGCATTTCTAACATATAGGTTCACTTTGGGGACTATCATCATTTTGTTCCCCACAGTTTCTATGGAGCGGCCCCACCATGTAAGGGATAAGGGCGACCCACGATTTGTGAGCTTCACGGACTTTAGGGAGGACTACCTCTTTGGCATTTAAAACTAAATAAGTGTACTTCTAAAGGAGAACAGTAATGGACCCCAGAGATATTTCACCATGCGGGAGTTGCCAAAGGAAAGGAATGGACCTGCATGTCAGCCGTCAGGATGTACTAACGAAGGCGGTTACGCAGTGGGAATGCTACAGATTTGGTCCAGTTTAGGGTTTTAGATAGCGTCCGATAATTGCGAGTATCCGGATCAATCAGATCCAAGAGCCAGCTGGAACACTCCGAATCAAGGGGACTATACGAAGCTAGCGACTATAAGAATCGATGCAGTCTGCATCTTGCCAGAGAGTTTAATCTGCCTCTTGTGACTGAAGGGGACACCTCGACTACCGTGACGGGACTGATCTAATAAGGAGGGCGAGGGGTTTCAAGAGCTAGATTCAAAGAGCATTGGTGATAGGGCACCACCTTGACGCGTGCCTCTTTGGAGAGTAAAAAGGCTGAGGACATTAATTGTGGCATGTATACACACTAACATAGCGTTGCGGACACAACGGGTTGAGTATCACATGATCTTGGAGGTATCTGAGGAAGCCCTCCCCAAAGCCATTACATCGTAAGAACTGCAAATAAGAAGGGCCCTTCTAGGCGATCAAAGGCTTTTTCAGCATCTAGGGAAAGCAGCCCCCCATGGGTGGTCTAATATTGGCAGCACTGGATAGCACATGGCACACGGTCCGACTATTGTCAGCGGTGGATCGGCCGGGTATAAAACCGCCTTGGTCGGGGGGAATTAGGGTTGCCATCCTGTCAGATAGCCGTGTGGCCAAGATCGTTGCGAAGATCTTATAATCGGCATGAAGTAGGGAGATTGGACGGTAGTTTGCGGTTAGCAGCGGGTCGCTGCCTTCTTTTCTCAAATACTCCCACCTTAGCTAGCAGAAAAGGATCCCAAAGAGGATGTATCTACCCGCAAGGGCAGTAAAATAGAGTTTTAAGTAGGGAACTAAATCGGCAACTGCACGTTCTGTAGAAGTCGGTCGGGAGACCATCAGGCCCGGCGGCTCGCCCCCGAGGCTTCTTTGTTCCGTTTTAGGGCATATTGGATCTCTGAGGAAGAGAAGGGTTCCTCCCTCGCATCCCTATCAGCTTGCAGAAATGGTCCGGCGCCGCTGACTACCAGAAAACAATCGCGCGAAGGTCTCTGATTAGAACTCTCACATTCAGATTGATGTAGACGGGTATAGAAATCCCGAAAGAGTTCTACGATATAAGAGTGCGGGGTCAGTAGCCCCCCTCCCTGTGGGGCTCGAAGGGCCGCTAACTCGTTTGGCTTCTATTTTGACCTTTCAAGGCGTTTTGCTAAAAGTCGAACCGCTCGGTTGCTTTCACGTACGTATTTCCCTCGTTGAAGCTCCATACTCTTAGAAGCTGCAGTGGAGAGGATTGCATTATATTGAAAACGGAGACGCTGGAAGCGAACTAAGACGCATGGATCAGTACGTGAAGTTAGAACGCGTTCGCCTGCTTTGATTTGTTGGTCTAGTATGAGTAGCTGCTGTTTGCGTTGTTTCCGCAGGCGAATTTGATAGCTAGTGATCGTTGCTCGAATGGCCGCTTTGAAACCCTCCCACCAAGCCCAATTTGCAGTATCCTGGGGTAAATTAAAATGGAAGTAATCCTGTATGGCTGCTCGAATTTCTAACTGGAACTCTGGCTGAGTTAATAGGGCTCTATCAAAGAACCAGGCCCCCGAATTCCCTTGGGGTGCAGTAGTGTGTAATTGAAAAGAAATAGCAGCATGATCTGAAATATGTTGGGAGTGAATCTTTGCAGTGTCCACCTGAGGAACTAACAGTTTTGATATTAGAAAGAAATCTATGCGAGACTGGGATTTGTGAGGGGAAGAGAAGAAGGTAAAGTCAAGCTCATTGGGGTGTAGTAACCTCCATAGATCGACTAAAGCAAGATCTTTGATCACAGAGGTAAGCGTGGTGTGACTCTTGGGGGGACCACTTGTCCTAGGCGGCTGTTTGTCAATCAGGGGATCAAGAACTAAATTGAAATCCCCCCCTATTATCAATGAAGTATTAGCAGAGGCCTGCGCAACCTGAGCAATGGTAGCAAAAAAGGCAGGGTCATCCACATTAGGAGCATAAAGGCATATACATGTAACTTCAAGGTTACCTATCTTGAGGTGAACTCTGGACCATCTACCTGCTGTATCTGAGCTAGTCGCAATAATAGTAGCATGCAGAGATTTCCTAACCAGTATGGCAACCCCACATTTCTTAGAAACGGCTGGGGAATAGGCGGCCACCATGTAAGGTTTAATATTGAGTTTAAGAGTTTCCTTCGAATTTAAATGCGTTTCTTGGAGGAAAATCAGGTCCGCAGCTTCATGACTTAGATAGCTTAGGATTTTCTTCCGTTTTATCGGATTATTGATTCCTTTTACGTTCAATGATAAAATCTTACATGGTGCCATCAATCGGTAATAGACATTTTAGGTAAGGGCGCTTGAAAACATACAACATAATCTGTACAACAATGACATAATCACCGAGTATGCTGGCTAATACACCCCATATTGAAAAGTATGTACCAAAGTAACTTAGAGAAGAAGCAAAACCCCCAATGAATATGGCGACCATATGTCTGCGGGAGGAGGCCCTAGAGAGGAAGATAGAGACATAAAAAAAAAAGAAAACAACACCAGATTACATATTTAAAACTGTCACTGATACTCATCGAGGCTACTGTGGGTAGATGGAGTCGGGTCACAGATCTCATCAAAATAAGGCAACAAACCGCCCTCGACAGACTCTTTGCTGAGCCGCGGCAAATCCAATATGGCAGGTACAGCGGATATGAGAACACTGGCAGGAATATTCTGGAAGTCAGCGCATCAAGTCGGCTTCTTTAGCATCCAAAAACTCCGCTAGTAGATCAGGGTCCTCAAATGTTCTTGTCTGATTGTGAAGCGTGACTCGGAGCTTGGCCGGGTACATCAGGCCATAGCGTGCTTGTAGTTGTTGAAGCCTCGGCCGGAATTCCAGAAAGCGCTTTCGGCGGTCGACCGTGGGTTTAGCCAAGTCAGGATAGAAGGAGATCTTGTGGCTCTCAAACTCCATATGGCCCTTTGCCCGAGAGGCACTGAGAATTTGCTCCACATGTTGATATCTCAAAAGTCGAAAGATGATAGGCCGCGGGGTCTTCCTGTTGAGCGTTATGTTTGTGGGTACACGATGAGCGCGATCGATCTCCAATTCTTTGGTAAAGGTGATTTGGAGCAGGGAAGGGAGGATTTTATATAAAAACTCCTTCATGTCTCCCGATTCCGCTCCCTCCGGTATGCCCACGAGTCGTAGGTTGTTGCGGCGCGCTCTATTATTGCCATCTTCCACTTCTTTCTGCAAGGCCCGCACCTGACGTTCAACTTTGTCGAGTTTGGACAGCCGGACCGCATGGGAGTCTAATATGCTCTCCATTTTGTCCTGACGCGGAAGAGCCCCTCTAGCCTGCCTTGCAGTACACCAAGATCTTCCCGCAGCGCTCGGAGTGCTTCCACCGTTTGACTGCACGAGGTCCTTAACCCCTCTAATCTCTGCGAGGATTTCCTGCTGCATTTCGGGGCCCTCGCGCAAAGCCAGCCCCTTCTGCGGGGACGGGGTTCAGTTTTGGAGTGTTTGCCGTGAGAAGCCGCTGGAGATCCAAATTCCAGGCGCGTAGGTTTGGTCCCCGCCATCTCACCAATGTGCCCCGGCAAGATCAGAGCAGAGATTCAAGTATGGTTTACCTTTTAAACTTTCTCTTACCCTTCCCTGAAGGACTTCCTCCCCTCCCCCTCCTGCTGAATTTTTGTTGTGGTCTTCCTTTTTCTGTGCTGCAACACGTGGGTTTTAGTTCAGATCGCCTTGGTGTTCTCTAAGAAGAGGGGGCTTCCAGTGCTCTCCCAAAGGTGATTTGTTACGGTGTTGCTGCATAACGGTGAGTCTTGTTTCCAAATAACTGTGCATCTGTGTTGTCTCCACATAGCTCTCGTATCTGTCCATAGTTGGGTTCCCCTTACCAAACCACTCCATTGCTGTAGAGTTATTACCGTTTTAAAACTTTCTCTTCCCCTTCCCTGAAGGACTCCTCCCCTCCGCCTCCTGCTGAATTAGTGTTGTGGTCTTACATTTTCTGTGCTGCTCACGTGGGTGTAGTTCAGATTGCCTTGGTTGTTCTCTAGAGAGTGTGCTTCCATGCTCTCCCAAAGTTGAGTTTTTACTGAGTTGCTGCATAACTGTGGAGTCTTGTTTTCCAAATAACTGCGTGCATCTGTTTGTCTCCACATAGCTCTCTATCTGTCCATAGTTTGGGTTCCTTACCCACTCCGTTGCTGTAGAGGTTTACCTTTTTACACGTTCTCTTACCCTTCCCTGAAGGACTCCTCCCCTCCCCCTCCTGCTGAATTAGTGTTGTGGTCTTCCAGTTTTCTGTGCTGCACACGTGTGCCGAGTTCAGATTGCCTTGGTGTTCTCTAAGAAGAGGGGTTCTTCCAGTGCTCTCCCAAAGGTGATTTTTTTACGTATTTGCTGCATAACTTGGAGTCTTGTTTCCAAATACCTGTGCATCTGTTTGTCTCCACATCGCTCTCTATCTGTCCATAGTTGGGTTCCTTACCCCATCCATGGCTGTAGAGGTTTACCTTTTAAAAAACTTTTTCCTCTTACCCTTCCCTGAAAGGACTCCTCCCCTCCCCCTCCTGCTGAATTCGTGTTGTGGTCTTCCATTTTCGTTCTGTGCTGCACACGTGGGCTTAGTTCAGATTGCCCATTGACTTGTTCCTAGAAGAGGGGCTCTCCAGTGCTCTCCCAAAGGTGATTTGACTGAGTTGCTGCATAACTGTGAGTCTTGTTTCCAAATACCCGTGCATCTGGTTGTCTCCACATAGTCTCTCGAGCTGTCCCTAGTTGGGTTCCTTACCCAGGGGGTCCATTGCTGTAGAGGGTTTACCTTTTACACTTTCTCTTACACTTCCCTGCGGACTCCTCCCCCCGCCCCCTGCCTGCTGAATTAGTGTGGTGGTCCTTTCCAGTTTTCTTTTCTGTGCTGCACACGTGGGGTTTAGTTTCGATTGCCTTTGTGGTCTCTAAGAAGAGGGTGCTTCCAGTGCTCTCTCCCAAAGGTGATGTTTTTAACTGAGTTGCTGCATCAACTGTGAGTCTTGGTTCCAAATAACTGTGCATCTGTCTTGTCTCCACATAGCTCTCTATCTGTCCATAGTTGGGTTCCTGACCCACTCCATTGCTGTAGAGGTTTACCTTTAAAACTTTCTCTTACCCTTCCCTGAAGGACTCCTCCCCTCCCCGACTCCTGCGGAATTAGTGTTGTGGTCTTCCATTTTCTGTGATGGACACGTGTGTTTAGTTACCAGATTGACTTGGTCTACCTGTTTATTAACACCTCTAAGAGAGGGTGCTTCAGAGTGCTCTCTCCCAAAGGGGAATTGTTTTACTGAGTTGCTGCATAACTGTGAGTCTTGTTTCCAAATAACTTTGCATCAGTTTTGTTTTGTCTCCACATAGCTCTCTCTCTGTCCATAGTTGGGTTCCTTACCCACTCCATTGCTGTATAGGTTGTACCTTTTAAACTGTCTCTTACCCTTCCCGGAAGGACTCCTCCCCTCCCCCTCCTGCTGAATTAGTGTTGTGGTCTTCCATTTTCTGTGCTTCGCACACGTGGGTTTCGTTCAGATTGCCTTGGTGTTTGCTAAGAAGATGGTGCTTCCAGTGCTCCTCCCCAAAGGTGGATTTTTTACTGAGTTGCTGCATCACTGTGAGTCGTTGTTTCCAACTAACTGTGCATCGGTTTGTCTCCACATAGGCTCTCTATCTGTCCATAGTTGGGTTCCTTACCCACATCATTGCTGTAGAGGTTTTACCTTTTTAAACTTTCTCTTACCCTTCCCTGAAGGACTCCTTCCCTCCCCCGCCTGCTGAATATTGGGTTGTGGTCTTCCATTTTCTTTGCTGCAACACGTGGGTTTGTTTCAGATTGCCTTGGTGTTCGCTAAGAAGAGGGTGCTTCCAGAGTGCTCTCCCAAATGGTGAGTTTTTACTGATTTGCTGCATAATTGTTAGTATTGTTTCCCACTAACTGTGGCATCTGTTTTGTCTCCACATAGCTCGCTATCTGTTCCATAGTTGGGTTCCTTACCCACTCCATTGCTGTAGAGTTTTACCTTTTAAACTTTCTCTTAACCCTTTCCCTGAAGGACCATCCTCCCCTCCCCCTCCTGCCTGAATTAGTGTTTTGGTCCTTCCATTTTCTGTGCTGCACACGTTGGGTTTTAGTTCAGAATTGCCTTGGTGTTCTCGAGAAGAGGTGGCTTCCCGTGCCTCTCCCAAAGGTGATTTTAATTAATAACTGTTCACAGTTGCTTGCATAACTGTGAGTCTTTTTTCCAAATAAACGTGCATCTGTTTGTCTCCACATAAGCTCTCTCTCTGTCCATAGTTGTGTTTCCTTACCCACTCCATTGCTGTCGAGGTTTACCTTTTAAACTTTCTCTTACCCTTCCCTGAAGGCCTCCTCCCCGGCCCGCCCCGTCCCCTGCTGCATTAGTGTTGTGGTCTTCCATTTTATGTGCTGCACACGTTGGTTTTAGTTCATAAATTTCCTTGGTGTTCTCTAAGAAGAGGGTGCTTCCAGTGCTCCCCCAAAGGTGATTTTTTCCTGATTTGCTGCATAACTGTTAGTCTTGTTTCCACATAACTTTGCATCTGTTTGTCTCCACATAGCTCTCTATCTGTCCATAGTTGGGTTCCTTACCCACTCCCTTGCTGTAGCTGTTTACCGTTTAAACTTTCTCTTACCCGTCCCTGAAGGACTCCTCCCCTCACCCTCCTGCCTGCATTAAGTGTTGTGGTCTTTTCCAGTTTCTGTGCTGCACACCCGTGGGTTTAGTTTCGATTGCCTTGGTGTTCTCTACGAAGAGGGTGCTTCCATGTGCTCTCCCACAGGTGATTTTTTACTGAGTTGCCTGCATAACTGTGAGGCTTGTTTCCAAATAACTGTGCATCTGTTTTGTCTCCACATAGCTCTCTATCTGTCCATAGTTGTTTTCCTTACCCACTTCCATTGCTGTAGATGTTTACCTTTTAAAAACTTTCTCTTAACCCTTCCCTGAAGGACTCCTCCCCTCCCCCTCCTTCTGACTTCGTGTTTTGGGTCTTCCATTTTCTGTGCTGCACACGTGGGTTTAGTTCAGATTGCCTTGGTGTTCTCTAAGAAGAGGGTGCTTCCAGTGCTCTCCCAAAGGTGATTTTTTTCTGAGTTGCTGCATAACTGTGTATCTTGTTTCCAAATACCTTTGCATCGCTGTTTGTCATCCACATAGCCTCGCTATCTGTCCATATTTTGGGTTCCTTACCCACTCCATTGCTGTAGAAGGTTTACCTTTTAAACTTTCTCTTAACCCTCCCTTAAGGACTCCTCCCCTCCCCCTCCTGCTGAATTAGTGTTGTGGTCCTTCCATTTTCTGTGCTGCACACGTGGGTTTAGTTCAGATTGCCTTGGTGTTCTCTAAGAAGATGGTGCTTCCAGTGCTCTCCCACGGTGAGTTTTAACTGAGTTGCTGCATAACTGTGAGTCTTGTTTCCAATAACTGTGCCTCTGGTTTCCTCCACATAGCTGCTATCTGTCCATAGTTGGGTTCCTTTACCCCACTCCATTGCTGTAGAGGGTTACCTTTTAAACTTTCTCTTTCCCTTCCCTGAAGGACTCCTCCCCGCCCCCTCCGGCTGAATTAGTGTTGTGGTCTTCCATGTTCTGTGCTGCACACGTGGGTTTAGTTCAGATTGCCTTGGTGCTCTCTAAGAAGAGGGTGCTTCCAGTGCTCGCCCAAAGGTGATTTTTTAACTGAGTTTGCTGCATAACTGTGAGTCTTGTTTCCAAATAACTGTGCATCTGTTTGTCTCCACATAGCTCTCTATCACTGTCCCCATAGGTGGGTTCCTTACCCACTCCCTTGCTGTAGAGGTTTACCTTTTAAACGTTCTCTTACCCTTCCCTGAAGGACTCCTCCCCTCCCCCTCCTGCTGAATTAGTGTTGTGGTCTTCCATTTTCGGTGCTGCACACGTGGGTTTAGTTCAGAATTCCGTGGTTTCCTCTAAGAACAGGGGTGCTTCCAGTGCGCTCCCAAAGTGTTAGTTTTTAGCTGAGTTGCTGCATAACTGTGAGTCTTGTTTCCAAATAACTGTGGCATCTGTTTTTCCCTCCACATAGCTCTCTATCTGTCCATAGTTGGGTTCCTTACCCACTCCATTTCTTGTAGAGGTTTACCTTTTAAACTTTCTCTTACCCTTCCCTGAAGGTACTCCTCCCCTCCCCCTCCCGCTGACTTAGTGTTGTGGTCTTCCATGTTCTGTGCTGCACAACTTGGGTTGAGTTTTCAGAGTGCCTTGGTGTTCTCAAGAAGAGGTGCGTCAATCAGTGCTCTCGCCAAAGGTGATTGTTTTCTGAGTGGCTGCATAACTGTGATCCTTGTGTCCAAATAACTGTGCCTCTGTTTGTCTCCCCACATAGCTCTCTATCTGTCCCTAGTTGGGGTTCCTTACCCACTAGACTCCATTGCTGTAGATGTTTGACCTTTTAAACTTTCTCTTACCCTTCCCTGAAGGACTCCTCCCCGCCCGCCGCCTTCGAAATTATTGTTGTGGTCTTCCATTTTCTGTTCTGCCCACGTGGGTTTAGTTCAGATTGCCTTGGTGTGCTCTAAGAAGTTGGTGCTTCCAGTGCTCTCCCAAAGGTGATTTTTTTACTGAGTTGCCTGTCATAACTGTTGAGTCCCCTGTGTTTCCAAATAACTGTGCATCTGTTTTGTCTCCACATAGCTCTCTATCTGTCCACTAGTTGGGTTCCTTACCCACTCCATTGCTGTAGGGTTTTACCTTTTAAACTTTCTCTTACCCTTCCCTTAAGGACTCCTCCCCTCCCCCCTCCTTGCTGAATTAGTGTTGTGGTCTTCCATTTTCTGTGCCTGCACACGTGGTTATTTTTCAGATTGTTTCCTTGGTGTTTTTTCTCTAAGAAGAGGGTGCTTCCATTGCTCTCCTCCCAAAGGTGATTTTTTACTGAGTTGCTGCAGAACTGTGGGAGTCTGGTTTCCAAATAACTGTGCATCTGTTTGTCTCCCCATAGCGTCTATCTGTCCCATAGTTGGGGTTCCTTACCCACTCCATTGGCTGTTGAGGTTTACCTTTTAAACTTTCTCTTACCCTTCGTCCTGAAGGACTCCTCCCCTCCCCCTCCACTGCTGAATTAGTGGTTGTGGTCCTTTCCCATTTTCCTGTGCTGCACACGTGGGTTTAGTTCAGATTGCCTTGGTGTTCTCTAAGAAGAGGGGTGCTTCCAGTGCTCGCTCCCAAAGGTGATTTTTTACTGGATTTGCTCTGCATAACTGTGAGTCTTGTGTTTCCAAATAACTGTGGCATCTGTTTGTCGCCACATCGCTCTCTATCTGTCCATAGTTTGTTTCCTTACCCACTCCATTGCTGTAGAAGGGTTACCTTTTAAACGTTCTCTTACCCTTCCCTTGAAGGACTCCTCCCCTCCCCCTCCGGCTGAATTAGTTTTGTGGTCTGCCATTTTCTGTGCTGCACACGTGGGTTTAGTCCAGATTGCCTTGGTGTCTCACTAAGAGAGGGGTGCTTTCCGTGCTCTCCCCAAAGGTGATTTTTTACTGAGTTGCGGCAAATACTGTGATTCTTGTGTTCCACATAACTGTGTCATCTGTTTGTCTCCCACATAGCGCTCTATCTGTCCATAGTTGGGTGCCTTACCCACTCCATTGCTGTAGAGGTTGAAACCTTTTAAACGTTCTCTACTACCCTTCCCTGAAGGACTCCTCCCCTCCCCCTCCTGCTTTAATAGTGTTGTGGTTCTTCCATTTTCTGTGCGGCACACGTGGGCTTATTTTCGATTGCCTTGGTGTTCTCTAAGAAGAGGGGTGCTTCCAGTGCTCTCCCAAAGGTGATGTTTTTTTACTGATTTGCTGCAGAACGGTGAGTCTGTGGTTTCCAAATAACTGTGCACGTGTTTTGTCTCCACCTAGCTCTCTATCTGTCCATAGTTGGGTTCATTACCCACTCCATTGCTGTAGATGTTTACCTTTAAAGCTTTCCTCTGACCCTTCCCTGAAGGACTCCTCCCCTCCCCCTCCTGCTGACTTAGTGTTGTGGTCCTTCCATTTTCTGTGCTTGCACACGTGGGTTTTATTCAGATTGCCTTGGTGGTTTCTCTAAGAAGAGGGTGCTTCCATTGCTCTCCCAAAGGTGATTGTTTTTACTGAGGTTGCTGCATAACTGTGAGTCTTGTTTCCAAATAACTGTGCATCTGTTTGTCTCCACATAGCTCTCCTATCCTGTCCATAGTTGGGTTCCTTACCCACGGCCATTGCTGTAAACCAGTTTACCATTGTAAACTTTCTCTTACCCGTTCCCTGAAGGAGACACCTCCCCTCCCCCTCCTGCTGAATTAGTGGTTGTGGTCTTCCATTTTTCTGTGCTGCCACACGTGTTTTTTGGGGGGGGGGGGGGGGGTTTTTTTTTGTTTTATTTCAGATCGCCTTGGTGTTCTCTCATAAGAGAGGTGCTTCCAGTGCTCTCCCAACGGTGATTTTTTACTGATTTGTTGCAGAACTGTGCTCTTGTTTCCCCATAACTGTGCATCTTTTTGTCTCCACATAGTAGCTCATCTATCTGTCCATAGGTTGGGTTCCTTACCCACATACCATTGCTGTAGAAGTTTCACCTTTTAAACTTTCTCTTACCCTTCCCTGAAGGACTCCCTCCCCTCCCCCTCCTGCTTAATTAGTGTTGTGGTCCTTCCATTTTCTGTGCTGCACACGTGCTTTTAGTTCAGATTGCCTTGGTGTGTCTCTCAGAAGAGGGTGCTTCCAGTGCTCTCCCAAAGGTGATTTTTTACTGATTTGCTGCCTAACTGTGATCCTTGTTTTCCAATAACTGTTCATCTGTTTGTCTCCACATAGCTCTCTTATCTGTCCATCTTGGGTTCCTTACCCCGTCCATTGCTGTAGAGGTTTACCTTTTTAAACGTTCTCTTACCCTTCCCTGAAGGACTCCTCCCCTCCCCCTCCTGCTGAAATTAGTGTTTGGGTCTTTTCCATTTTCTGTGCTGCACACGTGGGTTTAGTTCAAGTTGCCTTGGTGGTCGCTAAGAAGAGGGTGCTCTCCAGTGCTCTCCCAAAGGTGATTTTTTACTGAGTTGCTGCATAACTGTGAGTCTTGTTTCCAAATAACTGTGGCTCGGTTTGTCGCCACATAGCTCTCTATCTGTCCATGATTTGGGTTCCTTACCCACTCCATTGCTGTAGAGGTTTACCTTTTAAACTTTCTCTTACCCTTCCCTGATGGACTCCTCCCCTCCCCCTCCTGCTGAATTAGTGTTGTGGTCGTCCATTTTCTGTGCTGCACACGTGGGTTTTTTAGTTCCCGATGCCTTGGTGTCCTAAGAAGAGGGGTGCTTCCATTGCTCTCCCAAAGGTGATTTTTTACTGAGTTGCTGCAAACCGGTGAGTCTTGTTTCCCAAAGACTGTTGGCATCGGTTTGTCTCCACATAGCGCTCTATCTCTTCATAGTTGGGTTCCTTACCCCCCCCCTTCCATTGCTGTAGAGGTTTACCTTTTAAACTTTCTTCTCTTACCCTTCCCCTGAATGACTTCCGCCCCTCCCCTCTCCTGCTGAGTTAGTGTTGTGGTCTTCCCATTTTCTGTTCTTCACACGTGGGTTTATTTCAGATTGCGCTTGGTGCTTTTCTCTAAGAGGAGGGTGCTTCCAGTTGCTCTCCCAAAGGTGATTTTTTACTGAGTTTCTGCATAACTGTGAGTCTTGTTTCCAAATAACTGTGCATCTGTTTGTCTCCACATCGCTCTCTATCTGTCCATAGTTTTGGTCCTTACCCACTGCCCTTGCCTGTAGAGTTGTACCTTTTAAAACTTTCTCTTACCCTTCCCTGAAGGACTCCTCCCCTCCCCCTCATGCGGAATTAGTGTTGTGGTCCTTCCATTTTCCTGTGCTGCACACGTGGTTTAGTTCAGATTGCCTTGGGGTGCTCTCTAAGAAGAGGGTGCTTCCAGTGCTCTCCCAAAGGTGATTTTTTACTGCGTTGCTGCATAACTGTGAGTCTTGTTTCCAAATAACTGTGCATCTGTTTGTCTCCACAGAGCTCTCTATCTGTCCATAGTTGGGGGTTCCTTCCCCACTCCAGTGCTGTAGAGGTTTACCTTTTTAACTTTCTCTTAACCCTTCCCTGAAGGACTCCTCCCCTCCCCGTCCTGCTGAATTAGGTGGTTTTGGTCTTCCATTTTCTGTGCTGCAAAACAAAAACCACGTGGGTTTAGTTTCAGATTGCCTTGGTGTTCTCTAAGAAGAGGTGTGCTTCCAGTTCTCTCCCAAAGGTGATTTTTTACTGATTTGCGGCATACATGTTAGTCCCCTTGTTTTCCAAATAACTGTGCATCTGTGTTGTCCTCCACATAGCTCTCTATCTGTCCCTAGTTGGGTTCCTTACCCACTTCCCATTGCTGTAGAGGTTTACCTGTTAAACTTTCTCCTTACCCTTCCCTGAAGGACTCCTCCCCTCCTCCTCCTGCTGAATTAGTGTTGTTGTCTTCCATTTTCTGTGCTTGCACACCTGGGTTTAGTTCAGATTGCCTTGGTGTTCTTCTAAGAAGAATGGTGCTTCCAGTTCTCTCCCAAAGGTGATTTTTTTACTGAGTTTGCTGCAATAACTGTGAGTCTTGTTTCCAAATAAACTGTGCATCTGTTTGTCTCCACATTAGCTCTCTATCTGTCCATATTTGTTTGGGTTTCCCTTACCCACTCCATTGCTGTAGAGGTTTACCTTTTAAACTTTCTCTCTTACCCTTCCCTGAAGGACTCCTCCACTCCCCCTCCTGCTGAATTAGTGTTGTGGTCTTCGCAGTTTCTGTGCTGCACACGATGGTTTTAGTTCAGATTGCCTTGGTGTTCGTTAAGAAGAGGGTGCTTCCAGTGCTCTCCCAAAGGTGATTTTTTACTGAGTTTGGCTGGTAACATGTGGAGTCTTGTTTCCAAATAACTGTGCATCTGTTTGTCATCCACATAGCGCACTATCTGTCCCATAGTGTGGGTTCCCTTACCCACTCCATTGCTGTAGAGGTTTCCCTTTTTAAAACTTTTCTCTTATTACCCGTCCCTGAAGGACTCCTCCCCTCCCCCTCCTGCTGACTTAGTGTTGTGGTCGTCCATGTTCTGTGCTGCACACGTGGGGTTTAGTTCAGATTGCCTTGGTGTTTCCCTTTCCTAAAAAGAAAAGGGTGCTTCCAGTGCTCTCCCAAAGGTGATTTTTTACTGATTTGCTGCATAAATTTGAGTCTTGTTTCAAAATAACTGTGCATCTGTTTTTCTACACATAGCTCTCTATCTGTCCGAGTTGGGTTCCTTACCCACCGCCATTGCTGTAGAGGTTTACCTTTTAAACTTGTGGTGGTTTCTCTTATATACCCTTCCCTGAAGGACCTCCTCCCCTCTCCCCTCCTGCTGAATTAGTGTTGTGGTCTTCCCTTTTCTCCTGTGCTGCACACGTGGGTTTAGTTCGTGCTTGGTGTTTCTCTAGAATATGCGGTGCTTCCCGGGGAGTGCTCTCCCAAAAGGTTATTTTTTACGGGGGGGATGTGCTGCATAACTTGTGAGTCCCTTTGTTTCCAAATAACTGTGCATCTGGTTGTCCCCACATAGCTCGTCTATCTGTCCATAGTTGGTTTCCTTACCCACTCCATTGCTGAAGAGGTTGACCTTTTACCCTTTCTCTTTACCCTTCCGCCCCCCCCCCCCCCCTGGGAGGACTCCTCCCCTCCCCCTCCTGCTGAATTAGTGTTGTGGTCTGCCATGTTCCTTGTGGCTGCACACTTGGGTTTAGTTTCGAATTGCCATTGGTGTTCCTCTAAGAAGAGTGTGCTTCCGTGCTCTCCCAAAGGTGATTTTTTACTGAGTGGCTGCATAACTTTGAGTCTTTTTTCCAAATAACTGTGCATCTGTTTGTCTCCACATAGCTCTCCTATCTGTCCATAGTTTGGTTTCCTTACCCACGCCATTGCGGTAGAGGTTTACCTTTTAAACTTTCTCTTACCCTTCCCTGAATGACTCCTCCCCTCCCCATCCGGCTGAATTAGTGTTTTGGCTTTTCCGTTTTCTGTGCTGCCCACGTGGGTTTTATTTCAGATTGCCTTGGTGTTCTCTAAGAAGAGGGGTGCCTTTCCAGTGCTCTCCCAAAGGTGATTTTTTTACTGAGTTGCTGCATAACTGTGAGTCTTGTTGCCCAATAACTGTGCATCTGTTTGTCTCCACATAGCTCTCTATCTGGTCCATAGTTGGGTTCCTACACCCACTCCCATTGCTGTAGAGGTTTCCCTTTTAAACCTTTCTCTTTACCCTTTCCCTGAAGGACTCCTCCCCCTCCCCCGCCTGCTGATAGTGTTGTGGTTCTCCATTTTCGGTGCTGCACACGTGGTCTTAGTTCAGAGGCCTTGGTGTTTCTCTAAGAAGATGGTGCTCCCAGTGCTCTCCCAAAGGTGATTTTTTACGGAGGTTGCTGCATAACTGTGAGTCCGTGTTTCCAAATAACTGTGGCATCTGTTTGTCTCCACATAGCTCCTCTATCTGTCCATAGTTTGGTTCCTTACCCACTCCAGTGCTCGTAGAGGTTTACCTTTTAAACTTTCTCTTACCCTTCCCTGAAAAGGACTCCTCCCCTCACCCTCCTGCTGAATTAGTGTTGTGGTCCTTTTCCATTTGCTGGGCTGCACACGGGGGCTTAGTTCAGATTGCCTTGGTGTTCTCTAAGAATATGGGTGCTTCCAGTGCTCTCCCAAAGGTGATTTTTTTACTGAGTTGCTGCATAACTGTGAGTCTTGTTTTTCCACTAACTGTGCATCTGTTTGTCTCCACAGAGCTCTCTATCTGTCCATAGTTGGGTTCCTTACCCACTCCATTGCTGTAGAAGGTTTACCCTTTTAAACTTTCTCTTACCCTTCCCTGAAGGACTCCTCCCCGCCCCCTCCTGCTGAATTAGTGTTGTGGTCTTCCATTTTCTGTGCGGCACACGTGGGTTTAGTTCAGATTGCCTTGGTGTTCTCTAGGAAGAGGGGTGCTTCCAGTGCTACTCCCACGGTGAATTTTTACTGAGTTGCTGAATAACTGTGAGTCTTGTTTCCAAATCCACTGTGCCTCTGTTTTTCTCCATACCACATAGCTCTCTATCTGCCCAGAGTTGGGTTTTCCTTACCCACTCCATTGCGTGTATGATGTTTACCCCTTTTTAAACTGTCCTCTTACCTTCCCCTGAAGGACTCCTCCCCTCCCCCTCCTGCTGTCCCGTTAGTGTTGTGGTCTTGCCATTGTCTGTGGCTGGCACACGCAGCGTGGGTTTAGGTTCAGTGATTGCCTTGGGGTTCCTCTAAGAATAGGTGCTTCCAGTGCGCTCCCAAAGGTGATGTTTTTACTGGAGTCATTTTGCTGCATAACTGTGAGTCTTGGTCTTTCCATAATAACTGTGCATCTGTTTTGTCGTGGCCACAGAGCTCTCTATCTGTTCCATAGTTGGATTTCCTTACCCACTCCATTGCTGTAGAGGTTAACCTTGTTAACCTTTCTCTACCCTTTAACCCCTGAAGGACTCCTCTCCCGCCCCCTCCTGCTGAAATTAGTGTTGTTGTGGTCTTCCATTTTCACATGTGCTGCACACGTGTTTAGTTCAGATTGCCTTGTGTGTTTTCTAAGAAGAGGGTGCTTCCAGTTCTCTCCCCAAAGGTGATGTTTTTACTGTGAGAACGTTGCTGCATAAAACTGTGATTCTTGTTTCCAAATAACTGTGCATTCTGTTTGCCTCCACATAGCTCTCTATCTGTGCCCATATTTGTGGTTCCTTACCCACTCCATTGCTGTAGAGGTGACCTTTTAAACTTTCATCTTAGACCGCTTCCCTGAAGGACTCCTCCCCTCCCCCGCCTGCTGAATTATTGTTGTGGTCTTACATTTTCTTTTCTGCACACGTGGGTTTAGTTAAGATTGCCTTGGTGTTCTCTAAGAATAGGGGTGCTTCCAGAGCTCTCACAAAGGAGATTTTTTACCTGGGGGGGGATTGGCTGCATAACTGTGCAGTCGTGGTTTTTCCACAACACTCAACTGTGGTCATCCTGTTTGTCTTGCCCCACATAGCTCTCGATCTTTTTGGCGCATAGTTTTGGGTTCCTCTACCCACGCATTCCATTGCTGTAGAGTTTTCCTTTTTAAACTTTCTCTTACCCTTCACTTAAGGCTCCTCCCCTCCCCCTCAGCTGCTGAATTAGTGTTGTGGTCTTCCATTTTCCTGTGCTGTCACACGTGGGTAGTTCAGTGTCAGATTGCCTTGGTGTTCTCTAAGAAGATGGTGCTTTCCAGTGCCTCTCGCCAAAGGTTGATTTTTTTACTGCCGCTTGCTGCATAACTGTGAGCAGGAAAGTGCGTGGGCGTCCAGGAAAGCCGGATACTTGTTTCCCAAATAACGGTGCCATACATCTGTTTTGTCTCCACATAGCGTCTTCTATCGGTCCATAGTTGTTGGGGGGTTCCTTACCCACTCCATTGCTGTAGAGATGTTATACCCTGTTTAAACGTTTCTCTTACCGGTCCTTCCCCTGAAGGACTCCTCCCCTCACCCCTCCTGCTGAATTAGGGTGTTGTGGTCTTCCATTTTCTGTGGTTCTGCAGCACCGTTGGTTTAGCTTCCGATTGTGCCTTGGTGTTTCTCTAAGAACGGGTGCTTCCAAGTGCTCCATCCCAAAGGTGAGTATTTTTACTGAGTTGCTGCATAAACTGTGAGTCGTGTTTCCAAATAACGTGTGCATCTGTTTGTCTCCACATAGCTGGCTCTATCTGTCCATAGTTGGGTTCCTTACCCACTCCATTGCTGTAGAGGTTTACCCTTTTACAACTTTCTCTTACCCTGCTCACCCTTTCCCTGAAGGACTCCTCCCCTCCCCCTCCTGCTGCATTTATTGTTTGTGGTCTGCTCCAGTTTCCTGTGCTGCACCACTTTTTGTTTAGTTGCAGATTGCCTTGGTGTTCTCTAAGAAGAGGTGTGCTTTCCAGATGGCTCTCCTCTCTACCCAAAGGTGATTCTTTTACTCGAGGATTGACTGCATAACTGGTGAGTCTTTGTTTCCAAATAACTGTGCATCTGTTTGTCTCCACATAGCTCTCTATCTGTCCATAGTTGGAGTTCCTTACCTTAACCCACATTCCATTGCGTGTAGGAGGTTTACCCTTTTACAACTTTCTCTTACCCTTCCCTGAAGGACTCCTCAACCACATCTCCCCCTCCGTGCTGAATTCGAGATGGTGTGGTCCTTCCATTTTCTGTGCTGCACCCGATGGGTTTAGTTCAGATTGCCTTGGTGTTCTCTAAGAAGATGGTGCTGCCAGTGCTCTCGCCAAAGGTGATTTTTTCACTGAGTTGCCTGCATAACTGTGAGTCTTGTTTTCCAATAACTGTGGCATCTGTTTTGTTCTCCACTAGCTCTACTATCTGTCAATAGTTGGGGTTCCTTACCCACTCCAGAAAAGCCCTTGCTGCTAGATGTTTAATCCCTTTTAAATATACTTTTCTCTTACCCTTCCCTGTAAGGACTCTCCCTCCCGCTGCCCCATCCCATGCTGAAGTTAATGTTGTGGTCCTTCCATTTTCTGTGCTGCACACGTGCGTTTAGTTCAGAGTTGCCTTTGGTCTTCTCTAAGAAGAGGGGTGCTTCCAGTTGCTCTCGCCAAAGGTGATTTTTTGACTGGAGGGTTGCTGCATAAAACTGTGAGTCGTGTTTTCCAAATAACTGTGGTCATCTGTTTTTGTCCTCCACATAGCTCTCTATCTGTCCCCATAGTTGGTTTCCTTAACCCCGCCCATTGCTGCTAGATGTTTTACACTTTTAAACTTTCTCTTTTAGACTCCTTCCCTGAAGGACCTTCCTCCCCTTAGCTACCCCTCCCTAGGCTGAATTAGTGTGGTGGTCTTCCATTTCCTGTGCTGCACACGTGGGTTAAGTTCAGTATTGCCTTCTGGTGTTCTCTAAGAAGAGGGTGCTTCCAGTGCTCTGCCCAAAGGTTGATTTTTTTACTTCGCTTTGCTGCAGAACGTTGAGTCTTGTTTCCAAATAACTGCTGTGCATGCTGTTTGTCGTCCACGATAGCTCTCTAGCTGTCCCTAGTTGGGTTCCTTCACCCACCCCGTCGCACATTGCTGTAGAGGTTTCCCTTTTAAACTTTCTCTTACCCTTCCCCTGGAAGGACTCCTCCCCTCCCCCTCCTGCTGAATTCGTGTTGTGGTCTTCCATTTTCTGGGCTGCACACGTGGGTTTAGTTCAGATTGCCTTGGTGTTCGCTATTCTCTACGAAGATGGGTGCTTCCAGGGCTCTCACGCCAAAGGTGGATTTTTGTACTGAGTTGATGCATAACTGTGAGTCTTTGTTTTCAAACTAACTGTGGCCAGCTGTTTGTCTCCACATAGCTCTCTATCTGTCCATATTGGTTTCCTGTACCCACAATCCATTGTCTGTAGAGGTTGACCTTTTAAAACCTTTCTCTTATCCACCTTCCCTGAAGGACTCCCTCCCCTCCTCCCTCCTGCATGAATTAGTGTTGTGGTCTTCTTTTTCTGTGCGGCACACGTGGGTTTACGAGTGTTCAGTCATTGCCGTTGTGTTCTCAACTCTAAGAAGAGGGTGCTATCCAGTGCTCTCCCAAAGTAAATGTTTTTAACTGAGTGGCTTGCATAACTGTGATCTTGTTTTCCAAATAACTGTTCCTCTGTTTGTCTCCACCTAGCTCTCTATCTGTCCATCTTGAGTTTTGGTTTCCTTACCCACTGTAATCCATGCTGGAGAGGTTTAACTCTTTTAAAAGGCTTTTTCTCTTATTACCCTTAAGCCCTGACAGGACTTCCTCCCCTCACCCCTGCCCTGCTGAATTTAGACTTGGTTGTGGGCTGGTCCATTTTTCTTTGGCTGACCCACGTGGGTTTATGTTTCATCTTGCCTTGGTGTTTCTCTAGAAGAAGAGGGGCTTCCCAGTGCTATCACCAGAAGGTGATTTTTATAACATGAGGTATTGCTGCTATAACTGGGGAGCTCTGTGTTTCCAAAATAACTGTGCAGTTCTGTGTTGTCATCCACCATCAGCTCTCTATCTGTCCCAGGACGTATGGGTTCCTTACCCACTCCATTGCTGTAGAGGTTTACCTTTTAAACTTTCTCTTAACCCTTCCCTGAAGGACTCCTCCCCTCCCCCTCCTGCTGATTAGTGTTGTGGTCTTCAATTTGTCTGTGCTGCACACGTGGGTTTTAGTATCAGATGTGCCTTGGTGTTCTCTAAGAAGACTCGGTGCCTTCCCAGTGCTCTCCCCAAAGGTGATTTTTTTACTGAGTTGCTGCCTAACTGTGAGGCCTTGGTTTCCAAATAACTGTGTCATGTCTGTTTTGTCTCCACATAGCTCTCTATCTGTCCATAGTTGAGGTTTCCTTACCCCCGGGGAGGGGCTGTCCATTGCTGTAGAGGTTTTACCTTTTAAACTTTCTCTTACCCTTCTTCCCTGAAGGACTCCTCCCCTCCCCCCTCCAAAAAACTGCTGAATTAGTGTTGTGGTCTTCCATTGCTGTGCTGCACACGTGGGTTTTAGTTCAGAATTGCCTTGGTGTTCTCTAAGAAGAGGGTGCTTCCAGTTCTCATCCCAATGGTGATTTTTTAACTGAGTTGCTGCATGAACTGTGAGTCTTGTTTCCAAATAACCCCCCTTTGTGCAATCTTTTTGTCTCCACATAGCTCTCTATCTGTCCATCAAAAGTCTGGGTTCCTTACCCACTTCGTACGTCGCATTGCTGTAAGGGAGGTTTACCCTTTTAAATCTTTCTCTCTACCCTTCCCTGCAGGACTCCTCCCCTCCCCCCCTCCGTGCTGAATTTATTGTTGTGGTCTGTCCATTTTTCTTCTTGATGCTGCACACGGGTGGGTTTGAGTTCAGATGTTGCCTTTGGGGGGTTTTGGGGGGTTTTTTTCTCTAAGAAGAGGGCTGCGTCTCCGTGCTCATCCCAAAGGTGATTTTTTTTTACTGAGTTGCTGCCTAAATGTGAGGCTTGTTTGCCACCTATAACTGTGCATCTGTTGTCTCCGACCTCAAGCTCTCTATCTGTTCCATAGTTGTGGTTGTACCTTACCCCCGTAGGCTCTTCGTTGGCAATTTCCATTGCTGTCGACAGGTTTTTACCTTTTCAACTTTCTCATTACCCTTGCCCTTAAGGACTTCCTCCCCTCGGCCCCTCCTGCGCATGAATTAGTGTTGTTGGTCTTCCATTTTCTGTGACTGCACCGCCGTGGGTGAGTTCAGATTGCCTTGGTGTTCTCCGTAAGATAGGGTAGCTATACCAGTGCTCAGCCCAAAGTTCTTTTTTAACATGAGCGTTGCTGCATAACTACGTGAGTCTTGTTTCCAATCTTAACTGTTCATTTGCCTCGTGCTTTGTCTTCCCCACATAGCTCTGCGTGATCTGTACTCATAGTTGGGTTTGGCGCTTAGCCCACTCCATTGCTGTAGAGGTTAACCCTTTTAACTTTCTCTTAACCCTTCCCTGCAGGCCATCCTCCCCTCTCCCCTCCTGCTGAAGGTTATAGTGTTTGTGGTCTTTTCCATTTTTCTGTGCTGCGGGGGGCACACGTGGGTTTAGTTCATATTGCCCTTGGTGTTCTCTAAGAAGAGGGTGCTGATCCAGTGGCCTCTCGTCCAAATGGTGATTTCACTGTGAGTTTGGCTGCATAAACTGGGATGTCTTGGTTTTCCAAATACCTGTGCATCTGTTTTTGTCTCCACAGTATCTGCTCTATCTGGTGGCCATATTTGGGTTCCGTTACCCACGCCATCCTGCTTTAGCGGTTTTACCGTATTAAACTTTCTCTAAACCTTAAAAATCCCCTGAAGCGTGACCTCCTGCCCCTCCCCCTCCTGCTGTCTGACGGTTAGTGTTGTGGGTCCCTTTTCCCTTGTCTGTGCGGCACACGTGGTGTTTAGTTCAGATTGCCTTTGGTGCATTCTCTCTAAGAAGAGGGAAAAAAAGGTGCTATCCAGGGCTGCATCCCAAAGGTGATTTTTTTACTGAGTTGCTGCATAAACCTGTGATGCGTCTTGTGTTCCAAATAACTGTGCATCTGTTCATTGGTCTCCACATAGCTCTCTATCTGTCCATAGTTTGTTGGGTTCTCCTTACCCCACCAGCGGCTCCATTGCTGTAGATGTTTACCTTTTAAACTTTCTCTTACGCCTTCCCTGAAGGACTCCTTCCTCCCCTCCCCCTCCTGCTGTAATCTAGTGGTTTGGTCTTTTTCCATTTTCTGTGCTGCACACGTGGGGTTAGTTCAGATTGCCTTGGTGTTCTCTAGCAAGGAGAGGTGCGGGTTCCAGTGCTCTCGGCGGACCAAAGGTGATTTTTTTTACACTGAGATTTGCTGCATACCTGTGACGTCTTGTTTCCAAAATAACTGTGCATTCTGTTTGGGTCTCCACATAGCTCTCTAATCTGTCCATAGACGTTGGGTTCCTTACCCACCGCATATCCCTTGCTGTAGAGAGTTTACACCTCTTTTAAACTTCTCTTACCCTTCCCTTAAGGACTCCTCCCCTCCCCCTCCTGCTGACTTAGTGTTGTGGTCTTCCATTTTCCTGTGCTGCACACGTGGGTTTAGTTCAGATTGCCTTGGTGTATCTCTAATAAGAGGGTGCTTTTCCAGTTGCTCTCCCGAAAGGTGATTGTTTACTGAGTTGCTGCATAACTGAGGGATGTGAGTCTTGGTGTCCAAATACCTTTGTGCATCGTGTTTGTCTCCACCTAAGCGTCCTCGTATCTGTCCATAGTTGGGTTCCTTACCCACATCCATTGCTGTAAGAGGTTAACCTTTTAAACGACTTTCTCCGTTAACCCCTTGGCCCTGAAGGACTCCTCCCCCGCCCCCTCCTGCTGAATTAGTGTTGTGGTCCTTCCAGTTTCTGTGCGGCACACGCTGGGGTTTAGTGTCAGATCATTGCCTTGTGGTTTTCTAAGAAGACACTGGTGCTTCAGTGCTCCTCAGTCCAAGGGTGATTTTTTACTTGAGACTTGCTTGCATATGTCGTGTGTGAGTCCTTGTTTTCCAACATAACTGTCGCATCTGTTTGTCTCCACATAGAGCTCTCTATCTGTCCATCGTTGGTTCCTTACCCACACGATTCCATATGCTGTAGAGGTTTAACCTTTTTAAATCTTTCATCTTACCCTTACCCTGACAGGACCTTCCTCTCCCTCCCCCTCCTGGCTGAATCTATGACGTGTCTGTGAATAATGGTCTGGCCATTTTCTTCTGTGCTGACACACGTGGGTTTAGTTCAGATTGCCCATTGGTGTGGCTCTCGCTAAAGAAGTAGGGTGGCTTCCATTGCTCTCACCAAAGGTGATTTTTTACTGAGATTTGCTGCATTAACTGTGAGTCTTGTTTCGCAAATAACTGTGGCATCTGTTTGTCTCTCCACATACTCTCTATCTGTCCATAAGTTTTGGTTCCTGACCCCTTCCCATGCCTGTAGAAGGTTATACCTTTTAAACTTTTCTTTTACCCATTCCTGAAGGACTCCTCCCCTCCCCCCTCCTGGCTGAATTAGTGTTGTGGTCTTATCCCATTTTCTGGTGCTGCACACGTGGGTTTAGTTGCAGATTGTGGGGGGGCCTTGGTGTTTCGCTAATAAGAGTGGTGTCTTCCAGTGGCTTGCTCGCACAAAGGTGGATTTATTTACCTGAGTTGCTGCATAACTGTGAGTCTTGTTTTCCAATAAACTGTGCTATCTGTGGGTCTCCACATAGCGCCTTCTATCTGGTCCCATATTTTGGGGCTTCCTTACCCACTCCATTGCTGTCGCTGTTTAACCTTTTAAAACTTTCTCTTACCCCTTTTCCCTGACGGACTCCTCCCCTCCCCCTCCTGCTGAATTAGTGTTGTGGTCTTTTTTCCATTTTCTGTGCTGCACGACCAACGTGGTTTTAGTATCAGATTGCCTTGTTGTTCTCTAAGAATAAAGAGCAGGGTAGCTTTACTTCCATTCGCTCCTCCAAAGGTGATTTTTTACTGATTGGGCTGCATTCAACTAGCTGTGAGTCTTGTTTCCAAATAACGTGTGCATCTGTTTGTCTCCACATAGCTCTCTAGTCTTGTCCATAGTTGGGTTCCTTACCCACCTCCCTTGCTGTAGATTTTTAAACCTTTTAAACTTTCTCTCTACCCTTCCCTGAAGGACTCCTCCCCACCCCCTCCTGCTGAATTAGTGGTGTGGTCTTCCATTTTCCTGTGCTGCACACGTGGGTTTAGTTCAGATTGCCTTGGTGTTCTCTAATAAGAGGGTGCTTCCAGTGCCTCTCCCAAAGGTGCTTTTTAACGGAGTTGCTGCATAACTGTTAGTCTTGTTTCCAAATAACGGTGCATCTGTTTGTCTCCACATAGCTCTCTATCTGTCCATATTTGGGTTCCTTAGCCACGGCCATTTCTTTAGAGGTTTACCTTTTAGGTTTAAACTGTCTCTTACCCTTCCCTGAAGGACTCCTCCCCTCCCCCTCCTGCTGAATTAGTGTGGTCGGCCATTTTTTCGTGCTGGCACACGTGGGTTTAGTTTCAGATTTGCCTTGGTGTTTCTCTTAAGAAGAGGGGTGCTTTCCAGTGCTCTCTCCCAAGGTGATTTTTTAACTGAGTTGCTGCATAACTGTGAGTCCTTGTTTCCAAATACCTGTGGCATCTGTTTGTCGCCACATAGCGCTCTATCTGTCCATAGTTGGGTTTTTCCCCTTACCCCCTCCATTTGCTGTAGAGGTTTTACCTTTTAAACTTTTCTCTTACCCTTTCCCTGAAGGTACTCCTCCCCTCCTCCTCCACTCTGCTGAATTTAGTGTTGTGGTCTTCTTCCATTTTCTGTGCCTGCGTGCACACGTGTTGTTTAGTCCCAGATTGCCTGGCCTGGTTGTCTCGTGTTCTCATAAAGAAAGACGGCGTGTGCTGGCGACTCCAGTAGCTCTCCGCCAAAGGTTAATGTTTTTTTTTACTGATTTTTCCTGTCATAACTGTGAAGTCTTGTTTCCAAATCCCTGTGCATACTGTTTGTCTCCACATAGCTCGCTATCTGTCCCATAGTTGGGTTTCCGTACCCACTCCATTGCCTGAGACGGTGGACCCCTTTTAAAACTTGCTCTTAACCCTTCCCTTAAGGACTCCTCCCCTCCCCTCCTGCTGAATTAGTGGTTGTGGTCACTTTTAAGCCCCCATTATTCGGTGCTGCAGCACACGTGGTTTTAGGTTCAAGAATTGCCTTGGTGTTCTCTAAGCAGAGGGTGCTTCCAGTGCTCTCCGCCACGAGGTGATTTTTTTACGGAGCTTGTTCTGCCATAACTGTGAGTCTGTGTTTCCAAATAACTTGTGCATCTTTGTTGTCCTCCACAGATCGCTCGTCATATCTGTCCCATAGTTTTGTTTCCTTACACCACTCCATTTGCTGTAGAGGTTTACCCTTTTAAAACCGTTTCTCTTAACCCTTCCCTGAATGACTCCTCCCCTCTCCCCTCACTGCGTGAATTAGTGTTGTGGTCTTCCATTTTCTGTGCTGCACACGTGGGTTTGAGTTTCAGATTGCCCTTGGTGTTCTCTACGAAGAGGGTTGCTTTATCCAGTGCTCTCCTCCAGAAAAGTTGATTGTTTTAACTGAGTTGCTCGTGCATAACTGTGAGTCCTTGTGGGTTTCCCAAATATCCCGTGGCATGCTGTTTTAGTCTCCACATAGCTCCTCTTAATCTGTCCATAAGTTGTTTCCTTACACCACTCCATTTGCTGTAGAGGTTTGACCTTTTAAACTTTCTCTTTTACCCTTCCCTGAAGGACTCCTCCCCTCTCCCCTCCCTGCTGAATTATTGTTTGTGGTCTTCCATTTTCTGTGCTGCACACGTGGGTTTAGTTTCAGATTTGCCTTGGTGTTCTCTAAGAAGAGGGGTGCGTTCCAGTTGCTCTCGACCCAAAGGTGATATTTTTAACTGAGTTGCTGCATAATTGTGAGTCTTGTGGGTTTCCAAAATACATGTCGCATCTGTTTGTCTACACATATCTCTCTATCTGTCCATAGTTTGGTTCCTTACCCACTCAATTTCTGTATAGGTTTACCATTTAAACTTTCTCTTACACTTCCCTTAAGGACTCCTCCACTCCCCAACCAGCTGAATTAGTGTTGTGGTCTACCAATTTTCTGTGCTGCACACAGTGGGTTTTCGTTCAGATTGCCTTGGTGTTCTCTAAGAAGAGGGTGCTTCCAGTTGCTCTCCCAAAGGTGATTTTTTACTGAGTTGCTGCATAACTGTGATTATTGTTTCCAAATAACTGTTCATCTGTTTGTCTCCACATAGCTCTCTATATGTCCATAGTTTGTTTCATTACCAACTCCATTGATGTATAGGTTTACCTTTTAAACTTTCTCTTCCCCTTCCCTGAAGGACTCCTCCCCTCCCCCTCCTGCTGTATTTGTGTTGTGGTCTTCCTTTTTCTGTGCTGCACTCGTGGGTTTAGTTCAGATTGCTTTTGTTTTCTCTATGTAGAGGGTGCTTCCAGTGCTCTCCCAAAGGAGATTTTATACTGAGTTGCTTCATAACTGTGAGTCTTGTTTCCAAATAACTGTGCATCTGTTTGTCTCAACATAGCTCTCTTTCTGTACCTAGTTGGGTTCCTAACCCACTCCATTGCTGTAGAGGTTTACCTTTTAAACTTTCTCTTACCCTTCCCTGAAGGACTCCTCCCTCCCCCCTCCTGCTGAATTAGTGTTGTGGTCTTCCATTTTCTGTGCTGCACACGTGGGTTTAGTTCAGATTGCCTTGGTGTTCTCTAGAAGAGGGTGCTTCCAGTGCTCTCCAAAGGTGATTTTTACTGAGTTGCTGCATAACTGTGAGTCTTGTTTCCAAATAACTGTGCATCTGTTTGTCTCCACATAGCTCTCTATCTGTCCATAGTTGGGTTCCTTACCCACTCCATTGCTGTAGAGGTTTACCTTTTAAACTTTCTCTTACCCTTCTTCCCTGAAGGACTCCTCCCCTCCCCCTCCTGCTGAATTAGTGTTGTGGTCTTCCATTTTCTGTGCTGCACACGTGGGTTTAGTTCAGATTGCCTTGGTGTTCTCTAAGAAGAGGGTGCTTCCAGTGCTCTCCTCCCAAAGGTGATTTTTTTACTGAGTTGCTGCATAACTGTGAGTCTTGTTTCCAAATAACTGTGCATCTGTTTGTCTCCACATAGCTCTCTATCTGTCCATAATTGGGTTTCCTTACCCACTCCATTGCTGTAGAGGTTTACCTTTTAACTTTCTCTTACCCTTCTCAGCTGTAACTTACCTTGCCTCTCTCAACTAACTGGGCTTTATGTGGTACCCCCCTCCTTCCTGCTGAGGGTTCAGGACAGGTACCTTGTAACTGCCCTCTTTAGTAGGACTTTTCTCCCTCCCTCCCTCCCCAGCACCCACCCACCCCTTGGCTAATTGTACCTTTATAGTACTTGCACATCTTAGAAGAAAGGGGCTGCTCTCAGGTGCAGCTCGTTATCCAAATCAGTCATACACGGAGGATCTGAGCTTAATTAATTAAGCTTCAGGTATACAAGTGTATTAGGGTATTAGATACACTTTTATTGGTATAAGCATCTACACCAATCCTTAGTATATACAGAATATAAAAAGACCTAAACACAAGCTTTAAAATAAGATGCAGACAGAAGTACAGCAACGAGATGGGGGTTCTCCGGTCTTTTGCATTGAGTTTCGCATGTATGATTTTTCTCCCAGTTGGTGAGAGGTCTTACGTATGCACTAAGTGCAAAGAACTCTTTGCTCTCAGGGAGCGAGTCCGTTCTATAGAAGATAGAGTAGCAGACCAGGAAGACCAAAGAAATACAGAGATGTACAAGGACGTGACCAACAGGGATATATACCTGAAGTCCCACCACCAGTCTGGCAGCATCCCAGCTGCCATGGAGGTGAGAGGTCACATGACAGGAGAGCAGCACCCTGGGGTGGCAGGAAGTGATCCGTAACTAGGACCTGTCCTCCAGGTGATGTAAAACCCTCTTGCACCGAGGACGTTTCTCCAGGGCCACGTGCCCATGAGGGGAGGGTCAGGACAGCTGTTATAGTTGGTGATTCAATCATTAGGAATGTAGATAGCTGGGTGGCTGGTGGACGTGAGGATCGCCTGGTGACATGCCTGCCTGGTGCGAAGGTAGCGGACCTCACGCACCGCCCAGATAGGATCGTAGATAGTGCTGGGGAGGAGTCTGCGGTCTTGGTACATTTTGGTACCAATGACATAGGAAAATGTGGTAGGGAAGTTCTGGAGGCTAAATTTAAGCTTTTAGGTAGGAAGTTGAAATCCAGAACTTCCAGGATAGCATTCTCCGAAATGCTTCCTGTTCCACGTGCAGGACCCAAAAGACAGGCAGAGCTCCGGAGTCTCAATGCGTGGATGAGACAATGGTGCAAGGATGAGGGTTTTGGATTTGTTAGGAACTGGGGAACATTCTGGGGAAAGGGGGGGCTCTTCCGAAGGGATGGGCTTCACCTTAATCAGGATGGGACCAGACTGCTGGCATTAACCTTTAAAAAGGAGATAGAGAAGCTTTTAAACTAGAAATTAGGGGAAAGCCGACAGTCACCCAGGAGCGCATGGTTCGGACGAAGGTATCCTTGAAGGATACTACCAAAAGCAATGAGGTTCCAAAAAGGGAGTATAGTAGCCGAAATGCCCTTGAGTAAGGAGCAGACAGAGAATAAAGATTCCAAATTACCCATGCCTACCAATAGCCAGATTATATGAATCAAATACAGTCTCTAAAATGCTTGTATGCCAATGCTAGAAGTCTAAACAATAAGATGGGAGAGTTAGAATATATGGCACTAAATGAGAGGTTAGATATGATTGCACTCTCAGAGACATGGTGGAAGGAGGATAACCAGTGGGACACTGTGATACCTGGATACAAACTATATCGTAATGATAGAGCTGATCAAATTGGTGGAGGGGTTGCGCTCTATGTTAGAGAGGGAATTGAGTCAGAAAGGATTAAAGTTTTGCAGGGAACAAAATTTGCTGTAGAATCTCTATGGATTGAAATTCCACTTATGAAGGGGAAGGTGATGGCAGTGGGGGTGTACTATCGACCGCCTGGCCAGAATGAACAAATGGATGATGAAATGCTCAAAGAAATCACAGAAGCTAACAAAAGTCACAACAGAGTAGTAATAATGGGTGATTTCAATTACCCCGTAATCGACTGGGTCAGTGTCACGGCAGGACAAACTAAAGAGATAAAGTTTCTAGATGGAATAAATGACTGCTTCTTGGAGCAGCTGGTTCATGAACCGACCAGAGGGGAAGCCATACTGGACCTAGTCCTTAGTGGAACGCCAGATCTGGTGCAAGAAATAAGGGTGTTGGGACCACTTGGCAATAGTGACCATAATATGATCATGTTTGATTTAATTATTGGAGAACAAATAGTAAAGAAATCCACAGTACTACCTTTTAAACTTTCAAAAGGGAGACTATGATAGAATGAGGAATATAGTTAGGAAAAAACTAAAAGGAGCGGTTCCAAAGGTTAAAGACTTACAGCAAGCTTGGGCGTTATTTAAAACTACTATCCTCGAAGCCCAGACCAGCTGTATTCCACGCATTAAGAAGAGTGGGAGAAAGTCCAAAAAACTGCCAGCATGGTTTAAAGGTGAGGTCAGAGAGGCTGTTGCTGCCAAAAAAGCAACCTTCAGGAAATGGAAAAAAGAGCCAAATGATGAAAACTGGAAACAGCACAAGCACTGGCAAGTTAAATGCAAAGCATTGATAAGGCAGGCAAAGCGGGAATTTGAAAAGAAACTTGCTGCGGAAGCAAAAAAACGAAATAAAGACTTTTTCAAGTACATTCGTAGCAAAAGGCCTGTGAGAGAGTCAATTGGACCGTTAGATGATAGAGGGGTAAAAGGGGCAGTAAGAGGAGACAAGGCTATAGCGGAGAGACTGAATGAATTCTTTGCTTCGGTCTTTACTGAGGAAGATGTAGGGATGTTACCCAAGACTGAAGTGGTATTTAAAGGTGATACTGCAGAGGAATTGAGAGAAATATCGCTACACCGGGAAGATATATTACAACTATTGGATAAACTGAATAGTAGCAAATCACCTGGACCGGATGGTATACATCCCAGAGTGTTGAAAGAACTGAAATATGAGATTGCAGACCTGCTATTGGTAATCTGTGAACTTTCATTAAAATCATCTGTAATACCTGAAGATTGGAGGGTCGCCAACGTAACACCAATTTTTAAAAAGGGTTCCAGGGGTGACCCGGGAAATTACAGACCGGTGAGCCTGACGTCAGTACCAGGGAAAATGGTAGAAACCATCATAAAGAACAAAATTACGCAGCATGTAGATAGTCATGGCCTAATGGGAGACAGCCAACATGGCTTTAGACAAGGAAGATCTTGTCTTACTAATCTGATATGTTTTTTTGAAGGTGTGCATAAACAGGTAGACAAAGGTGAGTCGGTTGATATAGTGTATCTGGATTTTCAGAAAGCTTTTGACAAGGTCCCCCATCAGAGACTTTTGGCAAAGCTAAAAAGTCATGGGATAGGAGGCAGTGTACTATTGTGGATCGGGAACTGGTTAAAAGATAGAAAGCAGAGAGTAGGGCTAAATGGCCAATATTCCCAATGGAAAAAGGTGAATAGTGGAGTACCCCAGGGATCTGTACTGGGTCCGCTGCTTTTTGACATATTCATAAATGACCTGGAAAAGGGAATAACGAGTGAGGTTATCAAATTTGCAGATGACACAAAACTGTTTAAAGCTGTTAAAACCCAAGAGGAAAGTGGAAAACTGCAGGAGGACCTGGATAAATTGGAAGACTGGGCATCCAAATGGCAAATGAAATTTAATGTGGACAAGTGCAAAGTCATGCACCTAGGAAAGAACAACCCACACTATAGTTACTCGATGCAAGGCTCCACATTAGAAGCCACCACCCAGGAAAAAGATTTAGGAGTCATCGTGGATAACATGTTAAAACCCTCCACCCAGTGTGCAGCGGCGGCCAAGAAAGCAAACAGAATGCTAGGTATCATAAGGAAAGGGATGGAGAATAAAACAAAGGATATTATAATGCCTCTGTATCGCTCCATGGTACGACCGCACCTTGAATATTGTGTGCAATTCTGGTCACCGTATCTTAAAAAGGACATAGCGTTATTAGAAAAAGTACAGAGAAGAGCCACCAAATTGGTGAAGGGGATGGAAGGCTACTCCTATGAAGAGAGGCTAAAAAGGTTAGGGCTCTTTAGCCTGGAAAAGAGACGGCTGAGGGGAGATATGATAGAGGTCTATAAATTAATGAATGGAGTGGAACAGATAAACGTGGATCAATTGTTTACGCTATCAGAATATAGAAAGACTAGGGGACATGTAATGAAGCTACAGGGTAAACTATTTAAGACAAATAAGAGAAAATATTTTCCACTCAACGTGTAATCAAACTCTGGAATCTGTTACCGGAGGATGTGGTAAGGGCTGATAGTATAGCTGGGTTTAAAAAAGGTTTAGACAAGTTCCTGGAGGAAAGGTCCATAAACCACTATTAAAAAGGGACCCAGGATATCAATGCTTGACCCAGTACAAGCATTGTGGAACTTGTGTCTTTTGGGGAAACTGCTAGGTACGTATGACCTAGATTGGCCACTGTTGGAAACAGGATACTGGGCTTGATGGACCTCGGTCTGACCCAGTATGGCATGTCTTATGTTCTTATGTTCTTATGTTCTTATGAAGGGAATTTTCAGAAGACTGTGTTTGTGAAGAACTAGCAAAACTAAAAGCAGACAAAGCGATGATTCAAATGGAATACATCCGAGAATATTGAAGGAACTTGAGAATGTTCTAGCAGCTCCACTGACTGACCTTTTCAATATTTCTTTACAGTCAGGAGTGGTCCTAGAGGACTGGGGAAGGCACCTGTGGTCCCTTTACACAAAAGCAGGAGTAGGGATCAGGTTTAGAACTACAGGCCCATTAGTCTGATCCAGACCAAGATCCATCAAGCCCAGAATCCTGTTTCCAACAGTGGCCAATCTAAGTCCCAAATACCTAGCAGTTTCCCCAAAAGATACAGGTTCCACAATGCTTGTATTGTGGCAAACAGTGGATTTCCCAGGTCCTCTTTAATAATGGTTTATGGACCTTTCCTCCAGGAACTTGTCCAAACTTTTTTTAAACCCAGGTACACTAACAGTTTTTATTACATCCTCTGGTAACAAATTACAGAGTTTGATTATGCATTGAGTGAAAACAAATATTTTCTCTTATTAGTCTTAAATAGCTTCATTGCATGTCCTCTAGTCTTTCTATATTTTGATGGCATAAACGATCGATCTATGTTTACCCGTTGCACTCCATTCATCAATTTATAGACCTCTATCATATCTCCCCCCAACCTTCTCTTTTCCAGATTGAAGAGACCTAAACTTTTTAGCCTCTCCTCAGGGGTATTCTTCCATCCTCTTTACCATTTTGGTGGCTCTTCTCTGTACCTTTTCTATTAATGCTATATCGTTTTTAAGATACGGCGACCAGAATTGCACACAATATTCAAGGCGCGGTTGCACCATGGAACGATACAGAGGCATTATGCAGTAATATCCTTTGTTTTATTCTCCAATCCTTTGCTTATGATTCCTAGCATTCTATTTGCTCTCTTGGCAGCCGCTGCACACTGGTCGGAAGGTTTCAACATGTTGTTCACAATGACGTCTAAATCTTTTTACTGGGTGGTGGTTCCTAATGTGGAATGTTGCATCGTGTAACCATAGTTTGTGTTTTTTGTTTTTTTTTAACTAGGTGCATAACTTTGCACTTCTCCACATTAAATGTCATCTGCCATTTGAACATCCTGCCTTCCAATTTTTCAAGGTCCTCTTACGATTTTTCACAGTCCTCTTGGGTTTTAACAACTTTGAATAATTTTGTGTCATCTGCAAATTTGATTACCTCACTCATTATTCCCATTTCCAGGTTATTTATGAATATATTAAAAAGCAGCGGACACTGCACAGGCCCGTGGGGTACTCCACTATTCACTTTTCTTCTCTGCTTTTTATCTTTTAACCAGTTCCTGATGCACAATAGTATGCTTCCTCCTATCCCATGACTTTTTAATTTCACAGTCTCTCATGAGGGACCTTGTCAAAGTGTATCTGAAAATCTAGAAACACTATATCAACCAACTCAACTTTGTCTACCTGTTTATTAACACCTTCAAAAGAATATAACAGATTAGAAAGACAAGACCTTCCTTGGCTAAAGTCATGCTGGTTGTCTCCTATTAAGCCATGACTATCTACATGTTCAGTAATTTTGTTCTTTAGAATGGTTTCTACCATATTTCCCTGTGCTGACATCAGGCTCACTGGTCTGTAGTTTACCAGATCACACCTAGAACCCTTTTTTAAAATTGGTATCACATTGGCCATCTCCAATCTTCAGGTATTACAGATGATTTTAATTAATAATAGTTCACAGATTACTAATAGTAGGTCTTCAATCTCATATTTCAGTTCCTTCAACACCCTTGGATGTATACCATCTGGTCCAGGTGATTTGCTACTCTTTAGTTTATCAAATAGTTGTTATATATCTTCCCGGTGTATCAATCTTTCTTTCAATTCTTCTGCAGCATCACCTTTAAATACTATTTCAGTCATGGGTAACATTCATACATCTTCCCCAGTAAATACTGAAGCAAAGAATTCATTCAGTCTCTCCGCTATGGCCTTACACCCTTTTAGTGCCCCTTTTACCCTTCTATCATTTAATGGTCCAACTGATTCTCTCACAGGTTTTTTACTACGAATGTACTTGAAAAAGTCTGTATTATGCATTTTAGCTTCCACAGCAAGATTCTTCTCAAATTTTCTCTTTGCCTACCTTATCAATGCCTTGCATCAAACTTGCCAGTGCTTGTGCTGTTTCTAGTTTTCGTCATTTGGCTTCTTTTTCCATTTCCTGAAAAATGCTTTTTTGACAACAGCAGCTTCTCTGACCTCACCTTTAAACCATGCTGGAAATTTTTTGGACTTCCTTTCACGTTTTTTAAAGCATTGAATACAGCTGGCCTGGGCTTCCAAGATAGTATTTTTAAACACCCATGCTTGATATAAATCTTTAACCTTTGCAACTGCTCCTTTAATTTTTTTCTTGACTATTTTCTTCACTTTATCATAGTTTCCCTTTTAAAAGTTAAAAGTTAATACTGTGGATTTCCTTGCCGTCCTTCCTCCATTTATTAAACGCGATCATGCTATGATCACTATTGCCAAGTGGCTCCAACACCCTAATCTCTTGACACCAGATCTTGCGTTCCACTAAGGACTAGGTCCAAAATGGCTTACCCTCTTGTCAGCTCATGAACCAGCTGCTCCAAGAAGCAATCGTTTATTTCATCTAGAAACTCTACCTCTCTAGCATGTCCTGTCGTGACACTGACCCAGTCGATGCTGTGGTAATTGAAATCACCCATTATTATTACTGTGCTGTAACATTTGTTAGCTTTCCTTGTTTTCTTTTAGCATTTCATCATCCATTTGTTCATTCTGGCCAGGTGGTCGATAGTACACCCTCTACTGCCATCACCTTCCCCTTCTTACATGGAATTTCAGTCCATAGAGATTTTACAGTGCATTTTGTTTCCTGCAGAACTTTAATCCTTTGTGACTCACTGCCCTCTCTAACATAGAGTGCAACCCGTCCACCAATTTTTATCTGCTCTATCATTACAATATACTTTGTACCCAGGTATCACAATGTATCACTGGTTGTCCTCCTTCCACCATGTTTCTGAGGTACCAATCATTTCTAACCTCTTATTTAGTGCTATATATTCTAACGATCCCATCTTATTTTTTAGACTTCTAGCATTTTCATACAAGCATTTTAGAGGCTGTATTTTATTCACATTAATCTGGTTATCGGTAGGCAGGGGTAATTTGGAATCTTTAATTTCTGTCTGTCTGTACCTAAGGGCATTTGGGTTACTTTTGTCTTTATTGGAACCTTTCTGTCAATATGCCCTAACTTCAATCTTTTGCTAGTATCCTTGAAGGATACATCCTTCAGAACGATGTACTCTTGACTTTCCCCTTTTATCTAGTTTAAAAGCTGCTTTATCTCCTTTTTAAAGGTTAATGTCAACAGCCTGGTTCCATCCCGTTTAAGGTGGAGCCCATCTCTTCTGAAAAGCCCCTCCTTTCCCCAGAATGTTGCCCATTTCCTAACAAATCCAGAACCTTCTTCCTTACACCATTGTCTCATCCACGGATTGAGACTCTGGAGTTCTGTCTGCCTTTTGGGTGCTGCACGTGGAAAGGGAAGCATTTCAGAGAATGCTATCTTGGAAGTTCTGGATTTCAAATTCCTACCTAAAAGCCTAAATTTGGCCTCAGAACCTCCTTAGCACACTTTCCTATGTCATTGTTGTCAACATGTACTAAGACAGCAGACCTCTCCCCAGCACTATCTAAGACCTTGTCTAGGTGGCGCGTGAGGACTGCTACCTTCGTACCAGGCAGGTATATTACCAGGTGATCCTCACGTCCACTAGCCACCCAGTTATCTATGTGCCTAATGATTGAATCACCAACTATAACCTTCCCTCGTGGGCACATGGCCCTGGAGAAACCTCCTCGGTGTGAGAGGGTTTTACATCACCTAAAGGACAGGTCCTAGCTACAGGATCACTTCCTGCCACACCTGGGTGATGCTTTGCTGTCACGTGATCTCTCTCCTCCATGGCAACAGGGATGCTGCCAGACTGTAAGTGGGACTGCAGTACTACATCCCTGTAGGTCTCGTCTAAATAGCTCTCTGTCTTCCTTATGTCCTCCAAGTCTGCTACTCTAACCTCCAGATATCGGAGTCGCACCCTGAGAGCAAAGAGCTCCTTGCACCTAGTGCACACATAAGACCCCTCACCAACTGGGAGAAAATCATAGATGTGACACTCAATGCAAAAGACTGGAAAGAAGTAGGTGCATGCTTTCGTTTTGAAAATTCACTGGTACCCACATAGCAAAGTATGTGTATCCTATATACATATGCACTTAATTGTAAAATTACCCCCCCCCCCCTTAACTGCTTCTGGGACCCTATGCAAACCTCTGTGGATGGGACAACTTTATTGATGTCCAATGGATAAGCACAAGTTCTACCAAGCTGACCGACCACATGAATCTGTCATAGCTTGATAGATATTGCATCAGTCTTTTTATAGTTATTGGGTTAAGAGTCTGACATTATGCGGGGGGTCTGGGGGATCTGTCCCTTTTCCCTCCAGGAGAAAGTGCCCATTCTCTTCGGATCACATGAATATGTAATGGTACATGTGGGCTTTGGCTGAATGACTTTTAGCTGTGCATCTGTTTACAGCCTTTCATTACATTTTCTGAGACCTATACATTGCTGTCTTCATGCTAGTAATATTATATGTAAATACATGCAAAGCCATGTATTTTTATCAGAATTTCCATTTATTCCTTTTATTAGTGCATGTTGTGCAACAATTTGCAATGTTTTAACTTTGATAATTTGCCTGGGACAAATCAACAGTATTGTTGGTGTAGACTGTAGACAGTATGGTGAGGAAAGGGAAGAAATAATGTGATCAGTTCAAATTTATCAAAAATGATTAAATTGTTTAACTTTCAGTGAGAGTGCACCGATGATCAAAAAGCTGGTTTTTGTGTGCATATTGTGCCACCATGTGGTCAGAGTTTGCATTGCCTGCTTTCAAGTCTTGAATGTAGGAATAGAAAAATGCCTCACAATTTAGTCGGAAGTCACTGACCCTGTCGATGTGCATGTGCTTTTTTTCTCTCCTCTTTGCATATTCAGATATCCTGAAACACACAGATTGAAAGGTGGAGTGTTTTGAGCAAAAATTATGGGGATCATTTTAAAAGCTCTGTTTGTCATTTGCACATTTCAAAATGACCAGGTATAATGATCGCATCCATGCCCTAAAAAACATTTTATAAAGCACTAAATTTTCACCTGTCGGGCAGGAGCACATCTATGCCGTATGATGGCAGTGTGTCCAGGGTGGTAATAAAAAGATATACATGTATCTCTGATTTCAGATTAGTGCCATGCATTTAAAATTACCAGCAGACATGTCCATATCTATAGCTGACACCTGGCATGATTAGGAATTTGGAAAATGCTCATTGTGGCCAGCTTTCAACAATAAGGCTAATGGGGACATTCTCTTTTATTGCTAAAATAATGCTTCCCCCTTGTAGAAGGATAGCAGGTGAAAAACAATGCTGCTTTGTATACTGCTATGATGCTGCACCTTTCCATTTCAAAAAATAGCAGGCAGGGACACGTATGTGGCAATATATACATGCGTGTGTTCTGACATTCTGTTGCAGACACATCTATGTTGCCGATCCCGGTGATGTTCATATTTTGCATGTGCAAGTTTTTAAAATCGTCTGTCTCCTTCCAGATGTCTGGGTCCTTATTCTGCATGCTCCCATTTTCTTTATTTGTTTGTGGAAATGTTTATCTTTTGGGTGGTGACAGGTTGATTTTAGAACATATTTACATGTGTCCACCTTCTCTACTGCCCTTAACACAAAATTTCATATGTTTTGACTTGGATGTCCCAGGAGGCACCTAATGCCCTTTCTAAAAGGTACCTTCACCTGTCTATTTCCTGTTTTACAAAAGAAAATACTGGTATATTTTCAAAAATCTCACATTGCCTTTTGCAGCTTTTCTGAGGTCTGCATATTTCAGCAAATTGCTCATTTCAGTCAGGATTTAAAATGAGTGATTGAGACGGCAATTGTACTATCCCCTCCCCCCCCCCCCCTAAGTACTTTAGAAACCCTTTAAAATGTAAACATTTGCCTCTTGGAGCTTTGCTCCTTTGTTGTGCTGAACTTAAATATATAATTTTCCAGACTAGCTGGGATTTATATGTGGAAGCTATGAAAATCTGTGCTTATATATGAATTTGCCAGTGATTGCACATAGAAGCTGCCATGTGATGCCGCTCTTTCAATGAATATATAGTTTTATATAATGGATGCTCCACTGCACATACAGGTAAAATACACATGCATTTCCCAGTGTCCTTATATGTATTTTATAAAAGGTTCAGGTTGCCAAATAAGAGTAGTTGTTTCATGTGGGGCCTCTGTATTTCTAAGAAAGATTTGGGTCACTCTACAAAGTGAACTCATGAGAGACTCCTTAGAAAATTAAAATATCATCTGCTCAAGAAGACCTCAACCACTTTATGCAAAACCATGACAAACCATATCTAGCACAGCAACAATGCCACCCAAGCCTTTAAGCAAAAAAGACATAAATCTGTGATATGGTACACAGCACAGCTGAAAAGCACAAAGCACACTCTAAGAGCCACTGAGAAGAAATGGAGAAATTCCAAAACAACTGACAGTCTCAACACGGCCACTCTCAAAGCAAGAAAAGATTACTATTCAAAACAAATCAAAAAACTCTGTTAACTGTCTTCAAGAACTCTTTGATGTAGTCAAGTCCCTCACAAAAGAGCATGCCCAGCAAACAGAAGGTACAAATCTGACCTCACAGCAGATAGCCGACTACTTCCAAACTCTAACCTTCCCCAATTATAATACTTCATAGACCACTCTGGACACTCCAACTCCAGACCGATCGCAACCCCAGCATACTTGGATGACATTTTCAACAGTCACACCTAGGCACCTAGAAGATGTTATCTCCGGCATCATCGCAACCACATCCCCTCTTGAGCCTTGTCCAATCAGTTGGATGAAGAGAGCTAGACAAGAAGTCTCACCGGCAATCCTCAAGATCACACAACTCTCTCTACAGCATGGATACGTACCAGTCAAGCTCAAAATAGCCCCCATCCAACCAATAAGAAAAGGTACCACCAACAATATAAACCATCCAGCATCCTACAGACCATAGCTAGTCCTCTATTTATGGCCAAGATACTGGAAAAGATTGTACTCCACAGCTCAACATGACATTGATTCACACTCATCTCTTGATCCCCAACAATATGGCTTTCAACCCCACCATGGAGTAGAATCTCTCACAACAGCACTTCTAAACTACTTAATAACAGGCACAGACAGATCACACACCGGCTACTTGTATTCCTCGACATCAAGGCAGCATTTGACTCCATACTTCACATCCTAATCATCAAAAGACTACAAGCAATAGGACTAACAGGGACCCCTCTAAGTTAGTTCAAATACTATCTATCAAATCAACAACTTCAGGTAAAATCAGGCTATACAGGGTCAAGACCATATACTCAAACCCAAGGAGTCCAACGATCCACCCTCTCTGCGCTATTATTCAACATCTTCATACAGCCGATCTGCAATATCATACAGACCTTCAATGTCCTCTACCACATATATGCTGATGATGTCATGATCTATGCAACCATCAATACATTGGACCCTGACATCACAAATGTAACAGAATGCTTCACTGCAGTCAAATCATGGCTCACCACCCACAACGTGACCTTGAACATAAAAAACAAACTGAAACTCTATTTAGCACCAGAGATAACAGCTTCAGCCCACTGGACACCATAAACCTAAATGGCATCAATCTTCATGTATGGCAAGAGATACATTACTTAGGGATCACCCTTGATCAACACTTAACATTCTCTACCCACATAAGAAACATCACCAGGTGCATATACTATAAACCTAAGACTGTACAATGTCTCAAGCCTCTCCTAACCCAACAAAACTTCCAAACAGACCTACAAGTCCTCATCTTCCCACATCTGGACTACTGCAACCACATCCTCCAAGATCTAGCCCTCAACACAGCAGCACGTACCCTCTGCAATGCCAGCATAACCAAGCACATAACTCCATTTCTCGAGCAGCTTTACTGGCTACCCGTCATTGAACACACACAATTTAAAGCCATTCTTACAGTTTTCAAGATCCTCAACAGTCTATCAGCTACTCACCTTCAAACACTAATATATGAGACCAAAGATAACTGCACAAGAAGAACCAGTGCCCAGAACACCCTAGCAACTCCAGCGTCCTTCACCAAATCCAGAACCACTATATCCAATAGAGCCTATATGTGCCCTCTCTCTGGAACTCAATCTCATACAAACTCTGAGCCACAAAGGATCTACTAACATTCAGAAAGGCCCTCAAGACTCACCTCTTTACAGCCTGCTTCACCAAGGACAAAGAAATAATGCCTTATGCAACCGCCTCTCTCTCCCCCATCCCTCCCCTCCAACTCCCCCCTCTATCTCCCCTTAAGCAATGTTCTTCCCCCGCCTCTTATAATCATTGTTCTCCCCTTATATTTCATTGCCATGTTACAATGTACCAAGTTTTTTGTTTCAATGTAAACCGCCTTGACCGTAGGATAAAGCGGTATAGAAAACCTGTTAAATAAATAAATTAAAATAATCTGCAGGAAATGCCCTGTTGTGAAATAGAAACTGGCTAAAACAGGGGCTGAGGAATGCCTCTTTGACTGGGGGGCAAAGCTCTGTCTTGACTGTGCCAAGCTCCACACTAACTCTGCCCTAGTCACACATTGCCTTCTCCCACAGGCAATAGAGAAGGGAATGGATGCAATCACAGCAGACAGGAACAGTCTTTACTGTGATCATGGCAGCCTTCCATTGCTGCCCGCGGGATCCGATCTCTCGTGGGCAGACAGGAGTCTACCGTGCTGGTGGCTGCTCTTTCTGCTGGCAGGCAAACATTTGGTGGATCTAGGGCCCATGTGGTCCACCCCATTCCAATGCCCATGTGCTAAAACATAGGAAACAGAGTAGGGCGAAATAGTCATCTTTTTCAGTGAAGGTAGGTAAATAGTAGAGAGCTCCAGAAATCTTTGCTAGGATTGCTGCTTTTTAACTATATCTCTCTTAGAAGACTTCTTCACTTCTGAATCATGGGAAGGTACAGGTTAAAGGGGAGATACTCATCTTACCTTTTGGACCCATGTGGGATTGGGTGGAGGATTCTTTCTCTATAATCATAAATTTACTGCAGTACCAAGAGATGTCCACTAGGAGTAATCTGTGCCATCTTGAATCCATCTGCATCATGAGCAGGCATGAGTGGGCATCATTTCTGCTCCCACTAACCACCAGGTACCCCTAATAAGGCCAGACAGTAGGATTGGAGCGGGAGTCAGTGTTTCTGTGGATATTTGAGTGGGGGAGGTTTGTACCGGGGGTTCCTCGAAGGGGATCAGATACTTTGAGGGGAGAAGGGTGATTGGATATAGTGTACTGGTTAGGGGGAGGTGTTGTCATGTTTTGCTTCATAGTTCTCTGACAAAGTCCAGCTTATTCAATTTAGGCTCACTGAAGACAACACTCAGTCTATTCTTGCTGAATCCTCTTCCTCTTCTCGCTCACTCCTTCGACATACTTGGGCTCACATGCATGAGATCACGATCACTCAGCTTACCAAAACTATCTCATCCTCAAGGAAAACAACTTGTGCCTTAGATCCTATTCCCTCTTCTTGGATCTCCAAATCTTCATTGAATCTTCTGCCTTTTGCAATCTCTATCATTAACTCAATTCTGACCTTGGGCAAGGTTCCATCATCCTAGAAACGCGCAACTGTACTCCCCATAATAAAGAATCCATTTTTTGACAAAACTGAACCTTCTATCGGCCAATTTACCATACCTATCTAAGCTGAAGGAATGTTGGTTTTCACTAACTATCAGATCATTTTGAGCAGACAAATAACCTTCATACTTGGCAATTCGGGTTCCAGCCTGGTTTTAATACTATACTTACCTTGTTACTCAATGAGATATTCACTTCTCTGGACTCTGGTAAAAATTTCACTGGCAGTCTTACTTAACCTTACTGCAGCATTTAACCTAGTTGATCATTCCACATTACTTTCTTGGTTAGCTAGCATCGGCAATATTGGATAGGCACACAATTGGTTACGTTCTTTCATCACAGACTGTTCACGCCAGGTTTGTACTGGTACCCCACTTTCATGATCTTCCCTATTCCCTCTGGTGTGTTCCCGGGGTTCCATTCTTTCACCCCTTCTTTTCAATATCTACATCAGCTCTCTTGCAACATTAATTCAAGATTATAACATCAGTGCTTACTTTTATGCTAACGATATACTGCTGTTAGTCCATCTGGACCCAACCAAACCAGATTTATCTCTCCTAAACCGAACCCTGACAGCCATTTCAAAATGACTTCAGGCAAACTATCTTATGCTGAATCATGTTAAGACCACTGCATTCTGGATCACAGGGGGTACACCTTCCCCCATAGAGACCACATCTATAGACAATACACCCGTTCAATTGACCACAGCTTTTAGATACCTAGGAATATTCCTAGATACAGAACTATCTTTCTTCTCCCACATTAATGCTACAGTGAAAAATTCTCTTTGCTCTCCACCAATGCCATTCTCTCCATCTCTATGTAGATCAAGAATCTCTTACCTCTCTCCTTCTCCAATTTGTCATAGCAAGATTGGATTACTGCAACAATATTTATGCTGGTTTTTCACATTCAAAACTCAAACACTTGCAGACAGTTCAGAACTTGGCCATTCACATCTTAACATATGCAATAAGAACTGATCATATCACTCCACTATTGAAAACTCATCACTGGTTGCCCATTGCCTTCCATATTCAGCATAAACTCCTAACACTAGCACACAAGGCCCTTCATTCTGAAACACCAGCCTATCTTGCCTCTTTTCTGACATTTCATATTCCTCCACAAGCACTATGACAACTTTTATATAAAACTCCAACTTCGCAGGCACTTTTAGAATCATCCAGAAAGTCAGCCCTTTTTTTCTGTGTCCCTATTTTATGGAACTCATTGTCACATGAAATCTGTTTAGTTTTGTCTTATGTCTTCTAAAAATCCCAAATAAAAACCCTTCTCTTCCAGCAGACTTTTGGGGCCTGAAACATATCGGTGTGACAGCAGTGCTGTTCTCTGCCAATGTCCTTGATTTTTGTTCCAGTTCTTTTTCTATGTTTTGTCTTGGTCCAGTCCTTTTTGTTCTCTGTTACGTTTCTTTTCTTCTTTCATCCTCCTTCCTTCTTGTTCTATTACTTTTAATTTAAGAATATAGTTCCTTTCCAAGCATTTTTAAATAAATATAAAGATAAACATAGATCAAGATCCAGCTTCTTATTTCCCCCCTAAACCCTCCTCTCCCTTCCTCCTTTCTCAGTCTCTGTGGATAACTCTCTACTCCTCCCTATCTCCTGAGCTCACAACCTCTGGGTTGTCCTTGACCCCTCCTTCTCCTTCTCCACACACATCCAACTGATAGCTAAAACCTTCCATTCCTTTCTCTATAACATCAACAAAATTCACCCATTCCTTTTTGAACACACTACTAAGACACTTGTCCACTCCTTAGTCACCTCCCATCTAGACTATTGTAACCTACTCCTTGTTGGTCTCCTGCTGAATCATCTCTCTCCCCTTCAATGTCTTCAACGTGCTGCTGCACGACTACTTTTCCGCCAGCATTGTCATGCTCTTATTACCCCTCTTCTCAAGTCATTTCATTGGATCCCTGATCATTTCTGCATCCAGTTCAAACTTCTCCTGCTGACCTATAAGTGCATTCACTCTGCAGCTCCTCGCTACATTTCCTCTCTTATCACTCCCTACATCCCTCCTCTGGATCTCCGCTCTTCTGGCAGATTGCTTCTATCTGTGCTCTTCTTTTCTACTGCTAACTCCAGACTTCGCTCCTTTCACCTTACTGCTCTTTATGCCTGTAACAAACTACTGAGTCTATATGTCAGGTGCCTTCTCTGACCCTTTTCAAATCCAGGCTGAAAGCTCCTCTTCGCTGCTGCTTCAAGATCTTGACTCACCTGGTCTCCTTTGTGTTTCCTTACCATTCCCCCAGATGTATCCCATGCCTACAGCTACTGTGTTGGGCAGGGATCACCTTTAACATGTATCTATGAAGCACTATGCAAATATTCAGTAGTAGTAGTAGAAGTAGTAGGGTGACAGGGGGAATGGTCAAGGTCAGAGGGTTGATCAAGGGAGGCCAGACTTAAGGTGCTGAACTAGATGCATGGGTACAGCAGGAGCAGCGATTTTAGAAGCTGCTGCCATGCATATCTGGGAAATATTTGTATGCTTGATTTCCCAATGCAACTTCTTAAAATTGCTACTTCCACTGGATGGGGAGAGCTTCTTGTCAAATACTATGTGAATTCTCCATAATTATGACATGGACCTGTTAATTCCCCTTTCCACACCCTATCCCTTCTATTTCTCATATCCTTAACCTCTCTCTCTCCACTGCAACCTTCCCTTCTGTTTTCAAGCATACTGTGGTTACACCCCTCCTCAAAAAACCTTCACTTGATCATACTTGTCCTTCTAACTATGGTCCCATCTCTCTCCTTCCTTTTGTCTCTAAACTACTTGAGCGTGCAGTCTATCACCGTTGTCTTGATTTCCTCTCCTCTCATACCCTCTTGGATCCTTCACAATCCGGCTTCCGTCCCCTACACTCCACTGAAACTGCTCTTACTAAGGTCTCGAATGATTTGTTCTTGGCAAAGTCCAAAGGCTTTTACTCTGTCCTCATTCTTCTTGATCTCTCTGCTGCCTTCGACACTGTTGACCATAACCTTCTTCTTATCACCCTATCCTCACTTGGATTCAAAGACTCTGTACTATCTTGGATCTCTTCCTATCTATCCCATCGCTCTTTCAGTGTGTGCTTCGATGGCTCCTCCTTCTCTTCAATCCCACTACCTGTAGGAGTTCCTCAGGGTTCCGTCTTAGGTCCACTCCTCTTCTCTCTGTATACCCAATCCCTTGGCACCCTTATCTCTTCCCATGGCTTTCACTATCATCTCTATGCCAATGACTCTCAAATCTATCTTTCTGCACCTGTTATCTCTCCTGATATCCAGTCTAAGATCTCACTCTGCCTCTCTGACATTGCTGCCTGGATGTTCCACCGCCACTTAAAACTGAACATGGCCAAAACTGAGCTTCTTATCTTTCCCCCGAATGCTTCCCCTCCTCTTTCCCCTTTCTCTCTCTCTGCTAATAACTCTATAGTCCTCCCTGTTTCTTCAGCACATTACCTTGGTGTTATCTTCAATTACTCTCTCTCTTTCTCTTCACATATCCAGCTCATTGCTAAAACTTGTCGTTTCTTTCTATACAATTTTTCCAAAATTCGCCCCTTCCTCTCTGTTGACACCACTAAATTGATTGTCCACTCCTTAATCACCTCCCGTCTTGATTATTGTAACGTTCTCCTTGCCGACCTCCCTGCAAGCCACCTCTTTCCTCTTCAGTCAATTCAACACGCCGCTGCTCGACTCATTTTCAGTCAGTCTCATTTTTCCCACATCACTCCTCTCCTCATGTCGCTTCATTGGCTTCCCATCCATCTCCGTATCCAATTTAAACTTCTCCTCCTGACCTATAAATGTATTCACTCTTCTGCCCCCCAGTATCTTTCATCTCTCATCTCTCCTTACACCCCCTCTCGGCTGCTTCACTCTTCTAACAGTCTTCGTTTATCTGTGCCCTTTACTCGTACTGCCAATTCCAGACTTCGCTCCATCCAACTGGCAGCACCCTTTGCTTGGAACAGTCTTCCTATCTCTGTGCGCCAGGCGTCCTCCCTGGCCATTTTCAAGTCCAGACTAAAATCCCACATCTTCACTATTGCTTTCCGTTCCTGTCTTACCCTATCTTGATCTCTCTATCAACATTTGGTTACTTTGTCTATAAAGTTTTGTTATTTGTATTATGTAACTTATTTTGTTTTCTGTCTTATTAGATTGTGAGGTCTGATGAGCAGGGACTGTCTCTCTTCTATGTTTGTACAGTGCTTCGTATGTTGCGGCACTTTATAAGTCTTTAATAATAATAATAATAATAATAATACATTACGAAACAAACATAAGCTAATAGCATAAAATACACCTCATACACTTAAGGAGCTTTATATTAGTTTAAGTATCCCAACTTCCTTCGTAACTTTAAATAATGCAACTATTCACTAACACGGGGTTTAAAGTAGTGGTTCTCAACTCAGGCCTCTGGGACCCCCAGGCCAGTCAGGTTTTCAGGACATCCACAATGAATATGCATGAGATAGATCTGCATGCATTGCTTCCATTGTATGCATATTTATCTTATGCATAGTCCTGAAAACCTGACCTCACCTGGGGGTCCCAGAGGACTGAGTTGAGAACCACTGATACAGCACTACAAGGCATATGCAGCGCTGTACAGATGAACATGAAAAACAGTCTCTGCACATCAGAACCCACAATCCAATCAAGACAGGCAGCACAACAACCAAGAACAGAGGTACAAATAGGGAAAGACAAAGAGACAGAAGGAGAACAAAGGATCAGTCCCGCAACATTATGGTGCCTCCACCATATTTAACTGTAGGAAGGGTGTGTCTTTTTTCTTTATAAGTTTCATTTCTTCACGGCTAAATGTACTGTTGGTCTGCATTGGCAAAGAGCGCAAGTTTGGTTTCATCTGTCCATAGAACATTTTCCCAGAAGGGCTGTGGTTTCTCAAGATTGGTTTGGGCATTCCATTTTATGTCTATCTTTGAGCAGTGGGGTCCTCGTGGCCTTCACCCATGAAGCCCTTCTTTGTTTAGTTCACGGCATATGGTGCGGGTTGAAACCATTACTCTAGATTGCTCCAGGTCAGCCTTAAGCTCTTTGGATGTTGTACATGATGTTTTTCCAACAATTTGCACTAACCTTCAAATATTTATTGGACTGAAGTTTCCTCTTCCCACCATGTCCTGGGAGGTTGTTGACAGTTCCATGAGCAGAAAACGTCTTGATAGCATTGACCAGAGTAGACACAAGAATCCCACAGTTAAATATGGTGGAGGTGCCATAATTTTGTGGGGCTGTTTTGCTGTCTCAGGAACTGGAGGCTTGGAACCTATTAAAGAAATCATGAAGTCAGAGGACTTCCAAGGTATTTTGGAGTGTAATGTGATACCTAGTGTCAGAAAGCTAGGTTTGGGTCGAAGGTCATGGGTCCTCCAGCAGAAAAATGACCCAAAACATAAATCTAAAAGTACAAAAGGATGATTTAAAAAGGAAAAAATTGACTGTTTTTTTAAACTGGCCAGCAAGGAGTCCTGATCTCAATCCAGTCGAGAACTTTTGGAAAGAGCTGAAATCTGCCATGGAATCTGCCAAAGAATCCTGGAAACAGTCATGAGCTGGAACAAATCACAGTTGAAGAGTAGGAGAAACTATAAGCAGACAGATGTATGAAATGTATAGATGGCTACAAGAAATATTTGGAAGCTGTCATCACTGCCAAGGGTTGTGCAACCAAATATTAGTGAAGAGTGCCATTAATCCTGTCCCGGTCATATTTTTTTTTCTCAGCAATTACTGTCTGTGTTGCACAGACATCTTTTTTTATTGTATATCTTTGAACATAATATTAAAATATTATGATGACATGCAGTTGGAATATTTCCAATTATTTCCCAAGTTATTGTACATAACATACCTAAAATGCAAGGGTGCCAACTATACATGTGGGTTCTGGAAGCCAAATATAGGCTTTTAGGTAAATTGAAATCCAGGGTGGCATTCTCAGAGCTACTCCCTCTTCCACCTGCAGGACTCAAGAGGTGGGCAAAACTCTCTGCAGTCTCAATGCATGGATAAGACAGTGGTACAGGGAAAAAAGATTTAGATTCATTAGGAACAGGGCAGTATTCTGGGGGAGAGAGAGTCTATTCCAAAAGGATGGGCTCAACATTAACCAGAATGGAACTGGGCTGCATGCACTAACCTTGAAAAAGAAAGTAGAAAATGTTTTAAATTAAAAACTCTAGGAAAACCAGTGGTTGCTCTGAATCACCTGGCTCAGAGTAAGGTATCTTCCAAAGATGCTGGCAAAATGCAGAAGTTAGAATATCCCAATAGATCATAAAAGCTGAAGTAGCCCAGGAGTATTTAACCCTAGAATTAACGAGATTTTTTGCACACACTGAATACCGTTGGGGTCATAAATGACCGCACGACAAATTTTAATAGTTAACCATGAAAATTTTAAACTAAACAGACAAAATATTATTCCGAATTAATTATTTTGTTATATGAAGGTTAAATGTTTTGAAATTTAATGCTTTATCATAAAATTACATGAAGAAGAGTTGCCATGAAAGCAGTTTTTGCATGCACTTGATGAACACAGTAAAGTACTACAGTCATTTGCATGAGACACAGACAATTTCTGAATGTTCTTTGCAAACATTGCACTTGCAGGAGGTGCAAACTATGTTGCTTTTCTTGTCTTTTTCTCTGGAACAGCAGTGACACCTTGCCCTTTTCTTTGGGGTCCCGACATTGCAAACAGCATCAGTGGCTTCTTCAATGCTGGAAGAAGTCTCGCTGCAATTACTCTGAAGCAGCTGCTTTCCTAATTCCAAGAGGAATAGACGACATCTGTGCTTTGACTTGGACTGCCATTCTGGATTTAGTGACATCCAAACAATGAAGGCGTTCAAAGCACGGATGTCCAACATGTTGTAGAAGATTGTCACTGGTCAGTGTCTTATCATTCATTTTGTGGTATACGTGCGTAACATTTGATCTGCTGTATCTACTCCACCTTTACTAGAATTATAGTCCAAGATCATGCGTGGGTTTTTTTGTCTGGACGTGTGTTATCTACTTCTTGATCATGCAAACTGCTCAGAAGAACAACCACTTTTCCTTTCTTCAGGCAATAGGAAACCAGAGTGGCGTCATCGCAAAAGGCAAACAGTGAAGTGAATACCTCTCGGCCCTTTGCTGTTACAAATTCTGGAGGTAATTCTTTTCTGTTCTTTCAAATTGTCCCCAAAAGTGTCATTTGTTTTTCTAGCAATTTCCGTGACAGGGATAAACTGCAGAAGAAATTGTCAACAGTAACATTTCTGCCAGATCGCGTCAATCTTTCAGTGAGTTGCAGCACAACCCTTTCACCCTGATTCTGTTCCCTGTTTTGTCCGAGTTCCCTTCCTGTATATACTTGAAGACACAGAACATATGATGTTGCACTGTCACACAACATCGATAGCTTTATGCCATATTTCCCAGGTTTGCTGGGAATATATTGTCTGAATGGAACACGGCCACGAAATGTAAGCAGTTGCTCATCCACAGTAACATTTTCACCAGGAACAAAGGCGTCACTTAGAGTTGCTTCCCAGGTATCAAAAACGTATCTGATTAGAGCAAGCTTATCCACGCTTCGTTGTTCACGTCTGTTGGTTGCATCATCAAATCTGAGAGCACAAGAAATTTGCTGAAAACGGTTACGGGCCATATTTTTGCCAAAAACAGAACGACTATCTTCAAGGTTCCACAACTGAACTATGGATTCATTTCGTGACTTGTACACGCCTGAGAGGATCAGAAGTCCAAGAAAACGTTGAAATTCTCCATCTGTTAAATCTTTCCAGGTGTCATCATAAATGTGTCTTCCTTGTTTGTTCATCCACATCATGATTTCATTCAATAAGTTCTTCCTCATGAACAAGTGGAATACTGCGAGAGGGCCATCAACATTTCGTACAGCATACCTTGTAGGACCTTGTTGTATGGGCATGACATTAGCTCTGGCGTATCTTCCAGCAGCTTGCTTTATAGGTTTCCTGTTCCATGATGTGGCATCCTTAGATACATAGGCTTCAACGGCAACATTTGTGCTTATAGTTGAGGACCTCTTAGCTCCTCTACGACCACAACTAAGATTCCTCACAGATGATACTGACACCGAGGACTCCAGCACAGCCTCGACCTTTGCCTCAACCTGTAACTTGATTCTTTGCTGCAGGTGATGTTACCGGCTCAACATCAGTCTCACATTCACTTGGTGACCAACTGCTGTCACCATCTGAATCATGACTGTCATCATCAGATTTATCACCCGAACTTGGCTGATATGCTTCTTCGCTTGCTGAATATGCTGCATCATCAGACGACTCAGAGCCGTCACTGTCAGCATCTCGTTGCAATATTTCTCTTGCTTGGGCAGCTGAATACTTTTGTTTTGACATCATAAACAATAACCTAAAATAAATAAACAAAGATAAAGTTGAATAAAATGCAAAGCAGTTTTACTATAGGTGTACAATAATCGTGATGAACGAGCTGAAAGCCTTTAGATTTCATCAAAAATAATGAGAGAATGTATGATATCAATTACAGAAAATGTGTAATTTTCATAAAATAAGAGTACAAAAAATAAATGATACATAATTAATGATAAATACCTTTGTCAGATAAAAAATTCACAAAACTGCAAATTGTATCATGATCCAAACCGGACGTAAGCAACTGGGGTCAAAAATGACCCCACTGGTACTCTGTGCTGCAATTCATCACTAGCGTCACCTAGCGGATGAAAATTATTCCTCTCATGGTGCAATATAAAGAGAATATTGACATGTGAAAAGTCATAAAAAGATTGCATTCTTGAACAGCTAGTTTCCAAGATATACATTGTAAAACTTGAAATGGGGTCACTTTTGACCCCATCGGTAGTCCCAGGATTAAATAGTGAATAGGCAGAGATAAATTATTCCCAATTACCCCATCAACTGCTACACAATGTTGTAAATACAACTAATATACATTCTTTAAATGTTTTGTATGCTAAAGTTAGAAGTCTGAAATATATGATAGAAGAGTTAGAATGTATGGCAGAAAATGAAGAACTAGATATAAAAAGGCATCTCAGAGGCATGGCAGAAAGAGAACAACCAAGGGGATACTATTCAATTGGTGTACAAATTATATCAAAAATGATACTGTAGAGTGGATCAAAACTAGTTGAGAGGTTGTACAATATGCTAAAAATGACATAGAGTCAAAAAGGATAAAAAATCATCAGGAAAAAAATGCAGTATGGAACCTTTATGGGTAGAAATTCCATGGGGTATGTTTACTAAAGGGTGGTAAGGGAGCAAGTGTGCCGTTAATGCCTGTTATCAGGACTCTTGCACTTTTAACGCTGCAGGAATGCTGCATTAATGAGCATTAAAGGCTCCTGCAGCGTTAAGGGAACAGGAGACGGAGAGTGGGCGTTAACGTGGTGGAGAGTGGGCTTTGACAGCGGGTGCTCCCTTAATGCTTGTGGTGCAATCGTGAGTTAGAGCCCTTTAACGATGGGAACCCTAGCACCAAGTAAAACCTCGTGGAAAGAGGGTATTTTGAGGGGAGAAAGACTATTTACACGTCTGCAATGTGATGCACCGACAGTGATGATAGTGCTCCATTAGCCACAACAGCATAGTGCCCAAATGGTGCAAATGGGGCAAGGGAGGTGGCATGTGAGCCATGTAGTGGGGGTTGCTGGTGCACAAGGCAGACCAGGCAGTTGCCCAGGTGGCACATCTGTGATGTCTGTCATGATCTAACAGTGACAGTGGTGGCACACAGACATGCTGCTGCTGTGGAAAAGTGATGCACAACATGTGGTGGTCCAAGGGTCCCTGGCACCCTAGGCAGAACCCTGGCTGGTCCCTCTGCTGCTGCTGACAACAACTGGAGTTCTGGTGGCAGCACTTGGTTGGGGAGCAGAGTGGCCATCCATGTCTCCCTCTGCCCTCCCCATCAGGACCTGGCACCCTAGGTGCCCACCTAAACCACATGGTGGATGAGCCAGGACTGCACACCACCCCTACAGACAGCATGCTGCCATGTCAGCATGGTGTGGGGTTGTTGGTGGCAGGTGAAGCAGCCCCCGCCTGCAGCAGACAAAAGCCATGTCCTGGCCCTGTCTGTCCTGCGCATTGCAACATTTGCCAAGGTCTGCTTGATGGGGAACATTTCAGTGCCAGGGACAGCAGAGCACATGCTGATCACACCCCACTGAGGCCAGACTTAGCATGACGTGTGACCACATCTCACAGTGGAGGGGGGCAGGAGCGGAAAGGTATACACAGCTGCACGGGTGAATCATCAGTGAGGCCATCTGCAGCATTGAACTGGTGGGTGTTTCACAATGGGAGGGAGGGATGGAACAGGCGACAGGTCATCCACTCTGACCACTGGCCCATGCCCTTGGTCTAGGGAACTGGGTGGATCACTTTGCCCATGGATCAGGATACCACCACCCACACATAGTGAGAGGATATGTGCATGGAGGGGGAACATGACGCTGCAGAAGGAATGATATGCAATTGGAGAACAGGGCATGTCAGATCCAAAATTCCCACCCAGTGCCATCAGCTGCAAGATAACACCACTATACATTGTTCATAAAGTACTACAAGGCATAAGCAGCACTGTACAAACACATAGGAAGACAGTACCTGCCCAAAACGAGTACATGTGAAGACAGACAGTACTATAGAAGAGAAATAAGGGTACAATAGGGAGAGGAGACACCAGGTAAATGAGATAGGGATCTAACAGCAGCCCCAACGAGGTATGCCATCTGCATGTTTTTGAAGAGGGAGAGAGCTGAGACATGACGTACGGATAGAGGACACTTGTGCAAGGCATAAGGAGCACCAACGTGAAAGGATCTGAGTCTGGAGATGGCAGTAGAAACACAGGGCATAGAGACGAGGTAGCAAGTGGGGAAGCGGGTCCATTGGAAGGGGTGTAGAAACAGAGAAGAGAGGAAAGGTAATGAGGGAAAGTAGAAGGGATGCATATATAGGTTAGCACGCATCACATGTGTGCTATAGATATGGAAATGGATGGGGAGTCAATGAAGTGATAACAGTAGTAGGGGCATATGACTGCTTTAGGGCTGGCAGCAGATCACACATGCAGCAGTGGTCTGAAGAGATGGAATGGGAGAGAGATGACTCTGAGGGAGACCAGCAGGGAGGAGGTTGCCATGGCAAGATGGGAGGTAAGTATAGGAAGGACAATAGTTCTTGCTGTGTGTTCAGATGGTATGGGGCTCTATGTGAACCAGGCCCCCTCCAAATGTGAGAACGTAGTCATCACCAACCATCTGAGGCACATGTGTTGCCACATCAGCCAGGAGGGACTGCAAGATGTGGGGACATGCCATGACTGCACCATAAGCACACATCGGATATCAAAATTTCACCTTCCCCCCCCAACCTACCTAAAAGTCAGGGAGGCGGAGCTGCAAACCAAACCTACAATCCGTTACCTGGGAGTCACCCTGGACCAGCGACTGGACATGAAGACCCACATTGGTAACATGGTAAGAGCAGCATATCATAAGATCAGGACGCTCAGACATTTACGCCCCCTGCTACAACCAGATGACTTCCGAACAATCTTCCAAGCACTGACTATTCCACACTTCGACTACGCCAACGTGATCCTCCAAGGACTCCTACAAACCATCCAAAGCCCGCTCCAACTCGCCATGAACACTGCAGCCAGAGTCCTAGATGGAGCCTCCAGGCATGACCACGTGACACCCATCCTGAAAAGGCTTCACTGGCTCCCCATCCATAGTAGGCTCATTTTCAAGACCTTGCTACTAACTTTCAAGGCCATCAATGGGCTCTCCTCATCCACCCTTGTGGACCTCACACACATCACTCCCCCCAACAGAGCCAGACGATCTGCAGCAATAAACATACTGACAATCCCCAAAACAATGACCCAATGCACCCAGGCAACAGCAAACAGGGCATTTAGTCTCTGTGCACCCAGATGCTGGAATGCCCTTCCACCCAACATATGTGCAATCACTGAGCTAACAAAATTCAGAAAAGCTTTAAAGCACCACCTTTTCCTCAAATACTACACAGAGGGAGGTACACCAACCATGACAACGAAAATGCCATGACTATCATGTAATCATGCCCTGGAATGATGTGTACATACATATATGTGTAAATAATTAACCTGCCTATCCAAGTTGAACTCCCTGTTATCTGTAATTATGATGTAGTTCCTGCACCATAAAACCTGTACAATGTAAACCGCACTGATGGTGAATAGCATAGTATATAAGAAAATGTAAATAAATAAATAAATAAATAAATGTGGAACCAGTGCCATTGTGTTACTTCCCCTATGGCATGCAATGTGTGTGTGCCTGTCTCATGGGCTGTCCCACTGAGGTCATATATCCCATATGTGCGACAGGAATGTCAGTTGTGCCAGCAGGAATGTCAGTTGTGCCAGCAGCCATTGTGACATACAGACCGGACAACATGTTCCCCTCCAATACCCTCCAAACACACCATGTCAGACAGGTATGGCACAGGGTATGTAGAGATCACAGCAGACATAGGAAGACCCCTACATATGCCCACATTCACCTTGTCAATGATCACAGCTTCACACTGGAATTGCTGACAAAATATGGCAGCTCTGTGACACAACACACAAAACTGTTGAAACTGCTCAGTAGCATGGTTTGCAACTGTTATATGCCTGTAGCACACAATGTCAGTGTGTCTTAGTGAGCTGATGTGATGGATCACTGCATTCTCCATTTGGTGATCAGCTGCAGAATGCTGTTTTGCATGTGCAGCGAATCATGGGTACTGGAGGAGCTAACCTATCCTGGCACACACAGCAGACATTTTAGGCGGTGACCTACAGTATCTTTGATTCCAGACATTGTTGTACAGAGCAGTGTGGCGGTATAGTCTAATGGTTAGTGCAATGTCTTCATATGCAAGAGACAAGGGTTCAATTCCCACTTGTTCTTTCTGGGCCTGAGTGATATTTGGTTCATTTTCATGCCTGTAACAGTCCAGGCTCTGATGTGACTGATAGTCACACATCCTTAGACTTTGTTATGCATTTTGGCCACAATTTGGGTCAACAAACATGCTATTCCCCATAATGCCTTTCTGAGGGCATGGCTTTATTGGCTCTGCTGCAGCCCATTGCAGGGAGTCCAACATATTCAATCTACCAGTATCTGCTTGGAGGCATGGCATAATGGTCATGGCACTGGCTTGGGAACCAAACTAGCAGGATTCAAGCCCCACTACATTCCATTTTTTTTGTGACATTTTGGACTGTTACTTTTGCATTATATGTATGCCACAACCTTCATGGAATGACCACACCTCCTTGTGACCTTGGGCAGGTCATTTAACCCTCCATTGGCTCAGTCCACTGTAGGTTCCTACAATCCCTGTTTTTCATCAGACATTACCAAGTTTTTGGTACAATGTACCCCGATGTGACTACACTGATGCAGCGGTTTACCAACAGGCAGTTACATGCATACAGCTGTAACCTATATCTGAAACATGAGAGAAGTATGACATCATGACTGTAACTGTACAGCTTTAGCTTCATCACATCTCTGCATTACATGCAGACACATCCTACTCCTCGGATAGCCACCTGCAGGTATCAACTCATGTCCGTACGTGCCCCTTTTGACCAATTTAAGCAACTCCTATCCAGTTGTTGTAAGCACATTAATATGGGGCATTGTATGGTGGTTGGGTAGCTGGGACAGGTGTGAGACCCAAATGTCTGTTATCAGGCTTTCCATTTGGCACTGACACATGTTTTCCCCACACAGTACAAATGCGTTGGGGATGGCACTTCCGGTACCTCAGTGCTCCCAACCCATACCACACTCTCCTTTGCCGCCATCCTTCCTTCAGCCCATCCATCAGTCTCTGGCGGCTATGTACAGTCATGTCTTCTCATGCAAGCTGCTACACTATGGCCTACACAGGTACTCTTTTTCCGCATTTCGATGCATCACTCACACCTCTCCTGTGCCTGATCTGCACGTCACCACTCTTGCTCCATTCTTTCACTTCACACATCGTGCCACTTCTGACTCCGCTGGGAGACATGTCTTCCTCATCCTATGCCACACACTGACATTATGGCATTTTATGTGGGCACCCCCCAGTGCATCCGTATAGCTGCCTCCCACATGTTCTTCCAACTTATTGGCTGCCACATAGGCTGCCCATGGATCTCTCAGGCCCATCAACTCTCATCTGTCCTTACATCCATCACCTTTGCATTGGCTTTTGCTGGGGCTCCCTTATCCAGCGATAAAGTGACAGCCGTTTTCGGACATTAAGGTGCATGCTTGACACCTTAATGTCTGATGGCCCATTGCGCTCTTACCACACCTCCTATCCACCCAGAACTTTTTTTGCATGGAAAATCCCTTATCGCTGTTGTTAACTCTTGATAATGCCTGCTACCTTAACGCCCTTTAGTAAACATACCCCTATGTGTGATGGGAGGAGCATATCAGCATGGAATATGCTACTACCCACCTGGATAGAATGAAGGGACAGGCAGTGAAATCCTAACAGAAATTAGGAAGGCTAAAAAATCCCGTAACACACTAATAGTGGGAGATTTTAACAGCCCCAATATTCATTAAGTAACGATCTCATAAATAAATGCTAGAAAAGTAAAGTTTTTAGACATCATAAATGACTGCCTCATGTAGGACTTGGTCCAGTAACCAACCAGCGGGATAAGAACTTTAGATCTAGTCCTTACTGGTACATAAGACCTGATGAAAGGCATAATAGTGGTGGGGCACCTAGGCAATAAGTGATCACAATGCAATCAAATTTATCATCACTGGAAATAGGGCCAGCGCAAGAAACTAATAGAAACTCAGCACCATTTGCCGAATCCACCCAAATCACTACTGTCTAAAACCACACAAACACATGATCAGCCTACAAATTGTATATATTGTATATTTTATGGTTGTACATAGTTACCCTGTTAGCCAAGTTGATTATCCTGTTCATATGTAAACACAAAGTACTATTGGAAATGTGTATGTTCACTGTTTATTGTAAACCGCGCTGATGCTGAATAGCGCGGTATAAAAGAGACTTTAAATAAATAAATAAAATAAATAAATAAAATGAGGCACCCTAGGTGAACCTCATCTCCCCCTCCTTAGCCAGCTGCCTGCCCCCTCATTGCCACCGCGGTTGCCCCTCACAGGACCTATAGCAGTGGCATTGGATTGAAACAGTCCCACAGCACTTACTTGCAAACTTCAGGGCTGCAGGGCTGTCTGTTTCTGCCCCTCTGATGGCTGACTTCCTGTCTCTTTCCCCATGCTCTAGGAAACTGTCTAGTTTGCCTAATGGTAGCGCCAGCCCTACCTGGAAGGAAGATTCTAAAAAAGACTACTGCTATAGCATTTAATTTTAAAAAAGATAAGGTGAGGAAATTATGTAGGATAGAACTAAAAGGTTGTGTGAACCATAGACATTATTTTAAAAAACTATTTTGGAAGCCCAGATAAAATATATTTCACTCATTAGAGGTTAAAAGAAGACCTGCCTGCTATTTTGCAAGTTGAGATGTATCCTCGATAACCTTTGATTTGTTTAATGGTTGTGAAAAATACTAAGGATATCAGAATACCTTCTTCTCTATGACTTTGAGGTGTTTTGGTGGCAGAATGAGAGCTTTTTTGATGCCTATTCATACCCTGGAACAGGAATAATCATGGATGTTGCTTTTTGCACCTCGATTACAAGTCATTGCTCCCAGCTCCTGGCTTCGGTCAGACATTGAACTGCTTGCTCTATGAGTCATGCGTCTGTCTGTCTGTCTGCTCTATTGAGTTATAAATATTTATGTTATTATTATAAGTGTGCTTTTTACCTTATCTATATTTTTCTGTAATACTGTCCAGTTCCCTCCTATCTTCAGCTGTCTGTCTCTTGTTTACTGACCCTTTACTTTTGTCTTTCTACTGCCTGCTCTCTATTTTGTGAGGCCAAGTTAATATTCTAATTCTCACCACATTCTAACTCTATCTCTGCTGTTTTTCTCTGAGTTATAAATGTGCTTGTTTCTATCTATCTGAGCATGCAGAGGGTGGAATAACCTGCCCCTCCCCCTTCTGAGGCATTGCTTTTTCTTCCCTGCCCACATGTGGTGAGCTCTCTGTTGCTTTTACCACCTCCATTACAAGTCTCGGCTCTAAGCTTTGTCTGTGAGTCCTGAGCCTATCTCTGACTGTCTCTATTGAGATATATATATTTTATCATTGTTAGTGTGCTTTTTATTTTATCTGTATTTTTCTTTAGTATTATTCAGCTGTCTGTCTCTTTCTTCTCCTCCTATTATTATCCCTCCCTCCAACCCCACAGTCCACCCACCTCCTGGCTAGCAGTCTCTTAAGGCTGTCCTGTACTCATTACCACTATTACTCACAGGTGTTTCTTAATTCCCTCAGATCTCTCTCCTGCCTATCTTCATATATTTCTTCTGACTTCTGCTGTGTTCTCCATCTTTCTCATAACTCCACATCACTTTCTCTTCCTATTGTTGACACTCCCTAATCTTCTCCTCTCATACCAACCATTTCAATGCCTCCTTCCTTATCACCCCTCTTTACCATCCTTACTTCTCCCAGCAGCTTGTCATCTACCCTATCTTCTGTTCTTGAGTGTCACCATTTTCTTCCCTCATTCAGCCATCTCCTCTCTCTCTCTGAAAGAATCTCAACCTCATTTCTGCCATGTTGCCTCCTCTTTGCCACACACTCTTCTGCTCCTTCTCTCATCTGGATATATCAACCCCAACTCTGGCCCCCTAGACTTTTCTCACACTCCCAGGACAGATTCTCATGCAACTGCTCAAATATTATTTATATCCCTCCCCTTCCCCCCTCCTCGCTCTCTTTCTCATGTGTTTTGTGGAATGCATACTCCATTTCAAATAAGCATGTTTTTACTCATGATGTCTTTGTTTCTAATGCTCTCCATCTTTTTGCTCCAACTGAGGCCTGGCTCCTCCTAGAAGACTCTGCTTCAGTCGCTGCCATCTGTCATGGTGGCTACCAATTCTCCCACACACCTCATCCCATTTGCCGTGGTGGTGATGTTGGGCTTCTATTCTCTGACTCCTACCAATTGCAACCCCTTCTTCTGCTTCACTCTCAATCCTTTCCCTCCTTTGAAGTCAACTGCATCCATCTTTTTACTCCACTACCTCTCCAGAAAGCTGTTATTTAATCAACCCCCTGACAAGTCCTCCTCTATCTTTCTCACTGACCTTGACTCGTAGCCTTCCTTCTTTCTGGATTCATCTTCTCTCTCCCTTATTTTTGGGGATTTTAACATTCATGTTGATAACACCTCTGATCCTTATGCTCTAAAGCTCCTTTCCTTTGTCTCCTCATTCAACATCCAACTTTGCTCTACTGCCTCCACTCACCAGCACAACCACTGTCTTGATCTTGTCGTCTTTTCTAATTGCTTATGCTCTAACTTCTGTACTTCCATTTTTCCCTTATCTGACCATCATCCCCTAAGTTTCACTCTTCATTGCCTCCCACCTCAGTCTCACCCAGTCTCCTCCAACCTCTTTAGAAATCTTCAAGCTATTTACCCATCAGCACTCTCCACTACTGTCTCATCACTTTTTTCTTCCACTATTGCATCTCAGTCTGTTGATGAGGCAGTAACTTCCTATAACACTGAACTTTCCTCTGTTCTGTATGCTCCTGCCCCTCCCATGCCACGTCCTTTGAGGCATACTGTACCTCAGCCCTGGCTGTCTTCGACTACCCGCTACCTACGTTCCTGCGCCATCTCAGCTGAGCACGTTTGGCTCAAATTCTGCACTCTTGCAGACTTTCTACACTTCAAATTCATGACTCATTTTTCAGTCAGCCATAGCACTCACCAAACAAGACTATTATATCTACCTGACTAATCCTCTTGCCTCTGACCCTTGGCATCTCTTTACTACTCTCAACTCTCTCCTCAAGGTGCCACCTTCCTCAACCCCTCCTTCCCTTTCTGCCCAAACTTTGGCTGACTGACTATTTCCATGACAAAGTCCACAAGATTACACTCAAATTCCCCACTCCATCCCCTCTTCCCCCTCTTCACTGCCAACTCTTCCCCTCAACCTCTGCTACCCTTTTTTCCTTTTCTCTGATCTCTGAGGTGGAAACCACTCATCATCTTTCCTCCTCAGAACTCACTACCTACTCCTCTCATCCTATTCCTACCCATCTCATAAACTCAATCCCCTCCACTATCATCCCTTCTATCTCTCATATTTTCAACCTATCACTTTCCACTGCAACTGTTCCTGCAGCCTTCAAGCATGCTGTGGTTACACCTCTGCTCAAGAAACCTTCACTTGACCCTACCTGTCCTTCTAATTATCGAGCCATCTCCCTTCTCCCCTTCATCTCTAAACTACTTGAATGTGTGATTCAGCACCGTTGCCTTGACTTTCTCTACTCTCAAGTCCTTCTGGAAACTTTGCAATCTGGCTTTCGTACTTTATATTCTGTTGTTAAGTGCCGTCGAGTCGGAGTCGACTCATGGCGACCCTCTGGATAGCTATCCTAAATTGTGTTCGGTCTTCAGTCAGGCGGCTCATTGTTGACAGACTGGTACCTGTAGCTGCTGTTATTGTATCGATCCATCTCATTGCTTTATATTTATATTTATTATATTTATATATTTTTATTATATATATATATATATATATATAATATTTATTATATTTATATTTATATTCTAGACAAACATATTTTGCCAAAGTCTCCAGCAACTTGTTCCTCACCAAATACAAAGGCCTCTACTCAATTCTCATCTTTCTTAACCTTTCTGCTGATTTTGACGTTGTTGACTACCACCTTCTCCTTGATATCTTGTCCTTGTTTGGTTTTAAGGGCTCTGTGATATCTAGTTTCTTGTCTTATCTCTCCAACTGTGTTTTCAGTGTTTGTTCTGGTGGATTCTCTTCTACTGCTATACCTTTCTCAGTTGGTGTACCCCAAGGATTTATCTTGGGTTCACTCCTCTTCACTCTATATACCTAGTCCCTTAGTGTACTCATCTCCCCCTATGGTTTTCAGTACCATCTTTATGCATATTTCTCTCAGATCTACCTCTCTGCACCTGAAATCTCTCTAGCAATCCAGACTCGGATATCTGCCTGCCTATCTGACATTGCTGCCTGGATGTCTCACCACCATTTGAAATTGAATATGGCCATAACGGAACTTGTTTTCGCCCCTAAACCCACCTTCCCCCTTCCTCCTCTCTCAATCTCTGTGGATAATGCTCTAACCCTCCCTGTTTCCTTGGCTCATAACCTTTGGGTTGTCTTTGATTCTCCTTTTCCTTCTTCACACACATACAACTAATAGCTAACACCTGTCGTTTTCTTTCTCCACATCAAAAGAAAAAATTGCCCCTTCCTTTCTGAACACACTACTAAGACACTTATCCACTCTTTAGTCACCTCCCGTCTAGACTATTGCAACCTCCTCCTTACTTGTCTCCCTCTGAATCATCTCTCTTCCCTTCAATCTGTTCAAAACTCAGCTGCGTGGCTAATCTTCCACCAGCTTCAATATGCTCAGATAGCCTCTCTTTTCAAGTCACTTCATTGGCTCTTTATCCTTTTCCATAGCCAGTTCAGTCTTTTCCTATTCACCTATAAGTGCATTCATTCTGCTGCTCATCACTATCTTTCCTCTCTTATTTCTCCCTACACCACTCCTCTGGAACTCCGCTCTTCTGGCAGATTCCTTCTATCTGTGCCCTTCTCTTCCACTGCCAGCTCCAGACTTCGATCCTTCCACTTTGCTATTTCTTATGCCTGGAATAAACTATCTGAGTCTGTATGTCAGGCTTCATCTCTAGGCCTTTTCAAATGCAGGCTGAAAACTCACCTCTTTGAGGTCGCTTCTGGATCCTGATCTGCTTAGTCTTCTATGTGTTTTCTTACCATTCCCCTAGATGTATCCTTGTCTTCAGCTGTTGCGTTGTCTGACTTGACTAGATTGTAAGCTCTGAGCAGGGACAGTTTTTTATATGTGTCTGTATAATGCTGCATATGCCTTGTAGTGCTATAGAAATGATCAGTAGTAGCAGTAGTAGAAGTAGTAGGACATCATCGCTGGACAGCTGAGAGATGCTGGCCGTTTCTGAAACTGGGTGCACATGTGCATCTTTTATGGAATGCCCTGGACATACCTCTGCCACATCCCTGTGTGACGTGGATGTCTTTACCCTGGCTTTCTAAAATGGCTTGGGGACATATTTGTGATTTGCACATTTGAATGCTCATTTTTAGACATCCAAATTATGAATAAAGCTTCTAAAATGACCACCTTAATGGCTAGATGGACGAAGCGGTTAAACCAAAAGGGTATCTCAGAAAATGGAAAAAAAAAGACCCTAATGAAGAAAATAGGAAGCACTGTAAGTTAGATGTAAAAAAAGTAAGAAGGCAGGTCAAGAGAGACGCTGAAATAAAGCTTGCTGTCGAGGTAAGAACTAAGGTAATAGCAGAAAAAAACAGAACAATTTCTTTGCCTTGGTCTTTCCTGAGGACAATGCCAGAGTTATACCCACCCTGGCAATGATTCAGATCAAATAAAGCACATCACCATAATTCTAGGAAATGTTATAGATCAAATTGGCAGACTCAAGAGCAACGAATCACCAAGACTGGTTATATTCCCCAGAGTCTTGAAAGAGCTCAACGTGAAAATGATCACTTGTCATTTAAAACAGTCCTAATACCTGAGGATGAGAGGGGTGGCCAGTGTGATGACACTTTTTAAAAAGGACTCCAGGGACACTATTGATTGGTGAGCCTGTCAGTGGCAAAATAGTTGAAGTTATACCAAAAATCAAAATTACAGACCATATAGGTAGATATGGCTTACAAGAATAAGTCAGCATGGATTCAGCGAAGACAAGTCTTGCCTTTACCAATTTATTTGATTTTAGGTTAGGACTCTTCACCTTAGAGAAAAGATGACTGAGAGGGGATATGAAAGAAGTTTATAAAATCATGAGAAGGGTGGAATATTAAATAGCAGATGCTGTTTAGCCTGTCAAACACAAAAAAAGAAGTCACACAATGAAATTAATTACCAGCAGATTGAAAACATATTGTAAAAAGTATTTTTCATGCAGAAAGTAATTAAGTTGTGGAATCTGTTATTAGAGGAGATAGTTAAGGTGACTAATGTAGCAGGATTTAAAAAAGGGTTAGACAAGTTCATGGAGGAAAAGTACATTTGTAAGTAAGATACACTGGGAGATTCATTGCTCATTCTTAGAAATGGTGAGAAATAGGTCCTACTTTTTGGTATCTGCCAAGTAATTATGGCCCAGACAGGTCATTTCTGAGGAAATTAAAAAGTCATAGGCTGGGCTCGATGGAACTTGGTCTGACTCAGCATGATTTTTTTCAGTTTTTTTATGTTCTAAAGTTGTTTAAGGCAATCTAGTGAATCAAATTCACACTAAGGAATGCATATCTGTGCGCAATGATACAAGTGATGGAACAGTTACATCATGAAAAGAAGCTAAACAAGTTAGGGCTCTTCGGCTTGGAGAAGAGATGGTTGACGAGGGATATCAAAGAGGTCTACAAAACCACAAGTGGAGTGGAATGGGTAAATAGGGAATGATGATGTACCCTTTCAAATAGCACTGAGATGTGGGACACTCCATGAAACTTATACTAGGAGGCGTGGGTCTTACACAGCATACAATTAAACTGTGGAATTTGTTGCCAGAAGATGTGGTGAAAGCAGTTAGTATTGTCAGGTTAAAAAGTTTTTAGATATGTTTCTGGAAGAAAAGTCCATAAATCAATACTAGCTTTGTAGACTTGGAAAGTTACCGCATGTGTCCAAGAGGGAGTAAGAAGGAATAGATCTATTCTTTGTTATTCTGCTGGGTACTTTAATCTGACTTGGCCAGGATGTTGAGTTCAATGGACCTTCAGTTTGGCCCAGCATAGCACATCTTATATAATATCACTGAGCTCTCAGTAAGGATACCCCAGAGGCACTGCAAATGAAAGCCAGAGGGTCACTTAGAAGGGCTGGCAGATGTTCAATAAGCAGTTTTTAGTTGGCCTTTCTTACATTAGCTTCCACTGGAGACAGGTGCGAGGTTGGACCAGCTATTTCAATTCATGAGGCAAGTAAATGATATTTACTTAATTTGCCTTGGATCCCTTTCCAATATTGAAACTATGGGGGCAAATTATAGATTTCTTTTTTTTTTTGGGGGGGGGGGGTAGTTCTAGAAGACACAATATTGCTTTCCTGAGACACAGTCAAACACAGTAAGAAACTCGTATGTCTTTGGACCAACAATGACTCTTATTCAAACGTTTCCTGCTGCTGTCTGCTACGCTTTTAATCCACTTTTGGAATAACAGAGGATTTGGCTTCTGGATGGGAATTTAATACTTCCACTGCAGTGATGCATGTAGCCAACTACCAAGTTAGTTTTATGTTGGGAAAACAGTGCTCACATTATTAGATGCTTAGCAACGCCACAGTGGAACATTTTGGTTTCAGTCTGGAAAAGATTCAATCGAGAGAACACAACGCAGTGGAGGCAAAAGCCATCCCTATGATAAAAGCCTTGTTCACATATTGACCTTATCAATTATCAACAATGTTAATGGGATGTACCTATCCTTTCCAGAGGCATTTATTTTTATTGGGGTGAATAGCAGATATTAGTGCGGGAATTGTTTTTTTACAGTATGTGCAATGTTTGCCTGAAAGCACATTTTCAGAGTTTAGACCCCATGTGAGGTTTCACTTTTTAAAAATTAATTTGCTGGGGGAAGAGTAGTATTTAGTAACTGCATAATATTTGTTTCTTCTTTCCCTCCTCTGACCTCTCTCTATCCTACCTCTGCCCCTTTATTACCATAGGTAAACTTCCCAACTCTTCACAGCATGGGTTACTTTAACCTGCAATTTTTGGCAGGAAAAGCTTTGAAATTTAACCTTGCTATGTTTCTGAAATAAGTCCATGAAGTACAGGACGATGTTGGCTAGACAGACTGGTGGTAGGCAAAAAAGAAATTCAGTTACCAAAAATCAGAGAGATGGAAACATTTGGGCCAATATTCAGCCATGACAGCAGATGCGTTGTTGTGTTTTGTTTTGTTTTTTTAATGCCAGCCACGGCTTTTATAAAACATTTATTCAGGGTCCACTAACACATGTGAAGTGGGATTTTAGAAAGGATATATCCCAGCAGTGGCAGAAAAGCAAATAGGGAAGCCTCACCAATGGAGGCAATTTCAGAACCAGGCCTGGGATCCTTCAGGTTCCATCTGAAATGCACAGGGCATGTCCAAGTCGTTGGGCGTATGATGCAGAATGGCATGCTGCACATGCAGGAGTAGCAAAATACTCCAAGGCAGACATGCATGGACCCAGTCACAGAAATGGGGGTGGAGGCGAACAAGGGCAAAGCAAAATGTGCATGTATGTGCACAGGTACTGAGCCAAGGCACAAGGAGACATAATCAGCAATGCTAAATCTACATAGAAGCCACGGCCCACCAGAGACTCAGCATATTCACCACTATGTGTATAACTGAGCAGTATAATTGAGGATAGCCTTTTAATGTCCTAACCTAAATGCTTAGTTTAACACTTAGCAGCTGGACATTGCCATTGGTGACCAGGGCCGGTACAAGGATTGGAGGAGCCCTAGGTGATCCTTCCATGATGCTCCCCCCGTTGCTGCCACTGCTGTCCTTCTCCAGGGTCTGCAGCGGAGGCAATGGCTATGAAACTGTGATGCAACACTTACCTTTGGGCTTGGGCGCTTCACCTCAGTTGCAACTTCCACCTCCCCTCTGAAGCAATCATCAGCCAAATTTGCTGCAGCAGCTTTTCTGTGAGGGGTGACTGGGGGGGGGGGGGGCAGCCATGCTACTGGACTGCTGCTAGCACAGTTGCATTTAGCACTTTACTACTTTTGTGCTTTTTTTATTAGCTGAAACATGTTTTCTGATTCATTTAGTACTGTTTCAGATTCATTTGGCAAGTACTGTTACATACGGTTGTTTGCTTTAGCAAAATTAATCAAAGCAATCAGGCCCCTTGTTGTTGTTGTTAAGTGCCGTCGAGTCGGAGTCGACTCATGGCGACCCTCTGGATAGCTATCCTAAATTGTGTTCGGTCTTCAGTCAGGCGGTTTATTGTTGACAGACTGGTACCCGTAGCTGCTGTTATTGTATCGATCCATCTCATTGCTGGCCTTCCTCTTTTGCGTTGACCTTCTATCTTGCCAAGCATGATGTCTTTCTCTAATGATCTCTCTCTCCGCATGATGTGTCCAAAGTATGAAAGTCGAAGTCTTGTCATCTGAGCTTCTAAAGAAAGCTTAGGTTTGATCTCCTCTAGTACAGACTGGTTTGTTCTTCGGGCAGTCCATGGTATACACAATATTCGCCGCCAGCACCAGGTGTATTCATCAAAACTTGACTGAGTCAGATCCTTAAATAAAGTCCAATTGAAGAGCATTTGAATGTTTAAGGCTGTGGTCAACCTCAGTTTTGGTTCTGTTTGTTCTCCCACAAATTGGATTGTACTAGAGAGTTTAGAGGAATTTTTCATAGCATTATCCAGACAGTGCCATTGAAAATTCCTGGATAGGGTATCAATACTTTTAGCGGCTGCTGCTAAACTTATAAGTCTGTTTGAATATTGACCCAGGAGTGGAGGAGTAGCCTAGTGGTTCAAACACTGGTTTGGTACCCAAGCAACCAGGGTTCAATGCCCACTAACACTCCTTGTGGCCTTGGGCAAGTCACTTAACTCTCCATTGCCTTGGAAGAAAGGCCTGGCAATCTACTCCCAGTAACACGGCCAAGAAAACCCATGAGCTTCTGGGTCACCAGGAACCTGGACTGACTCAAAGGCACACATTGCATTGTCTCCCATGCAGAGTCAGCACATGTATGGTTCCATTTAATCTTGCCTAGTATGTGGTTGTATGATTCAAGAATCTCTGAATATCTTAGCAGCTCAGCAGTACTGCAATATATACTGGCTGTCTAGCAAAGTAAAAAATTATTGAATTGTTTTTCCAAATCTAAAATAAGCTGATTGGGAATTGGGATAAAATATTGGAAGCCCTTTTACTAAAGTGCATTCTGCAGGTAATGTGTGTTTTAGCACACGTTAACCATTTCTGAGGACAGTTACCATACACTGAAATGTGCATTAGCCTTACATTGTGCAATGGTGCACGGTCTGGGAGGGGCTCAGGTGCAGAGTGAGAGTTGATTGCAAATTGTGGTTAGCGGGAGCATAAGTAGCATGTGCCAATCAAATCAGCAATGTTGCAGTTAGCACAGGTGCACTTGCCATCACCTCAATAGGTAGTGTTAAGTGCACCTGTGTTAATCAGCAAGGGCAAAATGCATGCTAAGGGGCTTGCCTGTGAAGTAACTGTTGGACACATGCTGGCCATGCCTTTGACAATTATTGCAGTACGATGGCACCTAATGAATGCTGCTTTTGATTCAAATCATGCACTGGGGCAAAAAAATAGCATAATTTAGTAAATGGGTCCTTTAGTATTATTGGCAATTATTATTATTTATTTATTTTATTTAGAGTATTTATATCCCGCTTTATCCTTGAATCAAAGCGGTTTTCACTGCAAACCAATCAAGTAGGGTAGGGCGGGGTATCGGCATGCAGTGGTTGTGAATGTAGTGTTTGTGAGTGTGTGGATAGGTAATTCTTAATTTGGGGTGCAATATATACAGGTTGAGCTTTCTACATTGGGCTATATACATTTATTGAGAGTAATGGGATGTTTTTATGTTGTGTATGTCATGTCTTGGGTAACTCGTTTTGTGGGGTGGTTAGGGTGGATTGGTGGTCTTCATTGAATTGTTCAATGAATAGGGTGGTTTTCAGTAGTTTCCAGAAATCTTTTATATTTGTTGTTGATTTAGATTGTCTGGGAGGACATTCCAGATAGCAGGGGCAGCAAGAGAGAAGGCTCGCATGGATGTGGATTTGTTTGTTTTTGTGAATAGAATAGGTGTTGGTATATTGTTTTTGGTGCTGTTTCTGTCTGGTCTTTTGTTTGCTTTCGTTCCAATGAGTTCCTGTAGTATTCCTGCTGAGATGTTGTTTTTAATTTTGAAGATGGTGAGCGCTGATTTATATTTTGCCCGTGAGGAGATTGGCAGCCAGTGTAGATCTTGTAGTATTGGAGTTATATGGTCTTGTATTGAAGCGCTAGTAATAATGCGGGCAGCAGTGTTCTGGACTATTTGTAGGGGGTGGATGGTTTGTTTAGGCAGACCTTGGAGAGACTAATATTACAGTAGTCCAGTAGAGGTGTAATGATGGCCTGGCATGCTGTACGGAAATGTTCTTTCTTTAGGAGGGGTTTTAGTCTCCGGAGTGTTGTGAGTTTAAAGAAGGCTGTTCTTGATATCTTATTGATATGTGGTTGGAGGGTGAGTTGCTTGTCTAGAATCACTCCAAGGTATCTGACTTCGTCTTTTATTGTAATCGGTGTATTGGATATGTTGATAGTAGTAGGAGGACTGACTGTGGAGTCTCTTGTGATGATAATTAATATAATTAATATAAGAATATAAGAAATGCCTTACTGAGTCAGACCAAGGTCCATCAAGCCCAGTATCCTGTTTCCAACAGTGGTCAATCCAGGCCACAAGTACCTGGCAGTTACCCAAAGTCCACAGCTTCCACAATGCTCATTTTGGGGTAAGCAGTGGATTTCCCGTGTACTCTTTAATAGTAGTTTATGGACCTTTCCTCCAGGAACTTGTCCAAACCTATTTTAAACCCATCTACTCTTATTTTTTTATTTCGTTTATTATTTTATTATTTATTATTTATTTATTTATTTATTACAGTTGCTTATATACCGCACTATTCGATATCAGCGCAGTTTACAGTATAACAAAAATGACCAGAACAACAAGCTGTTTGGTTTTACATAGAACAGGAGTACAAACTAGGATAACAGGGTTGAACTATATACATGAAATAATTACAAAGAACCATATTGAACTATATACATGAAATAATTACAAAGAACCATATTGAATGCCACAATCAAATGAGGAAAGTATGTGTATAATCTGCAGGAGGGAAGTTGGGACTGTTCAGCACTAACAATGGATACTTTCTTAGGCGAGGTTATTTAGATTCCATTGCTGGCTGAGTAGTATTGTTGAGTTAGGTCTACAATGGCTCGAATGTCGGGTGGTAGCGCATTCCAACATTTGGGGACGTAGAGACTGAAGGCTCTATTTGCCGTTGTATTGTTGCATTTGGTCAAGGCCTTCGGGGTTATTAGCAAGTTTACAGCTATTGCTCTTCTGGATCTGTTGTGGGGCACTGTGTGAATGAGTTCCGTAAACAGATGTTTTTGAAAACTTACATACCTTGTACATAGTTCTAATCCTGTTCTTTGTATATAGTTTGCAACTGTTAATTGTAAGATTGAACTTTTTGTAGTTTCACATTGTTATCTGTAAAAACAGCATTGCCTTGTTTACTGTTGTTCCATGTAAACCGCAACTGATCAATGGAAGGTGCGGTATATAAAAACTTGCTAATTAAATTACATCAAATTAAATTAAGAAGATGAGATGCCATTGATAGCCTTGAATGAAAGGAGTAAAGTTTTAAAGATAATCCTTCCGTGTATAGGGAGCCAGTGAAGCTGTTTAAGAATAGGGGTCACATGGTCATTTCTGGAGGCTCCGTGGAGGACCCTTGCTGCAGCATTCATGGCCAGCTGTAACGGGCTCAGTGTAGATTGAGGGAGACCTTGTAAGATGGAATTGGCAAAGTCAAAATGGGGTAAGACTAGTGCTTGGTATATGGTCCGGAAATCATCTGGGTCCAATAGGGAGCGCAGATGCCTGAGTGAACGGATTTTGAAGTATACAGCTTTGACTATGTTGCTTATGTGGGATTTCATATCCAGACATTGGTCTAGGGTGACTCCAAGGTATTTTATTGTTTCTTTAGTTTGCAATTCCGCTTCCTTGACTCTTACATGGGATGGCGGAATAAAGTCGGGGTCTCTCGAGATGAACAGCACCTCCGTTTTTCTTGTGCTGAATGCGTAGGTTTTGGGATTGCAGCCAATCCGATATCGCATTGAAACAGTCTACCAGTGGTGTAAGGTCCATTTGAACTGTAGAGAACGGCATGTATAAGAGTATGTCATCAGCATATATCAGACAGCTCAAGTTAAATGATCTAATGATATTGCAGAATGGCTGCATGTATATATTGAACAGGAGAGATGACAGAGAGGACCCTTGAGGCACAACTTGCGTTTGATGGAATTGTTTTGATTCTTCTGATCCGGATTTTACATATTGCCATCTTCCATCTAAATAAGACTTGCACCATTCGAGCGCAGTATTGCAGATTCCCTTCTCTTTCAGTCGCCTGAGGAGAAGTTCATGATTTACCGAGTCGAACGCCGCAGCAATGTCTAAGAAGATGAGCACAAAACCTTGTCGGATGTTATCAATGCCTGTGATTATATTGTTGAATAGGAAAGTGAGGAGAGTCTCAACTCCATGATACTCTCTGAACTCGTGTTGGCAATGATCTAGGGGAGCTGTAGAGTCGATGTGATCTTGAATTTGCCTTTGTACCTCTTTCTCAATTATCTTAGCTAGGAGAGGAATACTAGCTATTGGCCTGTAAGAATCGACCCTTTGGGGGTCTAGTTTGGGGTTCTTCAATAGTGGCCTAATGGAGGTCTGTTTGAGTGCTGTGGGGAAGGAACCAGTAGTGAATGAAAGGTTTATCAGTTTTGCGATGAACGGACTGAACTCACTGCGTAGCTCCTTAACCCAAAAAGCTGGGGAAGGGTCGATTTGCGCTGTGGAGGTATTGAAAGATGCTATTGTATCTTCAATACATTTTGTGGATGGTGTGGAAAACTTAAGTAGAGGGGTTAGGCCGGTTGGTTCTTGACACGAGGCTGTTGAGATTTTTTCAGTCTGTATGATCTTGGATTGTAAGTAATCAGCGAATTTTTGTGGGTGAATCTCATCGTGTTTTTCTGGAGATGGTTCCTTCGAAAGAGATTGGACCAGGTTGAAAAGATCCCGTGGTTTGTTCAGGGATCTCTTCAGAGTGTCAGTGTGGTATTGTTTCATATTAATAGTGATTGCTTCTCGGTGCATTGATAGGTGGAGTTGGTAAGCGGTCTGATCTTCCGTGGAGAGCGATCGGCGCCATTTTCTCTCAAGCCTGCGTAGCTGTGTGAGAGAAGATCTAAGCTCATGAGAGAACCATGGGGCAGCGTTTCTTTTCTCCTTGATGTGTTATTTGATTGTGGGCGTTGTGCGATGGCATTGAGGTTGAGGTTCCAGGAGGAGACTAGATCTTCAAGATCGGGTGTGGTTTTGTTGAGGAGAGAGTGGGTCTCAGCGAGGATGAGTTCCCTGTTAAATGGGCGAAAGCTTCTTGTTAAATGGGCAAAAGCTTCATACCTTTCTAGTAGTAGTTTAAGGTTTTTTACAATCAAGTATTATAGGCATTATTTACTAAAAAGCAAAAGTAATTGGAGGTGGGCACACAGGTCAGTTTATGAATTGGGGTGGAGGGATTGGATTTTTTTTTTTAATGTTTTTTTTTATTTTATTCATTGCATTTCAAGCTCATGTTATTTGCAAATCACATGCACTAGAAACAAAATGATATGACAAAATAATTTTGTTATGATTTCTTGATTTATTTTCAAATGAAGCATAGTGAAGCAAACATGTTTTGTTGCAGTTTCCATTTTATTTCAAGATGAATGCGCATCTCTGTCAGATGAATGGCAGCGAAGGTAAAACATCCAGTCGTTTTATGAGGCATATGCCCACCAGAGGCTTTCCTATTTTGTGTCCAGCAGAGAAATGCATTGTAGGTCTGAACCATAAGATTCTACAGTGTACACGAAGAATTCCAAGAATTAGGATGTGTGGCACGGCTGTGCTAGCGGTGCGGTCGCAGAGGGCACAAGTACAGTTGAGGTGCTGATGTCGTCATAGGGCTTTCAGGAAGCCCTGTAAGATTGAGTTCCTGCATGTAGCTGGGGAGACGGGGTGAGTCATACAAGGTGCATTTCTAGCTTGGTACAGTCCTGAAGCCATATGCCAGAGAGCTTATAGTTCAAATCAAGTATGGGCCAGCATTCATTATTCCAAGATCCCAGAATGGAGGATAGTTCAAGATGTTTCCCATATCAAGTGAGCAACAAAAATTAAAAGGCAGTTGCACAGGAGGGTTTTAGAATCAGTTTTTAGAGGTCTAGATCTGTTTCTTCACTGAAGACATTTCTGTATGTTAAGGTTAGGTGATATGTTTTTCAGTTAAACAATAATGAAAATAATCCTTACCTTCAATCAGTGGAAGGGAAGGTGTGCATGAAACTGGAAGAACCTAACCTTTTACACAGTTTGAGACTAGATCGAATATGATCTTCCCTCCATGAACTGAGGTACCTGGGGAAAGAGGGAAGCAGCTGCACCAGGGCACCACAGTGAGGGGAGCTTTGCTGCACGAGCCAGCTTACGCGGAGGGACCCCCGACAGAGAGGAAAATGGACAGGAAGAGCAGCAAACTCAGATGCCTTTTCCCATGGCCTCCTCTTGCTCCTTCTGGCTGGGTCACAAGTGGGAGGCAGCGAAGCAGACTTGTGGAGCCGCTGCTCCGCTTTCCATGATTGATTTTTGTGAGTAGAATGAATCAATCAGCTGTGTGAAAAAGGCTTATTCCCACTTCCAGTATACAAGTTTACAGGAGGTACAAGGAAGGGGAATAGGAGGAGAATGGTGAGCACCAGCCCTATTCTGCCGCCAGCACTCCCTGCACATACACAGCTTTGTGCGGGGAGCGCTGTACGTAGGCAGGAGGGGGCAGAGCGAGGGAGTCGCAAGGTGCCGGAATGTACAGAGGCTATTTAGAAAAGGCTTCTGTATGTACCTTGACACCAACATGGATGTTCAGCATATTCCACTCTGATGGTGGAATAAGTGCTGGGCGCTGCAGAGATTACAGGCTGCAGCCCCCTGTACCCCATGGCAATGCCGCACTACATCACCTGCCACCCGGTTCAGGCCTTTGAGACCCCCGCTGATAGTCAGTTGGTGGTGTGCAGGGGCCATGGTAGGGCAATGCAGAAGCACGCCAGCTGGAGCGTTGGGCAATGGGGACAGGCAGCCTTTGGGACGTCTCCCACCTCTGAATACGATGCACGCTGGGCCGTCTATCTGCCTGATTCCACAGTCATGGGTGCATCCAGACCTCACAGTTGCAGAATCAGGTCCAACTTGGCCCCATCCAGGTTTTGGGCATGCACACAGCCTAAGCGTGCACCGTTTGGAATTGGCCTTTTTGTGTAGAAGAGGAGAGTACTGGGAAATATGGGAGCAGCTCCCTGGATAGGAGAGGAGTGCAGAGTGAGTACACACGGCAAGGAACGGATAGGTGAGAGTATGGGGTGTGGGATGACGGGGATGAAAGGAATGGATTGGAGGAAGAGAAATGTCAGAGCTCTGTGTATGGAGTCCTGGCTGGAGAGCTGAACAGCCAGATGCGGGCGGAAAGAGATGAGAGCTCTGGCTTGCAGTGCAAAAACTGTGAGCACTGGGGGAAAGGAAGCACTGAGTAGGGAGGGAGGAAAGTGGTATGTTGAATTAGGGAGCCCAAAATAAAAATGAACTAGAGACAATGTGCTCACTGTTCAACCAGCACCTTCCTGGTCTTGTCCTGTTTCATGTTGTAATCAACACTGAAGATACTTTAGGGTTAAAATGTCAAATTGTGACTTTTGCTCCCTTTCCTCACTCCCCTTTCCCCACTAGTCAATTAGTATCTTATAGTTTGTCCATCCCTAATCTTCACCCTAATTTCCTCCTGCCTTCCCCAATCAATCACTCAACTACACCATAGCCCTCAGCTGAAGAAGATAGGAGAGTAAATGTTCTTAGAGAAAGAAACAATCAATGCGGATTTTTATTTATTTATTTAACCTGTTTTTTTATACCGCCTTATCCTGAAATCAAAGTGGTTTACATTAAACTCACAACAGGGCACCTAGGTTAAGGTAACCAAAATGCATATATTTTATAATAAACTAGGCTTAAAATAGATACATTTTGGCTGCCTTAACCTAGGTGATTTGTTGTGAAGTTACCCTCTACCTGTATTGATGGTTTATTTCTCAGAGGACATATATTGATGGTTTTTATTGTCTTTATAAGTGGCAGAGATCATGGACATCTACATCTGCTCTATTACAGGTGTAAATGAATTTGTGTAAAATTCACAAGTATGTTTAATTGTAAGCTCTGCCCAGGCTCCAGCCAGACTGTGCCTGTGCTACACCTACTGGCAAAGATTATGCCTGTGAATACTTATATGCTGGTCGGTATTTTATAAGCGGCCATTAATGCACATAAACTTCCACATATGCGCATTAGTGATTTTATAAAATTACCTCCTTAGTGCTAGCTGCATTGCCCATTTACTAACTGTAGCTCAAACCAATCCCTTAACTATCTACAGGCATACTACATAGAAGATAAGATGGTGGCTGGCTCATTGACTGTACTGTGTGCCATTATATGGAAGGCCCCCAGTTTGTGTGTTAAATCAAGTCTTGTGTTCCGTGTGTGAATTGGGTTTGAGAATGTATCAGAAGAGAGGAATGAGTCATGTTCACTGCTTGTGGATGACATCTATTGGCTAGATCCAGGCCTATGATTGTATAATTCTGGAAGGACACTCAAATTCCTGACCAAAGACTATCACTGCAATCACCGAGAATTAAAAGAAAGGAAGGGGAACTGATTGGTCAAAATAAAAGAAGCCAGGCTAGCATTTGCCCCTTTGGTTTTGAGTCTTGTAGATATACATGAAATTCTGAGTCTCTGTTACCCTAAGGGTTGTTATCTTTTTTTTTTCCTTTTCTTTTTTTTTTCATAGAACTCAACTCTAAAGCCAAAGGGCTATGGAATTTTTAGAGGCACATGAGTCAATTGCTTGGAAAGTTTAAAGAGGCCATTATCATTGAGCTTCATTTAATTATTGCTTCAAGAATTTTTCTCAGGGTTTTGCTCCAAAGCCCATAGGACCTTTTAGTGAGAGTTCATCATTCATTTTTTTAACACATTGATGATTCCTTTAGCCATTCCAGGAGTCTTATGGGTTATAAATATATTTTCATTGCATTAGCAATCAGTGGAAATTTACAATCCTAATACATCGCCCATGGGGGAAAAAAATGTCATCTCTGTTCAGCACTTTAAATACCTCCTGATCTATTGAGCTGCTGCGTGTAAGCTGTGGCAGGAGATACCTTTTCAAGGCTGACTCTTTGCCTGAAGATACTGTGAAAGAGAACTCTTCGTATTTTCCACTCTGAGCATTGGGAAGTCCTGCTTCTCACCGGAAACAGGGGAAGGAGTGTCATTACTTTGAATGAATTAATTGGGAGAATGATAAATAATGAAACCATGAAGAAAAATAAACATTAGAGGAGTTTATCTGACAGGAGAGATTTGCATTTACCCTTTGAATCTACTGATCTAAGGATGCTCTGTTTTGCTGCAGTATTTGAGAATCATTTTCTGTAGTCTGGGAAATTGGGGTCATATTTTCACAGGCAGCTCTTCCTGCTTTTCCCTACAGTTAAAGCCGTGCATGTAAAAAGTATATGAACAACTGGAGATCATTAAACTGTATTGTCAATGCACTGGACAATTAATTGAAAGCCAGTTGCCAACTGTAGGTAGGAACCTGGCCACACCTCTCTCCTGTGGTGTCACTAAAGGGTATGTTTGCTAAACATGGTAATGGATACCACATGCTCAGGCCTAAAATTTTGCATTGGGGCGGCATGGTTTGTTCCCATATGGTTTGCATACGACCAGCGCCAAGCCCTGCTGTCTTTTGCCCTGATGACTGTTGGTGCAGTTGCCACCAGCCATTGAGGTGGCATTGTGTGCCTGTGCTAACTGCGACAGGAAAAGGGGACATGTGCCAGTGATGCCTGTGCTAAGCATAATATGCAGTTAATGCCCAAACTCCGCCCCTAACCCACCCAGCCTCTGTCCCAACCCAGGCTATGTGATAGGCACAGGAATTTTAGCAGGGCCACATTTTTAGCTCATGCTAACGGTTCCCGTGGTGGGCTTGGTGTGCGGTAAACCCTGCACTAACCATTAGCATGGTTTAGTATACATATCCCTAAATTAGACTAGTTATTGCAGAAGCCTTCACCCCTCTCCTCCCTCTTTGATCTGCTCAAACTGACAATGCCAATGGGTCTAAAAGAGGACCTATAGATAAAATGGAAGAGAGGGGAATATGGGAGAGGAATGGACAAGTAGATACCAGATGGGTTTGGATAGAGACAGTACCTAGACATGCTTCTGTTGTTCAGTTTCCAGAAGAAATAAATGCACATATTTGTTTGTTTGTTTTAAATACAGCTCACACCTTTCTAAGGTAGCTCAACGTGAGTTGCATTAAGGCGTGGTAGGTATTTCCCTGTCCCTATAGGGGGCATTTTCAAATGGTTCTAGCTGGTTAGTAGCAAACCTGCTAACTGGTTAACATGCAGTCACGGCGATATTCAGCAGCACTAACAAGTTACAGCCACTGAATATCTCCACAGACTGCTGAAAAAAGGCCCAGTTGATACAGACAAGGGCTGTGAGAGGATTGAAAGCAGCAACAGCTGCTATGCAGTTAGCATACAATAACAATCCCCAAAGCAGTGATTACATTAAAATCCTATCAAAAATCATAATCACAAAAAAATGCAGGTACTCTTAGGGGTATGTTTACTAAAGGGCACTAATGTCGCAGTGGCGGAATTAGCGAGCGATAAGGTATGTTACCGGCAATCAAGGCACGTTATCGTGCGATAATGTACCTTATCACGCGATAACATACCTTATCGCGCGATAACGCGCCTGCGGCGTTAAGGCACCCTAACGCCGTGAAATCTGGTGCTGAAGAGCGGAGGAAGGCTCCCCAGAGGGCAGAGAGAAGGGGTCAATGGGTGGAGAGTGGGAGGGGAGAGGCTCCAGGCACACCAATGCTGTGGAATCTGGGTCTGGTCACTAACGCCAGTGAAACCCTCGGGTTAAGGCACATTTGCCGGAAAGAGAAACCATTTACGTCAGCAATGTACAGCAAAGCCAGGGAAACCCAATAAAAGTGATAGTTGTGATACATGTTCACGGAACAAAAGGGCAAATAAACACGGAAAATGACTTGAACAAAATTTAAATTCACCATAACCAAGCTGGCCAATAGTGATATTAATGGGAAAAATAAAAAAACACTACTGAGAAAGCTACAAAAAAAAGATATCATTGTTGGAAGGGTCTATGCTCTGTCCCCCTACAAGGTGAATGATCCCACATTGAAATAGCGCTGATCAGGGTTTTCCCTTTTTAATGGACAGGTTTCTGATGGCATGCACATGTGTGGCAACAGCAGGGTGGGCATGTCAGAAAGGGCAACTGTACAGATGCTGGAAAATGGGATACAGAGGGCTGCAGGCAGCACATGCTGTGGTGCAGCTGGGGCACAGTGCGGACTAGGGAGATGCCTAGGTGGCCCATAGGAATGCTGAAACTGTACAGCAGCCAGACAGCAACTGATGAGGGCCCAACATGGGCATAAGTGTGCTTCTCACAGTGTCACAGGGGATAGTACCCAGCAGGTACCCCCAAGTGCACAGAACATTGTCAGGTGGTGGTGGGGGGAAAGCGTGGACGTCTATGCAGGCACCCCTACCCCAGACCCCGCACCATAGGCAGCCGCCTACTGGCACACTGGATGGCCTGAGACTGCGCACCACCAGCATAAGGGCATGTCAGCATGGTGGCGGAGGGGTACTGGTGGTGGAGGGGGCAGTGGCATCTGCCCACAGCAGACCATGGCCTAGCCCTGTTTAGGTGGGTGTCGTGCACTGCAACAGACAGGCTCTGTCTGATGAACAGTCATGGTATCCCCAGGGAACAAACTGCCCCTGTGGCAACAGTGTGATGCAGTACACACAGCCAGTGTATTCAGGAGCAGAAGGTCACAAGTTCAAGTCCCAGCTGTGGCTCCTGCCAACCCAGTCCCTATATTTTACCCAGTACTAAACCGTGGTAATAAAGACAGAACCTTGCAGATAACATAAACATGCCTGAAACGCCTATATTTTACCCTACAGAGCACAGACACCATAAACATGTGCAATACCTAGAGCAGAGTTTCCCAACTACAGTCCTGGAGGCCCAGACACCATGCAGGTTTCATGCGCTCTCTAATAAATATGCCTGTGCTGCATTTGTATGTGCCACCTCCATGGTATGCAAATGTATCTCATGCATATTCACTAGGGACAGCACGAAAATCCGAACAGTGTTTAGCCCACCAGGACCGGAGTTGAGAACCTCTGCCCTAGAGCAGCGGTCAACAGGGGCAGAAACACTCGCACCGACAGGCTCCATTATCCAAAGCCTCACGGAGAGGCAGGATGTTGGGCCCTGCGTGCAGCAGCATCTTCCAATACTAGCACTTGCATACTTAGCAATGCCGCCCTAAACCTGGGAATACATTACAAATATATAAAAAGGTTGCTATGATTAATGGAAGATAGCAATTCCTAGGTTCAGCGCAATTTGCCAATTGAGCAGCATCATAGCATCTTTTCTGATGTCTGTGGAGTGTGTTTCAGTTCTGGTTTCTGACAGTGTTTACCACCCCGGGGAGTGACCCCAACTGTATTGCATACCATAGCCATGCCTGAACTGTGCCCAGGACTGGTGCAGTGGCCAGGGCTACCAAAAGCCTCTATATTTGCACAATGCTGGCATAGGTGTGGGAGTGTGTTTCTGTCTATCCAGTGTGTGGTGGCTGCCAACACCTTACTCAACCCACACTGCTTGCACTGTTTCCAGTGTTAGCCTGCCAAAGTGCATAATGAGGAGCAAGGTACTGTGGGTATGGCCTGGACAGGGTGGCCTGGGCAGGAATCATCTGCACAGGGCATAGGGCAATGGCTAGGACATTGTAGTGCCCTGCCACCACCTGCAAGGACAGGGTGGCCACAGCATGTCCTGCTGGGAGGTAACTCTCACCGAGCAGTGACCACGGCATGGGTAGGTTCCCCCATAGTGCTATGCTTTGTTTCTTTCAAGTGATATTTGTGGGTTGTCTTTTTTTGGGGCCCAATCACTGACTTATCTGCTTGGTGTGTATGTTAGTATCCCAGTTTTGGGTACATGCATCTCTTCCAGAAACATGCACTATGGATTAGCTAGCAGGCTGTCTGCAGTTAGTATGTGTATGGCTGGGGGCTGTCAGATAGTGGTGGGGGGGCAGCTGAGCATTTCCAGGCCTACTTTCTGTATGATTTGCTTTATGGATATGTACAGTTCTGCATTGACTGCGCTGTAGGGTGCCTTTCTGCAGCAGGACTGGTGTTGATTGTCCCCTCTACTGCCACCATTTTAGGGGGGTAGAATGTGGATCTGTTGGTGGGAGATCCTGTTTCCTTCCCTGAGCCACAGAGAGTGGGGTTGGCGGATGTTGGTGCATAATTTCCCTATGGGTCCAAACACTCCCCCCCTTCATCTACATCATGTGACTATGGCACAAACACAGGATGTTTACTAGTCTGGGTACATCATAGCCCATAAGGGCTAGACATGACTGAGAAACAAACAAACAAACACACGCACGCACGCACACACACCCTAGCATTGATGGGGACCTGCAGCATGTCCTATTTCAAGCATGAAAGGTGCTGTAGACCTGGTGCTGGGCACCCCACCTCACCCTCAGGGTGAGCACCCTACCCGCACAATGTGACGGTCTGTAGCTGCTCTGTGCCAGTAACACACACGGTCAGTACCCCCTACCAGGCTGAGGTGCTGTGGGGATGCATACCCCATCTTGTGATCATCTGTAACTGCTGATTTGCATGTGCAGTGCATCGTGGGTATGGGTGGGTTAACCCTATCCTGGTAACCACAGCAGACTGTTTGTGTGGTGACCTGAAGTCCTTCTGTAGCCAGCCAGAGGTTTGTTAGTAGCTGTAGCCCACTGGTTGCTTCACTGCCTGTAGAGCCAGCTATCATGGGTTTGATCCCCCAGTGGGCTTAATGAGTAAGGCTTTCTGAGGCCTTGCCCTTTACTTTAAATCAGTGCTGTCTGAGGCATTTTCTTTTTTTTTATTTTAATTAGTGCTGCCAGCAAAAACACACTTACAGTGCTGTAACCTTAAGGTGCCTCGTAAGGCGCCCTATAAAGCACCCTATAAGGCGCCTTGTAAGGCACCATATAGGGAACATTATAAGGTGCCTAGGTAGAGAGTGCACTTAATAATGTGCCCTCTGGAGTGCCTTATAGGGCGCCTTATGCGGCACCTTAGGTTACGGCACTGTGAGGGTGTGTTTGCTGGCAGCACTAATTTAAATTTAAAATGAAATTGCCTCAGACAGCACTGATTTAAAGTAAAGGGTAATGCCTCAGACAGCCTTACTCATTAAGCCTACTGGGGTATTGAACTCATGACCCCTGTTTTATCAGTCCATTTATTAACCATTTTGCTACAGCTGTGTTGCTGTGTTGGTAGGTCAGCACGCCTAATTAAGGCTAACGCGCATTAATGTGCCACAGCTCCCTCTATCGCATGAAAACGGACTTTATAGCAGGATAGCCTGAAATGCTACCTTAAGACCGGAACGCCCACTACTTTATATGGCATTCGTCACAATAAGACTGCAACTAACGCTGGTAACGTTAAGACGGTTTAGTAAACATACCCCTTAATCTATTTATATTTTTTTGTGTATTATTTATTGGATAATTCAGTAGGAGAAAAGATTTTTCCACTCTTGAATGCTGATAATATCCATTTTAATCAATAAAGCTCTAAAAACACCGAATTCAGACTTATCTCATGACAAGTCTCAGCTTGAAAAATGCTTCCAGAAAGTAGCCCAATCCAAATCCATATAAGGTTATTCCCAAATCACAACATGTACATTTCGAGTCAAACTAAAGACTCTGTATCAAGCGCTACCAGGGAATATCACAAACACAGGGCTTTCCTGTAACTGCTAAAAGACTACAAACTGCCTTTTAAGAGTCTGCATATGTTATAATAGGTTACAAGGTGTCATGTGCATCCAGTAGGGACACCAATGAGAAACAAGAGAATTCCCCACGTCATTCGGGAAGACCTCTTCTCCCTATTAAGATCGATTGGCTGAGTTTGATCTAGGACAGACCAATCAGAAGAAGTCTGTTTTTTGGTTCTTTTTCTTTGTCTTTTGGTTCATTTGTATCTTCTTTCATATTTTACTCTATACTTCTTCCTTTCAGATTTTTTTTAATTTTTAATCAGAAAGATACACAGTTTTTAGTAGAACCCCTCCCCCCCTTTTTTAAGAAAAACTGTCTTCCCCCAAATAAAATTTATAATAAATGGTTTTCCCTGCACAACCCTAGAGGGAAATGGGGAGGAGGGGGCATGTATAGAGACCAGAGCTCCTGTAATGTCTGCTTCCTTTACCACTCACCTGATGTTTTTCACATCCTCATATGCGATCTAGAGCACAACCATCTTCTGATGGAACTCTTGATTTCAAAGCCTATTTAACACCTTCTGTTTATTCCTTCCCTTTGATTTCAGCTTGTTTGCAGATGCTATTCCTGAAAGATCTGTAAGGCTCTATTTCCTGATTAGGAGATAAAAACAGATGTTCAGGAACACCTTTTAGGTGCAACTTTTTTTTTATTGCACTTCCTTGAATGCTAGTGACTGACATTAAGGAATTAAAACTAAGGTTACCAGTTTCTTTGCAGGCAAATCTAGGACACTTGTTTGAAGGGAATGGGGTGGGCGGGGAGAAAGGACACCTTAGTTCCAGGTGTGGAGGAGGGAAGAGGAGTCATTACTCCCATCCATCCCATAACAGCAAAATCACTTCTAAGACGAAAAATCGACAGAGAAATATAAACAGAGATGCATTTCCCCATACTGTGAAAACTATGTAAAATCTTTTTTTCTATCCCCATTGCTGGAATTGCAGACAGGAGACTGCCAAACTTGTGGAAGTTGGGGGGACAGCTCTAAAATCAGGGACAAACCCTGGAAATCGTGGATATCTATTAACTTTTCAGTTTATATGTGAATGTCCGTAGAAGATGGAAGTTTTCATATGGCATGTCAGGGGATGGTCTAGGCAGAACAAAACTTTACACATATATTCCCTCATTTCATATATAGAGAAAAAATCCATTCTGGTTTTACACTGATCTCTGGCAAGTACAAGTGTGTGTTTTAGCCAGCTCTGTAGAGGAGGGATTAGTTTATTTCCAATATAAACTATATCGCAAGGATAGAGTAGATCACATAGGTGGAGGGGGTGGTGCTATATGTTAAGGGCATTAAGTCAAACAGGACAAAGGATTTGCAGGAAATAAAATACACTGTCCTGTAGAATCTTTATAGATAGATAGAAATTCCATGTAAAAAGGGGAAGGCAATGGCAGTGAGGGTGTAATACTGCTCACTTGTCCAGAATGCACAGACAGAGGATGAAATGCTAAAAGAAATTAAGGAAGCTTGCAAAGTTTACAACACGGTAATAATGGAAGATTTTAATTACCCCAATATTGACTGGGTCAGTTACATCAGGCCATGCTAGGGAGATAGTCTCTAGATGAAATAAATGACTGCTTCATGGAGCAGCTGGTTCACGAACCGACTTGAGGGGAAGCTATTTTAGGTCTAAAGTAGTTCTTAGTGGAACATAGGATCTAATGCAAAAGGTAACAGTGTTGGAGCTGCTTGGAAATAGCAATTATAACATGATCCCATTTGATTTAATAAATGGAAGGAGGATAACAAGGAAATCCACTGCGCTAGCATTTAAATTTCAAAAAGGAGACTAGGATAAAATGAGGAAAATTGGTTAAGAAAAAAACAAATGCAAATGTTAAGAGCAAATGCAAAGGTTAAGAGTTTACATCAGGTCTGGGCATTATTTAAACATACTGTCTTGGAAGCCCAGACCAGATGTAGTCCAGGCTTTAAGAAAGGTGGAAGGAAGGCTACACAACAGCCAGCATGGCTTATAGGTGAGGTCATAGTAACATAGGGGTATGTTTACTAAGCAGTCTTAATGTGCGCCGGGCGATAGTGTGCAGGATGCCATAAAAGGAGTGGGCGTTTCGGTCTTAATGTAGCAAAACGGGATTATCGCGCGATAACGCGCACTGCGCACAATATCAGGCGAAGCGCCACTAAACGCGTTAACGCACAATAATCTTAAGTAGGCGCACAGACATGCAAAAAGAGAAGCAGAGGTGTAGCACAATGGTTAATACACTGATGGTACAGGGGTCATGAGTTTTATGCCCCAGTGTGCCTAATGCATAAGGTTGGCTGAGGCATCACCCTTTATGTTTAAGTAGTGATTTTTGAGGCATTTTACTTTTATTTTAATTAGTGCTGCCAGCAAACACACCCTCATGGTGGCGTAACCTAAGGTGCCGCATAAGGCACCCCATAACGCACTCCATAGGCCACATTATAAAGTGCACTGTTCGCCAAGGCACCCTATAATGTCCCCTATAGGACACCTTATAAGGCACCTTATAAGACGCTTGATAGGGAGCTTTATAAGGCGCCCTATAAGGTGCCTTATGGGGCGCCTTATGAGGCACCTTAAGGTTACAGTACTCTGAGGGTGTTTTTGCTGGCAGCACTAATGTACATTAAAAATAGACATTGCCTCAGACAGCCCTATCAAATAACCCCACCATGGGTTTGAACCCATGATCTCTGGATTTACAGGCAGTGAAGTAACCAGTGATCTACAGCTTGATAGCTACTAACAAGCCCCTGGCTGGCTGCAGAAGGACTGCATGTCACCACACAAATTGTCTGCTGTGGTTACTAGGATAGGGTTAACCCACCCGTACCCATGATGCACTGCACATGCAAATCAGTAGTCAACAGATGTGCACAAGATGGGGTATGCACCCCCACAGCACCTCGGCCTGGTAGGGGGAACTGACCATGTGTGGTACTGGCACAGAGTAGCCACAGACCGTCACATTGTGCGGGTACTGTGCTCACCCTGAGGGTGAGGTGGGGCCCCCAGCACCAGGTCCACAGCACCTTTCATGGCTGAAATGCACCATGCTGCAGGTCCCCATCAGTGCTACTGTGTATGATAGATAGTTCCTGCAGACACACCTAGGATGCATCTGTGTCATCCTGTATTTCTCATTCATGTTTAGCCCTTATGGGCTATGATGCACCCAGAATCGTGCATATCCTGTGTTGGTGACATGGTTACATGATGAAGGTGGGAGGTGTTTAGACACATAGGCAGATTATGTACTACCACACACCCCACCCTCTGGGGCTCAGGGTGGGAAACAGGATTCACCCACCCATAGATCCACATTCTACCTCCCTGCAATGGTAGCAGTAGAGGGGCACCATCAACCCTAGTCCTGCTGGGGAACAGACACTCTACAGGGCAGGCAATGCAGAGATGTACACATCCATAACACAACAGCAGCAGGGCTGGAAATGCTCAGCTGCCCCCCCACCACTATCTGACATACTCCAGCAGCAAGCCTCCAGCCGCTGCACCCTGCAAGGTGCTCCAGCAAGACACATACTAGCTGCAGACAGTCTGCTAGCTAGTCCATGGCCCTGGAGGAGATGTATGTACCCAGAACTGAAATGTCAGCATACACACCAAGCAAATAAGTCAGTGCTTGGGCCCCAAAAGGAACCCATAAATATCACATGAGAAAAATGCAGTACAGCACTATGGGGGAACCTAGCCATGCCATGGTCACTGCTCAGTCAGGGTGAGAGTGACCTCCCAACAGGACATGCTGTGGCCACGCTGTCTGTGCAGGTGGTGGCTGGGCACTACAATGTCCGAGCCATTGCCCTATGCCCTGTGCAGATGCAGCCAGGCCAGGCCACCCTATCCAGGCTATTCCCACAGTACCTTGCTCCTCATTATGCACATTGGCAGGCCAATACTGGCAACAGTGCTAGCAGTGTGGGCTGTGGAGGGTGTTGGCAGCCACCACACACAGGATAGACAGACACACACTCCACACACCTATGCCAGCATTGTGCAACTATAGAGGTGTTTGGCAGCCCTGGCCACCACACCAGTCCTGGGCACAGTGCAGGCATGGCTATGGTACGCAATACTGTTGGGGTCACTCTGTTAGACACCAGACCTGAGGCACACTCCACAGACATCAGAAAGATTGCTATGATGTAGCTCAATCAGCCAATTGTGCTTAACGTAGGAATTGCTATCTGCCAGTTATCATAGCAAACGTTTGATAGCTGTGTACAGTTTTCCCATGTTTAGGTTGGCAATGCTGAAGTATGCAAGTGCTAGTATGGGGAGATGCACACAGGGCCCAACATCCTGCCTCTCCAGGAGGCTTGGGATAATGGAGCCTGTGGGTGCGGGTGTGTCTGCACCTGTTGGCCGCTGCTCTAGGGCAGAGGTTCCCAACTCCAGTCCTGGAGGACCAAACACTGTTCGGGTTTTCATGCTGTCCCTAATGAATATGCATGAGATACATCTGCATACCATGGGGGCGGTGCATAGCAATGCAGCACAGCCACATTTATTAGAGGCAGCATGGAACCTGAATGGTGTTTGGCCCTCCAGGACTGCATTTGGGAGACTCTGCTCTAGGTAATGCGCATGTTTATGGTGTCTGTGCACTGTAGGGTAAAATGTAGGTGTTTTGGGCATGTCTACGTCATCTGCACTACAGGTTCTGTCTGTATTAGCATGTTGTAGTAGTGGGTAAAAAATGGGGGCTGGTTTGGCAGGAACCACAGCTGGGACTTGAACCTGTGACCTTTTGCTCCTGAACACACTGGCTGTGTGCACTGCACCACTATGTTTTCACAAAGATAGTGCATTCCCTGGGGATACCATGACTGTTCATCAGACAGGGCTTGTCTGTTGCAGTGCATGGCACCCACCTACACAGGGCTAGGCCACGGTCTGCTCTGGCCAGCTGCCACTGCCCCCTCCACCACCAGTACCCCTCTGCCATCCTGCTGACATGCCCGTCTGCTGGTGGTGCTGGTGGAGCGCAGTCTCAGGCCATCCATTGTGTGGGTAGGCGACTGCCTATGGTGCAGGTTCTGGGGTAGGAGTGCCTGCATAGATGTCCACTCTTCCCCCCAGCACCGCCTGCCAATGTTCTGTGCCCTTGGGGGTACTGCAGTGCCAGGCCCCACAGTACTTGCTGGGTACTATCCCCTGTGACACTGTGGGAAGCACACTCGTGCCCATGTTGGGCCCTCAGCAGTTGCTGTCTGGCTGCTCTACTGTGGGCCAGCTGCACCCCAGCATGTGCCGCCTGCAGCCCTCTGTGTCCCCTTTTCTAGCATCTGTCCAGTTGCACTTTCACTGTGGGCTCATTCACCTTGTATGGGGATGGAGCATAGACCCTTCCAATAGTCATATCTTTTTTTTGGAGCTTTCTCGGTGGGGGGGGGGGGGGGTGTTTGATGTTTCCCATTAATATCACTATTGTCCAGCTTGGTTATGTTTTTTTTTCAATTTTGTTCCGGTCATTTTCACTGTTTATTTGCCCTTTTGTTCCGTGCACATGTATCATACTTATCACTTTTTGTAGGTTTCCCTGGTTTTGCTGTACATTGCTGACGGAAATGGTTTATTTTCCCTTTAAATCAGCTCTAATGCCAGGGTTTCACTGGCGTTAGTTTTGAGCCTTGGATTTCACATCGTTAGTGTGAGGGGAGCCTCTCCCCTCCCACTCTCCCCCCATTGACCCCTTCTCTCCGCCCCTGGGGAGCCTTCCTCCGCCCTCTGGGAGCCTTTCTCCGCCTTCAGTGCTCGTTTGCGCTGCTGCACGCATTATCGCATGCTAAGGTACCTCTGCGCCGATAAAGCGCCATTATTGCGCAATAAGGTACCTTATCACGCGATAACGTTGCAGAGCGCACATTAAGACGGTTTAGTAAACATACCCCATAGTATATGATGGCAGATAAATACCAGTATTGTCCATCTAGTCTGCCAAACAAGGCAGGAAGAGTAGGTGCACCTACTGCTCTGTGCAGGTCACCCCTCCCCATGCCTTTGTTTAGGGGTATACCCACTGCTCCATGAAGGTCACCCCTATTTATTGAGATATAAGAGATAGTTACGTTTATTTTGATTTTATCCTGTTGCTATAATGGGATCCACTGTGTCTGTCCAATGCCATTTTGTATTCTGTCACTGTATTTGCTTCCACCACTTCCATTGGGAGGGCATTCCAAGCATCTATCACCCTTTCAGTGAAAAAGTATTTTCTGATATTACCCCCTTGCAGCTTCATGTTATGCCCTCTAGTTTTACAGCTTCTCTGTCTTTAGAAGAGGTTTGTTTGTTCATTAATACTCTTAAAGTATTTAAAGGTCTGAATCATATCTCCCCTGTCCCTCCTCTCCTCCAGAGTGTACATAATTAGGTCAAAGAGGTTGGTGTAGCTAAGAGAAAATACTTCAGAAAATTGAAAAAAGAACCAAATGATGAAAACAGGAAACATCCTAAGTACTGGCAAGTTAAATGCAAGACATTGATATGGCAGGCAAAGAGAGAATTTGAAAAGATGCTTGCCATGAAAGCAAAGGCACATGATAAAAACATTTTCAATTATATTCATAGGAAAACACCAGTGAGAGAGCCATTGAACCATTAGATGATAAAGGAGTAAAAGGGGCACAAAGAGAGGACAAGGCTATAGCAGACAGACTACATTATTTTTTTATTTCAGTCTTTACTGAAGAAGATGTAGGAAACTTACCCATTCCAGAACTGATATTCAAAGTTTATGTATCAGAGGAATTGAAACAAATCACAATAAATCGGCAAGATGTAATACAGCTGCTTGATAAACTTAAGAACAGCAAATCACCTGGACCAAATGGCATATATCCCAGGGTGCTAAAAGAACTAAAATATAAGATTGCAGACCTACTTTTAGTAATCTGTGAACTAGCCTTACGTTCATCCGTAGTACCTGAGGATTGGAGAGTTGCCAGTGAAACGCCAAATTTTAAAAATGGTTCCAGGGGTGATCCAGGAAACTACAGACCAGTGAGCTTGACGTCGATACCCAGCAAAATGGTAAGAACAATTATAAAGAACAATTAGGTGGATAGTCATGGCTTAATGGAAGGAGGCCAACATAGATTTAGCCAAGAAAAGTCTTGTCTCACTAATCTGTTATATTTTTTTAAAGGTGTGAATAAACAGGAAGATAAAGGTGAGCTGATTGGTGTAGTGTATCTGGATTTTCAGAAAGCCTTTGACAAGGTTCCTCATGATAGGCTCTTGTGGAAATTAAGAAGTCATGGGATAAGAGGCAGTGTACTATGGTGGATTAGGAACTGGTTAAAAGATAGAAAACAAAGAATAGAGCTAAATGACCAATTTTCTCAAGTGACAAAGGTGAATTGTGAAGTACCCCAGGGATCTGTGCTGGGTCGGCTGCTTAACATATTTATAAATGACCTGGATATGAGAATAATGAATGAGGTGATCAAATTTGCAGATGACACAAAATTATTCAAAGTTGATAAAACACAAGACGATAGTGGAAAATTTCAGGAGGGCCTTGAAAAATTCGGAGATTAGGCATCAAAATGGCAGATGAAATTTAGGGGTATGTTTACTAAACCGCGGTAAAGTTACCAGCGGTAAGTGCAGTGTTAAGGTACCTGAAGCCATATAAGGCAGTGGGCAGGTAGGGGGCGTTCCGGCGTAAAGGGAGCAATGGGCTGTTTAACGTGCAGGAAAGGGAGCCTTGACCGTTTAACGCACATTAATGGGACATTGCATGTTAAGGTGAAAAACAGGGCACATTAAGGCTGACATGGCACCCTAAGGATGTTAAGGTGCCCTAATGGAAGGTGACCTAAGGGCTGTAAGGTGCTTCAAGTTGACAACCATGAACTGTAAGACATAAAAATAGCTGTAACCCTAACACAGGATAGAGCACCAAGGAAAGGCAATGAACAAGTGATGGAAGGAAGGAGAGATGGGAGTTGATGGACCTGCCATATCTTCAGGCATACTATGTGGCAGCTAGTAAAGTGGACAAACATGTTGGAGGCAGCTGTACCCATGCACAGGATATTGGCAACGTAAAGTGCTACAATGACAGTGGGTGGCAGAGGATGGGAATACGTGTCCTCCAGTGGAGGCAGAGGTGGCAGGATATTTGCAATGATAGGAGGACAAAAGAGTAGCTGTGAGATGCAGATCAGGCACAGGAGATGCAAGCAAGAAGAGCCGCATTGCAGAAAAGGGTACCAGTACAGGACATGGAGTAGCAGTCTGCACAAGAAGACAGGACTGTACACAGCTGACAGAGGCAGATAGATGGGCTGAAGGATGGTTGGCAACTGAGGTGAGGGTATTATGGGCTGGCAGCACAGATCTGCAAAGATGTGACTGTCACAGCCATGAAAATGATTTGAGTAGGACAGGCATAAAAAAAGAGAACAAAGAGGAATTGAACCCATGACTCCTGCCTAGGGAGTCATTTTATTAACTAGTAGGCTACACCTCCATGGTTCTTTGCACAGCAATGGCTGGATATGGGAAGACTGCAGGTCACCGCACAAAATATCTTCTGTGTGTGCCAGGATAGGATAACCTCACCAGTACCCATAATGCAATGCACATGCAGAACAGCAGACTACAGCTGATCACCAAATGGAGAATGCACCTCTCCAGCACCTCAGTTTGGTAAGAAGAACTGACAGTATGTGATACTGGCACAGAGCAGCTACAGACCATGCCACTGCGCAGGTTATGTGTTCACCCTGAGGGTGAGGATGGGTGCCCAGCACCAGGTCAGCAGTACGTGGGTTGCTAGAGAAAAGCTCTGTTGCAGATCCCCATCACTACCAGGCTGTGGTAAGTGGTTCCTGCAGTGGACCCTAAAGTCACATCTAGTCCTGGTGGACTGGGACCCACCCAGAATAGTGCATACCCAATGATACAATGTGGTTGCCATGGCCACCTATTATCAGGGCAGGGGGGTGTCAGACTTGCATGAGGTTTATGTAGCAATGGCCAATCTACCGCCCGCTCCAGGTCAAAGTGGTGTACAGTATATGCTCCTTGTCCCCAAAGAGCCTGAAATCAGAGTTTTTGTAACTGTGGCAGTGGAGGGACATGTGGCACGGCCATGAAGAATAGCTGTGGGACCAGCAACCCCAGTCCTGCTGGCCAAAGATTGTCATCTAGGGGAGGAGTTTGGACCAGTAGGCGAGATTGGGCACTAGCAGACCATCAGTAATGCTGGGAGAAGGCCTGGAAAACCATAGCTACCACCCACCAAAGTCTGACATTCACCAGTAGGAGGCATAGTCAGACTGTACCTGCTGCACCCCACCAGGTGTTCCAGCCATGTCCAAAGTCTGACATTCACCAGTAGGAGGCATAATCAGACTGTACCTCGCCAGGTGTTCCAGCCATGCACATACTAATTGTGGACAGTCCACTAGCCAGTCCATATTGCATGTTCACAAAGAAGCTACATGTACCCAGCAGCTGCCTCAGTGAAGGGATCCCAGAACAGGGAGCACATAGATTTTACTAGAGACAATTGCTATAATAGCACTATGTGGAAACATAACCGTGCCATGGTCACTTTTTGGTCATAGTGAGAGTGCCATCTCAGCATGTCATACTGTGGCTACTTAGGCAATGCAGGTGGCAGATGGGCAAAATGGCATCTCAGCCAGTGACTCTACCATTGTGGCAGACACACCCAGGCCAATCTGCACTGTTTCAGGCAATACCCACAATCCTCTGCCTCACCTTATTCACATTTTCCAAACAGGCTGGGAAAAACTTGATCAATGAGAGCCAAAGGCGTATGTTTACTAAACTGCGTTAGTGTGATTCGTGGTAGGATCCGCGGTACAGGCAGAAATCCCAAATAAGGACATGGGCGGTACATCGTTGCAGATAACGCGCGTTACCAGGTGCCATAGCTTAACGAGCGTTAAAAAACATCGTGTAGAGCGCCACGCAACATGCGCCCTTAAGGCGTCTGATAAAGTGTCTAGCAAGGCATCTAGAACTGTAGCACAATGGTTAATACAATGACTAATGGTGCAGGGGACGTGAGTTCAAACCCCCTGTGGGTCTAATGAGTAAAGTTGGATGAGACAGCACCTTTTACTCAAAATCAGTGCTGTCTGAAGCATTTTGTTTGTTAATTTTAATTAGTGCTGCCAGCAAACACACCCTCACAGGGCCGTAACCTAAGGTGCCGCATAAGGCACCCTATAAGGCACCCCAGAGGGCACATTATAAAGTGCACTGTCCGCCAAGGAACCCTAGAATGTCCCTATGGGGCACCCCACAGGGCACAGTATAGGGTCCCGCATTGGGCACTGTATAGGGCGCCTGATGAGGCACCATAAGGAGACAGCACTGTGATGGTATGTTGCTGGCAGCACCAATTTAAATTAAAAAAAGAAAATGCCTCAGACAGCCACACCAAATAACCCCACTGTGGGATCAAACCCATGACCCCTGGCTCCACAGGCAGTGAAGTTACTAGTGGGCCACATCGCTAGTGCCACTAACAAATCCCTGGCTGGCTGCTGAAGGACATCAGGTCACCACACAAACTGCCTTCTGTGGTGGCCAGGGTTGGATTGGACCAGCCACACCCATGATGCACTGCACATGCAGATCAGCAGTCTACAGAGGGTCCCATGTTGCGGTATGCACCCCTCCAGCACCTCGGCCTGGTGGGGTGTCCTGACCATGTGCAACCCCACAGCACCTCAGCCTGGTGGGGGTTCTGACCGTGTGTGTTACTGCCACAGAGTGGCTACCGTCCATCACAGTGGACGGGTCCTGTGCTCCACCTGAGGGTGAGGTGGGGTGCCCAGCACCATTTCCGCTGCACCTGGCATTTCTGCAATGGACTATGCTACAGGTCCCCATCGGTGCCTCTGTGTGATAGGTGGCCCCTGCAGATACCCTTAGCATTTGCATGTGTCCATCTGTACCTCACGTCTTGCCCGTGTGGACTATGATGCACCCGGAATAGTTCATACACTGTGTGGGTGCCATGGTCACATGATTTCAGGTCGAGGGGAGGGGAGGGGAGGGGAGGGGAGGGTTGGCCCCATAGGCGGTTTATGTACCAACACCCAACCCAACCCACCCCACCCCATCCCATCCTCTGTGGCTCAGGGTGGGAAACAGGGTTTCCAAATAACGGGTCAACATTTTACCCCCCTACACTGGTGACATTAGAAGGGACCATTCACCCCAGTCCTGCTGGGGAATGGACACCCCACCAGGCAGTCTATGCAGATCTGTACGCCTCAATACATTGGGCAGTGACAGACAGACAGTAGACCTGGTACTGCGCAGCTGACCCACACCACTATCTGACATCCGCCAGCCGCTGCACCCTGCAAGGTGTTCTAGACACACACATACTAACTGCAGACAGCCTGCTTGTCTATAGTGCATGTTCCTGGAGGTGACATGTGCACCCACACCTGGGATGTGCACACACCCACCAAGCAGATGGGTCAGTGATAAGGCTCCAGAGAATAGAGCCCATATATCTCACTTCAGAAGGACACTATGTAGCACTATGGGGGAACCCAGCCATGCCGTGGTCACTGCACAGTCAGAGTGAGCATGAGCACCCAGCAGGACATGCCGTGGCTACCCTGTCCATGTAGGTGGTGGGCAGGCCCTACAATGTCCCAGCCATTGCCCTGGGCCCTGTGCAGGTGCATCCTGCCCAGGCCGCCCTCTCTGGCTATACCCACAGTATCTTGCTCCTCATTATGCACATTGGCAGGCCAATACTAGCAACAGTGCTAGCGGTGTGGGCTGCAGAGGGTGTTGGCAAACGCCATACACTGGATAGACTGACGCACACCCCCACACCTATGCCAGTATTGTGCACCAATATAGGCTTTTGACAGCCCAGGACACCGCACCAGTCCTGGGCACAGTGCAGGCATGGCTATGGTATGCTGTACTATTGGGGTCTCTTCCCAAGGTGGTGGACACTGTCAGGTTCCAGACGTGACACACACTCCACAGACATCACAGAGGTTGGTATGGTACAGCACACTGGGCAGCTTGTGCTAACCTTATGGATTGCTATGTGCCTGTTATTATAGCAACCTTTTGCTATCTGTGTACCGTATTCCCTGGTTTTGAGTGTCATTGCTAGGGTATGCAAGTGCTAGTATTGGGAGATGTACACAGGGCCCAACATCCTGCCTCTCCAGGACACTGTGGCTAATGGGGCCTGTGGGTGCGGGTGTTTCCGCCCCTGTGGATCAATGCTCTTGGACAGGGGTTCCCAACTCCAGTCCTGGTGGTCCGCACCATGTTCAGGTTTTCATGCTGTTCCTGATGAATATGCATGAGATACATCTGCAAACCATGGGAGCGGCGCATTGACATACAGCACAGGCATCTTTATTGCAGACAGCATGGAATCTGAATGTTGTTTGGACCTCCATGACTGCTTTTGGGAGACTCTGCTCTCGGTAATGCGCCTGTTTGTGGTGTCTGTGTTCTGTATGGTAAAATGTAGGTGTTCCAAGCATGTTTATTCTATCAGCAATACAAGGTTCCATCTTTCTTACCATGGTTTATTACTGGTAAAAAGTATGGGAACAGAGTTAGCAGGGACCACAGCTGGGGTTTGAACCTGTGACTTTTGGCTCCTGAGCGCACTGGCTGCGCTTACTGCGCCACACTGATGCCACAGGGACAGATCATTCCCTGGAGGTACCATGGCTGTTTGTCATACTGAGCCTGTCTGTTGAAGTGCACGGCACCCACCTACATGGGTCTGGGCCGTGGCCTGCTATGGTCAGAAGTCACTGCCCCTTTCGCCACCGGTACCCCTCCGCCACCATGCTGCCATGCCCTTCTGCTGGTGGTGGGCAGTCTCGGGCCATCCAGTGTGCATGTAGGCAGCTGCCTATGGTATGGGTGGTGGGGTAGGGGTGCCTGAATGGACGTCCACACTTCCCCCAAGCACCGCCTGCCACTGTTCTGTGCCCTTAGGGGTGATTGCTGGGTACTGTCCCCTGTGACAATGCGGGAGACACACTCATGCCCATGTTGGGCCCTCAACAGTTGCAGTCTGGCTCTACTGTTTATGCATTCCTATGGGCCAAACGGAGCATCACCCTAGTCCCCACTGTGGCCCAGCTGCACCACAGCATGTGCCACCTGCGGCCCTCTGTATCCCCTTTTCCAGCATCTGCCCAGTTGCCCATTCCGACATGCCCACCCTGCTGTTGTGGAACATGTTCACGCCATGGGGAACCTGTTCAGTAACAAGGGGAAGCCCTGATCTGCGCTATTTCACTGTGGCATCATTCACCTTCTATGGTGACAGAGCATACACCCTTCCACAGTTAATATATTTTTCTGAGGCTTTCTCAGTGGTATTTTTGGCTGTTTCCCATTGCTATCACTATTGGCTAGCTTGGTTATGTTATTTTCCTCGTTTGTTATGGTCATTTTCACTGCTTATTTGCCCTTTTGTTCCGTGCACATGTATCACACTTATCACGTTTTGTGGGTTTCTCTGCCTATGCTGTACATTGCTGACGCTGAAATGGTTTCCCTCCGCTGCAAATGTGCATCTAACGGCAGGTTTTCAATCGCGGTAGGATTCAGCCCTTGAGTTCAGCGCGTTGGTGTGCCTGTAGCCTCTCCCCGCCCACACTCCGCCCATTGACCCCTTCTCTCCGCCCTCTCTCCACCTTCTGTGGTGTTTTACTGCGCCGCGGAAATTTACGATCGTTAACTTACATTAACGCACGTTATGAGACGTTAACAATCGTTAACGCATCATAACACGCGTTAACTTACTTAACGACCGTTAACGTTACATTACGCGCATTATGTACCATTACCGCAGTTTAGTAAACATCCCCCTTAGTGCAGTGCAGTTCAGAAAGCCACAGCACAAAGAGGAGAAACACACCCACCCACACACACACTCACACTTTCATTGGCGCACTGAGAAAAAGTGGAGATGATTGGCATTCCTGCTTGACACTCCTGTCTTACTGTCAGCTCAAGGATTGATAAAGTGTGCACTGTTTGTACATGCTATATTACCGTGCCTCACCCTCACCACAGATTGATAACGTGTGTAATGTTTGCACGTGCTATCAGCCTCCAACCAGCTGTGGATAGTGGAGCCTGTCAGTGCTGCTGGTGGGTGTTTCTACCCCTTGCTGGCCCCATCTCCTTAGATTATTACCAGCTAATCTTTGTCCACAGGGATATGCAATACAGAAACCCCAGCAGGTCTGTGTTACACCACAGTACTACCTTATAGCAATAGCAGCTCCTGTTGCTAACATACTTCTCTTCAGCTGACCTTCAGCACATGCTGCAATGCACATGGTGCACATGACAAGGGCAAGGCTTCTGTCTGCTGAAGACTAGTGCCACTTCCCATGCCACCACCAATACCCCACCATGCAGACATGTCCATGCACTGTCAGTGGTGGTGGTTGCAGTCCCAGCATGTTAAACATGTGGGTTTGGTGGGCACCTTGGGCAAAGGGTCTGGATGGGGGGGGGAGGGGCACACATGGACAGTCATGCAGCTCTCCCACCAGCTGCCCATGCAGGGGCCCCAACACCATCTGCCACCGATACATCTTGGGGGGAGGATGGCAGCCACTGGTGTAGTATTTCCCCAGGCAACTGCATCTACAGAATCTGGCACTATCAGCCTCTTCCCCATAGCTGGGTTCTGGGGCAGCAGGGGGGGGGAGGGAGAGGCAGCCTAGATATATGCCTGGGGTGCCAGGACCCTTGGACTACCTTATGTGGTACATTGCCTTTCCGCAGCAGTAGCAGGACTGTGTGCTGCCACTGTCACTGTAGGATCATGACGAATATCACAGATGATTCTGTGGATGGCAGAATACCCCTTTGTGGAGAGGCTAAAAAGGTTGGGACTCATAAGCCTGGGGAAGAGATGACTGAGGGGAGATATGTTAGAGGTCTATAGATTGATTGGAATGAAACAGGTAAACATAAGTCACTTTTTTATGTCATCAGACTGTGGACAGACTAGGGGGCCTGCAATGTGGCTACAGTGTAACCCATTTGGATCTTCTAGGTGAAAATGTTTTTTCAGTCCACGTGTAATCATACTGGAGGATGTGGTAAAAGCTATCAGTGTAGCTGAGTTTAAAATAGTTTGGACGGGTTCCTGGGTAACAGTCCATAAACCATTGCTAAACAGGATCTGAGCCATGCCCTGCTTGCCCCATTATAGTTATTGGGGATACTGTGTGTCTTTTGGGGAAACTGTTAGGTACTTGTGACCTAGATTGTGCACAGTTGGACACAGGATACTGGGCATGATGGACCTTGGTCTGACACAGTTTGGCATATTTTGTAGTCTTTTGTTCCTATGTGCCATCTAGGCAGCTGCCTGGTTCCCCCTTTGCACCAGCAGCCCCCACTGCATGACCCATGTGCAACCTCCTTTGCCCCCATTTGCACCATCAACATAGTGCCCTTTCATACTTGGGCACTATGCGTTTGCTGCAAATGTAGCACTACTATCACTTTTCTTGAGCTCCCTGTCTGTGCTATACATTGCTGACACAGAAATGGTCTCTCTCACCTGCAAAAGTGTTTTTACCAACAGTTTTTCACTGGCGGTAAAGTCCCGACATTACTGTTCCAGTGTTAATGTAGCAGGGACTTCTCTCTGCCCACTCCCTGCCCATTGACCCCTTCTCTCTACCTTCTCTCCACTCTCTGGGATATTTACCGGTAACATTACTGTATGATAACGTTACATTAGGTAACATTACCGTGTGTTAATATTACCGATGTTCCTTTTACCGCCGTTTAGTAAACATACCCCCTAATGTGGAGATGTACAAAGTTATGCACTTAGGGAAGAACAACTCAAACTACAGTTGCACAAAGCGAGGTTCCACATTAGGAATCACTACTCAGGAAAAGGATCAAGGCGTCATTGTGGATAATACATTGAAACCCTCTGCTCAGTGTGCAGCCATGGCCAAGAAAGCAAATAGAATGCTAGGAATCATAAAGAAAGGAATGGAGAATAAAACAAGGATATTATAATGCCTCTGTATCGCCCCATGGTGTGACTGTACCTTGAATATTGTGTGCAATTCTGGTCACCATATCTTAAAAAGGATATAGCAGAATTGGAACAGGGGGACAAAATGGTAAAGGGAATGAAAGGATACCCCTATGAGGAAAGGCTTAAAAGGTTAGGACTCTTCAACTTGGAAAAGAGATGGCTGAGGGGAGATTATAGAGATCTATAAATTAATGAATGGAGTGGAAAGGGTAAACAGATCAGTTGCTTATTTCTTCAAAAAGCAGCAAGACTAGCGGACATGCAATATGGCTACAACATGGCACATTTAAGACTAATTGGAGAAAATATTTTTTCACTCAGCATGTAACCAAACTCTGGAATTCGTTACTGGAGGATGTAATAAAAGCCGTTAGTGTAGCTGGGTTCAAAACAGGTTTGGACAAGTTCCTGGAGGAAAAGTCCATAAACCAAAGAGGACTGGGGGAATCCCCTGCTTACCCCTGGGACAAGAAGCATGGAATGTGTATACCTTTTAGAACCAGACTTGTACTTGAGACTTGGAATGGTCACAGTTGGAAACAGGATACTGGGCTTTCTAGACTGTTGGTCTGACCCAGTATAGCATATCTTATGTTCTTATCTTTCTCTGTTAATTGAAATGAGTTCAGGATAGCATCCTCTATAGCTAACTAGCAGAATCTACACATCAGAGTTTGCAAAATGGTGCAAATACATGTGCAAGTGTCAACATTTACGCATGCAAGTTGTGCAATGTAGACACGTACATGTGTAAGTTGTCTGTTTACCACCATTGATTTTTCTCAGCTATAAATTTGTAAAATGGTGCCTCCCACTGCAGCCACATGTATTCTTGCACTTCCTTCCATGTAATTTAAAAGCAGTTCCATGTTCAGCAGCTAGTTTTCAAAGAGAAATTACTCAGGTAGTTTCCCCTTTGACAATTAGCAGGATAAAGTATGTGCAATAAATGCGCCCACATGGACATGCGGCTTCACTCTCTGACCTGAACACGTCCCCAGAATACCTTGTTCTAACCTGGCTAGAAGCACAGATACTGTGGAAGCTTGCCTGTAATTCTAGCCAAACTGAGGAAGATCAGTTTTCAGACAGGCCAATTTACCTGGGTAAATGGCTGTTTTCTAAAATACCATCACAATTATGTACATTCTGACCTCATTGTCTCAATTCCGATCTCCATATACTATCTAAAATCTGCCCTATTGTCTGTACCGTGTTGGCTGACCTATTATTTATACTTATCAACCTGGTCTAGTCAACTTCTCTTACTCACCCACAAGAGCCTTCATTCTGCAGTTCCTTATTACTTCTCCCTGTCTTCCCCTGTATCCCTTCTCACAATTCACGTCATCAGCCCATCTGCTCTCATCTATGCCCTTCTTAACTATTGCCAATTCAAGATCCTGCGGTCTTTCATTATACTGAACTATTTGCCTGGAAAGCCTTCCTGAGTTGGTGCATCATATCCCCTTCCTGGTCATATTCAAGTCTAACCTAAAAAGCTTTCCTTTTTTTGAATTTTCTTTTAAATCCTAAATTCTGGTTCCCCCTAATCATAATGTTGTTGCTTTTAACCGTGTTTATTGAAATAGATGCAGTCTAGTCAAGAAGTATAGACAAGGCAAAGAGACAGGTTCAGGGAATTCAAGTTCCACAGAGCAGAGACTATCTCTTTGGATCTGCACAGTGCTGTCTGCATCTAGTAGAACTATATAAATGATAAGCTGTAGTAAGAATAGTAGATTAACGTACGTACAATATAATCCCAAATCTAGGTGTGAAAATAGAATTTACAGAAATAGCAATTGATACTGACGCTATACATTTGGGATACAATTTTAAGGGCATGGACGCTTTTATAGTGGACTGTTAGGCGCCCTTTTACTTAAAGATGCTAAGCATTTAGCACATGAATCATCAGCATGGTAACTGTTACTTTGCTGGCCTAATTCATGCGTGTATCAGGTTCTAGAGGGAATGAGTGTGGACCACACCTTGTGCTGTCACTGTTGCAATTAATGGTGTATTTACTAAACCGCAGTACTAAGGTAGCAAGGGATTAGCATGAGGGTTTGATTCCACACAAAAAATAGCATGTTAAAAATCCTACACTATCCTGGTAGCATGGGTCGGGGTGGGGGACTGGGTGGGACATGGGTGTTCCCAGCACACTACAGCTAGCAGGGGCACTAGTAGCCTACGTTAACCATACTTCACATAGGTAGCATGGGTGCAACTAATGCCACAAAGGGTGGTGTTAGTCGCTCCCATGACCCCTTCACCATGCTGAAGCATAGCTTTCTTGCAATAACTCCAGGGAGATGAACTTGCATGCCCCCTTGCAGTTAGCTAGAAGTCCCGAGCTGGTGAGGTGGCCCACACATGCGTTACCGGCATCTGACCTAGCAAGCACACCCTTTAGTGTGGTAAGTGCATCAACTCTAGTTATAAATGTACATACCACCTGGTAAAGCATAGTTACTCACCTGTAACAGGTGATCTCCGGGAACAGCAGGAATTTAGTCCTCACATATGGGTATCGTCGGTACCGACGGAGCCTGCGCGGGAACGCTCCCCAGCGTCCAATCAGAATGCTTTTGGGAGCATCCCACAGCGCCTGCGTGCTGCCTTCCCGCCTTTCCCAACTGCCTCACTCCAGTTGAGTTTTAAAGCTGAGACAAAGAGAGGGTATGAAGATTCCTCTCTGCACTTGATGCATGAGGTCCTGGAAAAAAGACAGGTAGGTAGACCTCCTAGTTGAGGTGAAAAGGCGAGACCACCTTAGGACTACCTTGTCATGATGAAACCTTGTATAAGGTGGATTAGCTACTAGTGCTTGCAATTCACTAATGCGGCATGCTGATGTGATTGCAATGAGAAAGATAACCTTCCAAGAAAGAAATTTCAAGGAGGTGGTAGCTAAGGGTTCGAAAGGTGGCTTCATGAGCTGCCCAAGAAGCAGATTCAAGTCCCATGCCACCGGAGGTGGTCTAATGGGAGGCTTAGTTAGAAGGAGGCCTCTCATGAATCTTGTTATAAGAGGATGAGAGGAAATAGGTTGTCCATTTAGAGGTTTAAGAGAAGCTGCAATAGCTCTCAAATGGACTCTTACTGAATTTGTCTTAAGGCCTGCATTAGACAAATGGAGGAGATACTCCAGTAAAGATTCTAGAGGTATAGCAAGGGGGTTAAGACCCTTTTCTGAACACCAAATAGTGAACCTTTTCCACTTGAAAGCATAAGAACGTCTAGTGGAAGGTTTCCTAGAAGCATAAAGAACATCTTTCACTTGCTGAGAAAGATGAAGATCTTGGAGATCTAGGCCTTCAGCAACCAAGTCCTGAGATGCAGAGACTGGGGATTGGGATGCCATAACATTCCGTTCTCCTGAGATAGGAGATCTGGAGCAGACCCTAACTCCAGGGAGGGAGCTTGAGAGAGATGTAGAAGCAGAGGGTACCACACTTGCCGTGGCCAATGTGGTGCTATGAGAATCATGTGGCCTCTGTCTCTCTGAAGCTTGAAAAGGGTTTTGGGAATTAGGGGAATGGGTGGAGAGGCATACAGGAAGTCTTGACCCCAGTGAAGGAGGAAAGCATCCTTTGCCTGGGCTCCCTGAGCCAGTGTTCTGGAACAGAACCGGGGAAGTTTGGCATTCCACGGACTTGCAAAGAGGTCTATGTCCGGGGTTCCCCAAAGTTGAAAAATCTTGGCCACCTGGTCTGCATGCAGAGACCACTCGTGTGGAAGGAGAACTCGTCTGAGTCTGTCTGCCCAAGAGTTTTGAACGCCTGGAAGATACACTGCCAGAAGATGGATGTGATGCTCTCTGGCGAGGGCCCACAGTCGCAGAGCTTCGTTGCAAAGCGACAGAGAGCCTGTTCCCCCCTGCTTGTTCACATAGAACATGGCTACTTGATTGTCCATATGAATAAGGACTGTTTTGTAGCTGAGCAGGGTGTGGAACACTCGCAGAGCAAGGAAGATTGCTCTGAGCTCCAAGAGATTGATATGTAGTGTGATACCGCAAGCCCTCTGATGCAAGAAAGGAAACTTTTAAATCTTGAAAAAAACAGGATTTGCCTGCAATTACGAGAAGGGACACATAGAGGGAGCAGGAGAACAAAACTGAAGGTGGAAGAACCACACCTCTATGGGCAGGACTCAGAAGCAGCTGCTCTGGATTTAAGTAGGAACAGAGCACTGCAAGAGAGAGAGCCAAGAGAGGGAGAGCCAAGAGGGGAAGAGCCAAGAGCGAGAGAGCCAAGAGAGGCAAAGGTGCCAGGAAGGCAGTCAAGAGAGCCAGAAAGGCAACAGAGAAATCCCGAAGGGAAGAACCCAGAGGAGAAGCACAGGAGGAGGCAAGGAGCTTGGCAGAGACCGTCATGTGAAGAACAGGAGGCAGTGCCAAGGGAAGCTCCAGAGGCCAGACTCAGAGACCGAGGTGAGGTCACTGACAAACCCAGCAGAGCTAAAGGAAAGGAAGCTACTGGGAGAGCAGGCCTAGAGAAAGGCCATACACAACTTCAAGGGGCAGTATCACGGACTGCAGCCAAGGAAGGAAGTGCTTATCCCTCCGGTTGGAGAAGAAACCTTCAAGAGAAAAAAGGTACTTTTAAAAGCTTTTACAAAAGTAACTTGAAAGATAAAGGAAAAGTTCATAGCCTTGAGAGAAAGGATATACCTGGAGCACAAAACTCTCAGACTAGGCCTCAAGCCTTTTTCAAGAAGCCTAGAGAGGAACAAAGGGCTAGTTTTTATCTGGACAATAAGGACTGTTTTAAACCAGATATAACTGATAAGTTTTACAGGAAAAAGTTTAATGTTGCCAGAGAATGGAAGGAGCAAACTTTTAGTCCTGAAACAACAGCAAGCCCAGGGAGATATACTAGACCTAAAAGCCGACGCCCCAAACTCCCAAGCCAGCACTGGGATACAGTATGGCATGCTTTTAGGAAACCAGGTTTTAATATCCAAGATATCTCAGAGACCTCAGTTTCAGATCCCATTGACATGGAATGGCTGCCAGGGGAATCTGAGAGCACTGAAGATATAGAATCAATGGAATGTGACTTTTGCACAAGAAGATATCTTTGAGTAAAAGGCAAACAAATCTAATGTGTGCAAACTGTACTGGAAAGTTTATGCTTTAAGTTGGTGAAGGAACCATGTTATTTTGAGTGTTTTGCTGACTCACGTTTTGATGCAACTGAATTTATGTTCTGTTACTCATTACCTCATATTTTGAATTTCTTCATGCGAAAAGGGGAAATAAAAGCCTTTTTGTACCCTATACTTGGCAAGAGTTACTTTTTTAGGTTGTTGACCCTGAGGCTGTCAATGTGACCTGCTATCCCATTGACCCTCACAACAGATCAACCCTGAACCTTTTAATTCTTATGCGCTCCCCAGCCCCTGTGGAACCACTACGCCGCCACTAGAGGGGGCTGCGGGGGACATAAGTGGCGTAGTTGGCAGGATTTTTGGGGTACTCTTGAGTGTACAGAGCAACGTGGGCAACTACTCAAAAGAGAAATAGAAGCTCTTTTCTTTTTGAAAAAAAAAAAAAAAAAAAAACTGCAAGTAAAACCCGGACTGACCTGTATTAGAATCCGGATCGGAAGAGGAAAACCAGGAGACCGGAGCAGTTGCTAGAAAGTGGACCGGAGTTAAAAACCAGGAGTGGAGTCCTAGGAATCCGGACCGGAGTGGAAAAAGAAAAAAAAAAAAAGGAGGAAAATCCTAAAGGTGAAAGATCATCTGGCGAATCCAGGAGCGGTGGAGCAACCCCTGGACGACCGCACTACATTCCCCAAAAACTGATGCAACACTAAAGCAAGGTAAGGTGTAGATAACCCTACCTAGTGTTGGACACCTGGGGAAGTTGAAAGAAAAAATATAGAGGGTCTGGAAAATATATTTTGTGAAGAGCCGCACTTGGGTTTTTTTTTCTCTTTCTGTTTTTTTAACAGGTACAATGGAGCCCAAGGAGCTGTGTGCCTGGATGGCACACCAATTCACCAAACAGGCTGAGCTGGCGCAACAGAGCCAGGAGCAGGCGCTAAAGGCGATGCAGGAGCAGCAGACGCCTGTCATAGAAACAATGAGCGCATGGCTGGCGCAACAGCGAGAGGAGCTGGCTCAAAGCAGGAAAGAAGGAACATCACTCGTCGGACGGGTAAACCCTGAACTTGGACAGTGGTCTTGTTCGGACTTAATGATAGGGAAGCTCAGTCCAAGTGACGATATTGATGACTTTCTAGACACTTTTGCTAGGATTGCGAATTCTGCTAAGTGGCCTGAGGAGCAGTGGGCCATACGCCTAGCGGCATCACTTACAGGTGAAGCGCTGGCGGCCTACAGGTCCATGCCCCCAGAGCTCGCAAATTCATATCAGGATGTAGTAAACGCAATTAGAGATCGTGTTGGTCTTACGCCGGTGGCGTACAATAAAATGTTCAGAGCTGCTATGCTTAAGGTAGATGAAACACCTAAGGCATTAGGCCACAGGTTGCATAGTCTTGCTTACAAGTGGCTACAACCTGAAAGGAGAAGTATAAATACGCTCATGGATGCGATAATTTTAGAGCAATATATGAATGCACTACCTAACAGGGTGCAGAATTTTCTGATGCTCCAAAATTGTAGCAATACCACGGAAGCTATTGTGCTTACTGAAAGATACTTAGAGGCTGAAAAGGTGACACAGCCTAGTGTAAGTCCACGAAGTGCCATGGGATTGGAGGCACAAGGAAGGGGAAGTCCCTCACGTCCTCCAGGTGGTAGGTGGCAGAGTTATAAACCCCTGGAGAAAGTGAATACAAAAAAATGTTTTGCGTGTGGAAAAAAAGGACATGTACAGTATGAATGTCATGCGAGAACAGCCTTGGTAGGAGAGTCACCAAGAATAGTGCATGATGGGTTTCTTGTCAATGTAAAAATACATGGCATAAGTGTACGAGCATTGTTAGATTCTGGAGCCGACCAGACTATGCTTTCAAAAAGGTTATGGTCAACCATCCAGGATCATGGACTGTCGGTCCCAGAATCACCCGAGGGGTATGTCAAGATTAAGTGTGTACATGGAGCAGCTACCCGCTACCCCATTTATAAGTTGTGGATAAAGGGGATGGGTATTGTGAAAGAGATGCCCATGGCAGTGGTGCCAAGATTACCGCAGGATTTAGTCCTGGGCCGAGATTGGCCTCAATTTAGAAAAACTTTGAAGAAAGAATGTTTACCTCCAGATAAACCAGATTCCACTGGCAGGCCACTCGACTTTATTAAAAACTCCACAGTACAGCGGAGCAGCCTGGCTGCTGCGACGGATATCACGATCCCTAGCCCGCTGTGGGAGAAACCCCCAAAGACCGTTGTAAAGGATCGGTCACAGCCGCTCAAAAAGTTTGTGCTTCGCTACTGCAAGACATCCGCAAGAGCGCGGACACCTCAAAGAGCATCAGCACAAGCGGCAGGCTATGACCTCCATAGCGCCGTGGATATGGTCATACCGAAGCGAGGGAGAACATTAGTGACCACGGACTTACAAATTGAACTGCCACCTGGATGTTATGGAAGAATAGCCCCGAGGTCCGGACTGGCCGCCAAACACAACATTGATGTAGCTGCAGGAGTCGTGGACCCTGATTATAGGGGTGTCCTAAAGGTCCTCTTATGCAATTGTTCAGAGAAGGACTACGAGGTTCAAGTCGGCGACAGAGTGGCACAGCTCATTTGTGAGCAGGTAGGATTTCCTGATCTGGAGGAAGTCCCGATGTTAAATCCCACAAGCCGAGGAGTGGGAGGTTTTGGCTCGACGGGGAGAGCAGAAGTAGAAAATTTAATGGCCATAGGCGCTGATCCACCCGAGGAAGAATTGGGCCCTCGTCTGGAGGATTGTAAAGAAGACTCTACCCCAAAGCTAGGAGAAGAACTCTCGATAAAACAAAAGGAAGATTTGACCCGATTGTTAAATAAATACAAAGATGTCTTAACGCCAATGCCTGGAGAGACCTCGTTGGTGGCGCACGAGATCCAGACTCCTCCAGGTAAAATTATCCGGCAGTGTCCATACCGACTGCCGGAGGCGAAAAAGCAGGAGGTCATTAATCAGGTGCAAGAAATGTTACAGATGGAGATAATAGAAGAGTCACACAGTCCCTGGTGCAGCCCGGTGGTGTTAGTACCAAAGCCAGATGGATCTATGCGTTTTTGCATAGACTTTCGGCAAGTCAACGCGATTTCAACTTTCGACGCGTACCCGATGCCGCGTATAGAGGAGCTATTAGATCGGCTCGGGCAAGCAAAATACCTGACGACATTGGACATGACCAAAGGATATTGGCAGGTCCCTTTAACACGAGATGCCAAGCCGAAAACTGCCTTTAGTACACCCTTGGGGCTCTACCAGTTTAGGAGAATGCCTTTTGGCTTGCATGGGGCAGCCGCCACATGCCAACGCCTAATGGATGTGATTCTTCGACCGTATCAGAATTTTGCGACCGCATATATGGATGATGTGGTGGTCCACAGCGCCACGTGGACAGAACACCTCCAGCAGATAGGCACCATATTAGAGGCTATGAGGAGAGCGGGCCTCACTCTTAATCCTAAGAAATGCACGTTCGCAGCGGAGGAGGTCAAGTACCTGGGTCATCTAGTAGGTCGGGGAACCGTACGGCCACTATTGGATAAAGTTGAATGTGTCAGGAACTTCCCGGTTCCTCAGAATAAGAAGCAGCTGAGAAGCTTCCTCGGACTCATAGGGTATTATCGTCGGTTCATACCGCATTTTGCCGAGGAGAGCAACATCTTTACAGAGATGCTTAGAAAAAATGCCCCGAATATAGTACGATGGACGCCCGAAGCAGAAGCTGCTTTCCAAAGATTGAAAGGGAAGTTGTGCCAGGCCCCCGTTCTACGCGGGGTAGATTTCCAGCAAACGTTCCTACTTCAAACTGATGCCTCAGAAACCGGGCTGGGTGCCGTTTTATCCCAGGTACAAGAAGGAGCAGAACATCCCATTCTGTTCCTTAGCAGAAAGCTCTCATTAGCGGAAAGAAAATATGCCACCATTGAACGCGAATGCCTCGCTATCAAGTGGGCCATTGAGGCATTAAAATTTTACCTTACCGGGAGGAAGTTTGTCCTCATTACAGACCATGCCCCCCTGAAATGGCTGCATACAATGAGGAACGAAAATGCCAGGTTAACCCGGTGGTATATGGCTTTACAACCTTATGACTTTCGTGTTGAGCATAGAGCTGGGAAGCTACATTGTAACGCAGACACCATGTCTCGGATTACGTGCTGCGGTGAAGAGCTTCCCCCAGCCCGTAATATTTTGAGAAGGGGGATATGTGATACCGCAAGCCCTCTGATGCAAGAAAGGAAACTTTTAAATCTTGAAAAAAACAGGATTTGCCTGCAATTACGAGAAGGGACACATAGAGGGAGCAGGAGAACAAAACTGAAGGTGGAAGAACCACACCTCTATGGGCAGGACTCAGAAGCAGCTGCTCTGGATTTAAGTAGGAACAGAGCACTGCAAGAGAGAGAGCCAAGAGAGGGAGAGCCAAGAGGGGAAGAGCCAAGAGCGAGAGAGCCAAGAGAGGCAAAGGTGCCAGGAAGGCAGTCAAGAGAGCCAGAAAGGCAACAGAGAAATCCCGAAGGGAAGAACCCAGAGGAGAAGCACAGGAGGAGGCAAGGAGCTTGGCAGAGACCGTCATGTGAAGAACAGGAGGCAGTGCCAAGGGAAGCTCCAGAGGCCAGACTCAGAGACCGAGGTGAGGTCACTGACAAACCCAGCAGAGCTAAAGGAAAGGAAGCTACTGGGAGAGCAGGCCTAGAGAAAGGCCATACACAACTTCAAGGGGCAGTATCACGGACTGCAGCCAAGGAAGGAAGTGCTTATCCCTCCGGTTGGAGAAGAAACCTTCAAGAGAAAAAAGGTACTTTTAAAAGCTTTTACAAAAGTAACTTGAAAGATAAAGGAAAAGTTCATAGCCTTGAGAGAAAGGATATACCTGGAGCACAAAACTCTCAGACTAGGCCTCAAGCCTTTTTCAAGAAGCCTAGAGAGGAACAAAGGGCTAGTTTTTATCTGGACAATAAGGACTGTTTTAAACCAGATATAACTGATAAGTTTTACAGGAAAAAGTTTAATGTTGCCAGAGAATGGAAGGAGCAAACTTTTAGTCCTGAAACAACAGCAAGCCCAGGGAGATATACTAGACCTAAAAGCCGACGCCCCAAACTCCCAAGCCAGCACTGGGATACAGTATGGCATGCTTTTAGGAAACCAGGTTTTAATATCCAAGATATCTCAGAGACCTCAGTTTCAGATCCCATTGACATGGAATGGCTGCCAGGGGAATCTGAGAGCACTGAAGATATAGAATCAATGGAATGTGACTTTTGCACAAGAAGATATCTTTGAGTAAAAGGCAAACAAATCTAATGTGTGCAAACTGTACTGGAAAGTTTATGCTTTAAGTTGGTGAAGGAACCATGTTATTTTGAGTGTTTTGCTGACTCACGTTTTGATGCAACTGAATTTATGTTCTGTTACTCATTACCTCATATTTTGATTTTCTTCATGCGAAAAGGGGAAATAAAAGCCTTTTTGTACCCTATACTTGGCAAGAGTTACTTTTTTAGGTTGTTGACCCTGAGGCTGTCAATGTGACCTGCTATCCCATTGACCCTCACAACAGATCAACCCTGAACCTTTTAATTCTTATGCGCTCCCCAGCCCCTGTGGAACCACTACGCCGCCACTAGAGGGGGCTGCGGGGGACAGTAGACAACTCTCTTGTGGAGTCCAAGTGCCCTGGGTGGAGAGGTCTTGCAGATGAGCTCCCCAACCCATTGGAGAAGCATCTGTTGTAAGAGTTGCTTGGGGCAGAGGTTGCTGAAAGGGGGACCCCAGCAACAGGTTTTGAGTGGACTTCCACCATTGGAGAGACAAAATGAGACGACTTGTGTTTGCTATTTTGTCTGACAGGGAACCTGATGCCTGGGTCCATTGAGTGGATAAAGTCCACTGAGCTGCCCTCATGTGAAGGCGAGCATATGGTACCACATGCACAGTGGATGCCATGTGGCCTAGCAACTGCAACATTTCTCAAGCAGTTAAAAAGGGTTTTAGGGCTGCTTGAGAAGCTAACTGCACCAAGCGAAGGCAACGGGCTTGGGGAAGGTAGGCCCTTGCCTTTGTGGTATCCAGCAGGGCTCCTATAAACTCTAGAGACTGAGTAGGAGTTAGACTGGATTTTGGGATGTTTATGACCAGCCCTTAATACTGAAGGATACGCATTGTGCAGGATAGAGAAGTCCTGGCCTCTGACTGTGTTGGAGCTCGAATGAGCCAGTCGTCCAAGTAAGGGAAGACGAATATTCCCAGAGTGCGTAGAAATGCTGCTACCACAGCCATGCATTTCGTGAACACCCTTGGTGCTGAGGCCAGACCAAAAGGAAGCACCCTGTATTGGTAGTGCTTTCCTTGAAACAGGAACCAAAGGAACCTTCTGTGGGTTGGATGGATGAGAACATGGGTGTACGCATCCTTGAGATCTAGAGAACAAAGCCAATCCTGACTCTGAAGGTATGGAAGCAGAGCTCCGAGAGAAATCATTTTGAATTTCTCCTTGACCAGGAATTTGTTCAATTCTCTGAGATCTAAGATAGGTCTGTATCCCCCTGTTTTCTTTGGGATAAGAAAATAAGAGGAATTGAACCCTGTGCCCTGTTGGTGAAGAGGCACTTCTTCTATTGCCCCTTGGGCAAGAAGGATGGTAATCTCCTGACCTAACAGGTCAATGAGAGAGGTCGGAGAATTGAACTGCTTCACTATTGTGAGAGGGGGCATGCTTGAAAAATGAAGTTTGTACCCCTCTCTTATGATGGAGAGTGTCCAACACTCTGCTGTTATTTGCCCCCATTTGGGAGCTAAATGGCATAACCTTCCTGGAATGGTGGACAGTTCTGGTTCTTCCAGAGCCAGAAAGGCTAAGTTCTCTACCTGAAAGTCAAAGGCCCTGAGGAGGCTGAGGCTGCTTAGTCGGTTGAGGCCTAGCAGCCTTTGCTTTCTTCTGTTTGGGTGGTTGCTGACGTTTGGTTGAAAACTGACCTGCAGAAGATGCCTGCTGACCATAAGCAGGATAAAATCTCTTCTTCTTAGAAAAAGGTGTTTTCTTGAACAACTTTTTCCTAACAGGATCAGCAGTAGACTTGGATAGTCTATCCAAAGTGGAATTTTTAGCATCCATCTCATTGGCTTTTTCTTGCCAATCTTTACCAAACAGGTTCTCACCAGTACAAGGGATATTTCCCAATTTATCTTGAACCCAGAGCTCTAAATCAGATGCTTGAAGCCAAGCAATTCTACGTGCACCTATGGCAATAGCCGAGGCCCTGCTTATACATTCAAAGCAGTCGAAGGCTGCACGGTTGGAGAATTTAGAGACATCTTGGGCATGTTTGAGCCAAGTGAGAAACTCCTGCCTTTTATCCTCAGAGATGAAAGGACTTAAAGTCTGTAGATGATCAGTAACTTCCTTTAGGAACATTCCCATGTAGAGACTATAGGAACTGATTCTTGCAGCAAGCATGGAAGTTTGAAAGACTCTACTTCCAAAAGCATCCAGAGTTCTGCATTCACGTCCTGGAGGATTAGAGGCATGTCTTTTTGCACTTCTAATCCTTCTCATAGCAGATTCCACCACAATGGAGTGGTGGGGAAGCTAAGTTTTATGGAAACCAGGACAAGGAGGGACATGATACATAGTATCTAACCTACGAGAATGAGGAGAGGTGGTAAGTGGTGTTTCCCACATCCTCAGCATGAGATCATATAGAATCTCATGAATGGGTAGGGTAGCTGCCTCCTTAGGAGTTTTTGGATATTGTAAAATATCCAACTCCTTGGCCCTTGGCTCTGTTTCAGGGGTCACAGTGATGGACAGGCCCAGAGCCACCTCTCGGATGAAGTCTTGGAAAGACATGTCCTCTGGAGGAGACATCCTGCGTTTAGGGGAGGAGGACTCCTGTGGAAGCATCATCGCTGCATCGACAGAACTTTCAGAATCCTCAGATTCTTCTGAGGAATCGAAGTATCGCCTGTCTGGATGCTCTTGCAGAGCCCGATACCCGTACCGAGCAAAATCGGTATCGGGAATACCAGGTACCGGGGAATCGGTACCGGCGGACATCGAAGGACAGGGTACCGGCATAGCAGGCATTGATGCCGATGTCGATGCTATCAGTACCGGTTGCGATACCGATACCGATACTGATGCTGGTGCCGGTGCCGGTACCGGTGGAGTTGTTTGTCGCGGTACCAAGGGCATCGATGCCACAAGGAAAGCCGCTAGACTGCATTCTATGAACAGAATTCTCTGGTCCATAGACGCTGCCAATGCCTGGAAATCGGTACCGGTGGAAACTGCCGGTACCCCAGAGCATGGCACCAGGAGATCTGTCGATGCCGAGCCATCGAGAACATCCTGGAACCCCGATGATGGTGCTTTGGAAGCCGAAGCCTCCCACCGGGGTAATTTTGCCGGTGCAGAATCCTTGAGGGCAACGCCAGAGGCATCTCGATGCTTAGAAGGAGATCTACCCTTTGAGGACCGGCTAGACTTATGTTTAGTTACCTGAGATCCACGGGAAGAAGAAGAAGCCCTGGAAGACGTCGATGCCACCGAAGCCACATCAGAGGGAAACAGGGTACTGAGCTTAGCAGCTCGGTTCTGTCGACCCCTTTTAGACATCATAGCACAGGACACACAATCTGTGATGGAGTGGTCAGGACCTAAACATTTTAAACACCATTCATGGGTGTCGGTGATGGAAATGGTACCGCCACATTTTGTGCACTTTTTAAAACCTGAAGCAGGATTTTCTATATTAAGGGAATTTCTGGGCCCTAAGGCCCAAAAAGACAGGTGCACCCGAAGAAAGTAAAATAATAGATAAATTAATTTTTTGAAAGAAAAGAAATACCGGCGGTACCGGTAAAGCGTCGGGGAAGGCAGACGCGACCACAAAAAGAAATAAAGAAATAAGGAAATTCTTCTGTGGTGACAGGAACATGACCTGCTGGCTCCGCGGAAAAAGAAGAACTGGAGAGAGGCAGTTGGGAAAGGCGGGAAGGCAGCACGCAGGCGCTGTGGGATGCTCCCAAAAGCTTTCTGATTGGACGCTGGGGAGCGTTCCCGCGCAGGCTCGGTCGGTACCGACGATACCCATATGTGATGACTACATTCTTGCTTGTTCCTGGAGATAGTACTTTTCTGTGCAGTATCTGTATAGAAAGGTGCTGCCCCCAACTATGCATAGACTTTGCACTTATTAATTTTGATATCTTATTGCTCCGTGAGGGCAAACCTTTACTGCATTTTAGTAATCTGAATGATCTTTTATGGCTATGTGCCCAAGTTACATGTGTGCTGTTAATTCCCTAAAGCAAAATTATTTATAAAAAGAGAGGAATGCATATTTTTGATCACCGAGTTCAAACCTTTTAAGCTATACCCTTTAACCAGTTGGCTGCCATTTGATAACCCTTCATGGCTACCTTGACCAAGTTTGTACTGATGATATCTCTATTAGGGATGTCTATTTGTTAGCATGCCTTAATATATTTAAGGAATGCAAACTCAATCCAAGAAATGCTTATTATTATGAATGTGTGAAATGAAGAAAAAAGGATGGAAACCCAAAACAAGGGCCAGACATCCTAAAATGACTTGAACAGTTTCCAAGTTTGCATCCCTACTATCTAGAGCTGGGGGGCAGCAATGAGCCAGGAATCCTTTGGTATAGCACGCTGCCTTTCCATTGACATCAGGAAGTGCTGTGACATGCTGTGAGCGATGGCAGGAAGAGTTTATGACTAAGGCATTTGCAATTGTTCTTATGCAGTAAGCTTAGATAGAAACGCTTGCATCAATTTTGCATAGCAGTGACAAAGTAACTGTTTGCTCAAATTAGAATCCATTTTCAAAACGTGCATTTGATTTTATTATATATTCCACTGGATGTGGAACGAGTCATTTTGGAGGCAATTTTCCAAGCCATTTATTTCCCCAAGGAACTTGGCCTTCCTAAAAACTGACCATCCTTGGGTGGCTGAAATTACAGGGAGGTTTCCACAGCATCCATGCTTCTAGCCAGGTTAAAATAAGGTGTTTCTGTGGATGGGTTTGTCAGAGAATGAAAAAGCATGTCTATGTGGGATTATCAAAAGCAAAAGTTATTTTACCCCGCCCTTGGCCAGCCACAGGCACAAATGTGGGCACATTTATTATACATACTTTACCCCAGCTAATTGTCAAGGAGAAACTATGCGACTTTATCTGAAAATTGTCCCCTGTATTTCACAAAGTAAATTTAAACTGTAGACATCACCTTCCATGACCATATGCCATTAACCGGTGTTGACAGTGAATCCATTACAATTAATTCAGAATTTCTGCTGACAGTTTTATTGCTGCTGTAGTTTTCAGCAATAAAGATTAACAGTACAGATTTCTGGCTTTGGGACCCGATATTCAGCAGCAGCTAGCGTGAGTACAGCACCTAGTCATCGCCGCTTAGGGTTGTCAACCGGACGGTTTTCAGTGAACCTGGCCGGCTTTTCCATGGCCAGACCGGCTGCCGGCACAGATATAAAACCGGCCCTTGAAAAGCCATTTTTTTGCTCTGGCCGTGAGATCGGGAGCAGCTAGAGCAAGAAACCGGCTTTTCTCCCGCAGTCCGATCGCCGGGCCATGCAGCCGCTGCTTCTGCTTTTCACAGTATGCAAAAACCAATCCCCAATTCAGTGATAAATCTTAATGGTACCAAAAAATCACCAAAAAACCCCCGTGGAAATTTACTAAATATTTTTGTCGGATGTTGCAGGAAAGGAACATGTAAAAATACTATGTCCACCACTCAGTTACATCCATTTTAATCAGTTTTTTATAAAACCATGAAAAACTCCACTACTTAGCTGGATAAGAAGAAGCGAATCTTAGACTGCTCAGGCACGACGTGCACGTTTCGGGTCTGTAGCCCTGTTTTCAAGTGCTGCCATACTTAGATTCAACCGCCATGGCAGTTTTAACCATGGCGGTTGAATCTAAGTATGGCAGCACTTGAAACAGGGCTACAGACCCGAAACGTGCACGTCGTGCCTGAGCAGTCTAAGATTCGCTTCTTCTTATCCAGCTAAGTAGTGGAGTTTTTCATGGTTTTATAAAAAACTGATTAAAATGGATGTAACTGAGTGGTGGACATAGTATTTTTACATGTTCCTTTCCTGCAACATCCGACAAAAATATTTATTTAGTAAATTTCCACGGGGTTTTTTTGATTTTCTGCTTTTCACAGAGCAGTGGCTGCAATAAAGTTAATTTGAAAAGGAAGAAACCTGTGAGAAGCCCGCCCCCTCTGACATCACTTCCTCGGGAGCTGCAGAAGGACGACCGGAGGGCTGGGCTCCTCACAGGTTGTCTTTCCTTTTAAATTAAGTTTATTGCAGCTGCTGCTCTGTAAAAAGCAGAAGCAGGAACTGCATGGGGGCGAAGTGAAGCCAGTGCCGGCCCGTCCATTGAGCAAGAATGTTGTTTGCACAGGGCCCCGCGTTTCAGGGGGCCCCGCGTAAACAACATTCTGCCCATCAGCCCAGGAAAACTTTAAAAGAAAAAACTAACTTGCTGCTGCTGCTGCCGCTGCCGTCCTGGCAGCGGCAGAATCAAGTGTCTCCCGCGGGGCCCCCGCCCACCCAGCAGAGCCCTCCCTCCTGCCCAACAGAGCCCTCCCTCAAGCACTCTCCTCGGCACGGCTTTCAGAGCCACGAAGGGAGGATTTCCCTCTCGCGGCTCTGTTAAGCCCGCTGGGGCTGATGGGAACAGGCATTTCCTGTTACTGCCTAAGGAGTTAGCTCAAGCTTTAGACTGCAATGCATTACTCCCAACATCAGTCTTCATCCTGCATTGCACTGAGTGTATTAGTGGTGAAGGATTGGAGTAGGTTCTTGTGTTGATTCCTTCAATATATAGGATTATTTAGTTTAAATAGCTCTCCTATTTGGGCAATATTATTCCATTTGGTCCACCTTGGGGGTCAGGAAGTTCATAAATTAATCCACAGCACACAGTGAGGTATACTAAACTTCAACTTTACTGAAATATCATTGAGCTTCAGCGTTCACAGTATTTCCCAAGAAGACACAAACACAATATTCACAGTTCTAATAATAGATCTATATAATCTCATCCTTTCACCTTTAGAGTTTCTCCCCTACAGCTGCCTACACTTGCCCTCAGTAATTTTTGTGGGTGGGGCTAGAGTGGAGCATGGGTGGGACTGGGGGCGGGGAATGGGCGGAGCATGTCGAGCCACAGGCGTCGGGTTTTTCTCAGTGAAAAAGTTGGCAACCCTATCGCCGCTGAACATAAGAACATAAGAAAAGCCATACTGGGTCAGGTCAAGGTCCATCAAGCCCGGTATCCTGTTTCCAATAGTGGCCAATCCAGATCACAAGTATCTGGCATGTTCCCAAAAAGGTACATAGGTTGCACATTGCTTATCTCAGGGTAAACAGTGAATTTACCTGGGAAGAGTTAAAATGGATATTCAATGCTGGGACCATATCTAGCCACCGGCATTGAATATCCGGGTCTGCTGCATAGCACGGAAGCTAACCGGGCAGGGGCGATATTCGGCCGCAGCCCGCTTCGCTTCAGCGTCACAAGTTAGGACAGCTTTTGCTGTGCCTAACTTTCGCCACTGAGGGATAACCGGGCAGTGGCTGAATATCAACGCTGACTGGTTATCCCCGGGTACTGCCCCTGGAATGCCCTCGGAACTCCCCAATGCTAACTGTATAGCATCGGAGTGTATAGTGGAGGTATCCAGGAATATTCAGTGGCGCTAACATCTTAGAACTTCTGAGTATCCCGCTTAGAGGCAGTTACACGGTTTATTGGTCTGTAAACCATGTAACTGCTTTGGAATGTCAGACCCTTGGTGTTTATTTTGCAGATTTTGAAAAAGAAGGGATCAGGACCTGAGGATATCTAGCTGTTAAAGAAAGAGCAGGAGAAACTGTTTCCATGCACAGCAAAAAAGAAGCCGTATCATCTAGAGCAAAAGAGGAACCAAGTTCTGAAAGATTTTCCATTCATCAGTTCTGAACATGTTACAGTATATAATAAATCTTTGGGGCTTACCCGATCCTCTTAACAGTCTTCAAAGAAATGTTTCAGTTAAGGTTACCAGATGACCACAATTTTCGGGGACTGTCTCCAGTTTTAGAACTATGTCCCTGAGTCCCACCTGTTTGGCAGCCTCCTGTCCCTAATTCCAGCAATGGTGACAGAGGGAATAGAAAAAAATATATTTTGAAATTAGTGATTTCAATATGCAGTTTTTAGGATTTATATCCATTTTCTTTATATTTTGCACAGTACAAGGGAAATGCATAACTGTTTCTATTTCTCTGTTGATTTTCTGCTTGGAGCAATATTGTTGCTGTCATGGGATGGATGTTGGAGGAGGGACATGGTAATGATTACTCTTCCCTTGTTGTTCAAATTTGACACTAAGGTGTCTCTGCACCCCCATTTCCCACCACCAGCACCACACTTCTGATAAGTGTCCTAGATTTCCTGCACAAAATCTGGTAACCTTAATTTCAGTGCCAACTGTATACAATTTATCTTGTCCATATTTGTTCTTGGCATCCTGAAAATCAGACTAGCTGCTGGGTCATTAAGACATGACTGGGAAACTTTGAGTTCACTCCGACTTCGTCTCCATGTCATAAACTTAATGGACAGGCTGAACCAGTGCTGGCTTTAACCCCTTGCTTCTGTGGACTTGTAGTTCTAAAGCGTTAGCTTGGATCTCCACGAAGAAATATTTTCTGATGATGTACCTATGTCTGCTCTCAGATCTTTATATGTGATCTCTTGTTCTAGAATATTCCTTTCTCAAAAAAAATACTTGCTTCTTGTGTGTTATTCATATATTTGAGGTACTAAAGTGTCTCTTACCCCCCCCCCCCCCCCCATCTCTCCTCTCCAATGTTCTCTAAGGTGTGAGGGTGGCCAATTCTCCATGCCAGGAAAACTCCATCATTAATGGTCCCAGGACATCTGCATTTCCTTAAGTTAAATAGAGTCAGGGCTTCCCAAATTTGCCCTTGTGACCCCACATACTGTTGGGTTTTCAGAATATATACTAGGGTTATGTTTTCATTTAAAATGAAATAGGAGATGTCAACAACATTCCCCAGTTCATTTATGTTAAATGAAAGAAGTTGTATTCATTTTGCAAACTTTTCTGCTCTTTTCCCCTACTGATTTAACCCATACCTTGAACTTTCCAAAAAGCTCTCTGGGCTGCCTCTTACCTCTTCCCTCTTAGCTTACCTGATGCTCCAGGTCCAAATGGGGCCAGTATTAAACCTAGTTACTCCTGCTCTTCTGGTGCTGTTCTCCAAAATTTTGCAGGCAACCATTGCCATTCTTGGAATACCGCACTAGCAGGGCAAAATCAACTGTGATTCATTCCTGCCCCATTTGGACTCTTTGGGGTATGTTTACTAAGGAGTTTTAAAGGAGCAAAGGTGCTGTTAACAGGCATTATTGGCATCCGTGAGAGGTTAACACTGTGGAAAGCACTGATAATGCTGGATTAAAATGCAGAAATTTGTCCTCTAGCATTAAGATAAAAAGAGGTGGAGAGTGGGTATTAATGGGGCAGAGACTGGATGGGGATCGCATGTGCTCCTTTAACGCTGGTTTGTGTTACTGTGCGTTAGAGCTACTGGTGCTGGGAACCCTAATGCCATCTGAAAGCTCACAGTAAGGGCTATTTGAGGGGAGAGAGCCTATTTTAATGTAAGCAATGTGCTCCACTCAATATAGTTCTCAAATTAGCGATAACAGTGCTCCATTGGCAGCAACAGCATGATGCTCCATTAATAAAGGGCACTATGTTGTTGGTGCCAAAATGGCAAAGGAGGTGTCATGTGGTTGATGCAGTGGGGCTGGCTGGTCCACTATATGGCAAGGCTATTGCCTAGGGTGTACATCTATGATGTCTGGTATGACTTTATTGTGACAGTGGCAGCACACAGACATCATGCTGCAGTCAAAAAGGAGTCACGCCACACCCACTGCCACCATGCTGCCATGTGGGTGGGGGTGGAGGTTGCAGAAGCTGCAATCAGCTGCAGATGAAATCCATGTCCCAGCCCTGTGTGTCAGGTGTAACGCTTTAGTTGCCACAGTGAGATGGCAAGCATGTCAGCAGCAGGTACAGCACAGCACATGGTGATCCCTCCCTTCCAAGGTCTAAGGCAGCCACACACATGCCCATATCCCCCTGTGGAGGGGGCAGGAGTGGCATGGTGTGTCTAGCTGCATGTTTGCAATTTCAATAAAGCTATCTGCAGCACTGAAGTGGCGGCTGTGTCATGATGGCAGGGAGGGAGGGATTAGTGGGCATGCTGATCCACTATGATCGGTGGACCCTGGCACCTAGATAGTTTGCCAAGTGGATGGGCTGGCCCTGCAATCAGGATGCCCCCCCAATTGTAAATATTGAGTGGCTATGTGAATGTGGGTGGGGGGAAATATGCCACTGAGGCAGGAAGACTATACAACATGATAACAGCCCATATCAGAGGAAAAATGACCACCCTGCCCCCTCACCTGTCAAATGTTGACCATAATCTGTGCAGAACTGGTGAACCCTTCATAAGCAGGTATTCACAACCATCTGAGCCACACGTGAATCCAAATAAGCTATGTTGGTCTGCAAAATATGAGAGTAGTCCTTCACTGGCCCACAAGCACACACCAGGAAATGAGTACATTGGTCATTCTGCTAGGACACCCATGGTCTGGAATGTGTGTGTTCATGTATCATGGCCTGACCCTTTGACTGGACAGATCCTATATGTAAGACATGAATGTCAGTTGAGCCAGCAGAACAGAAAGGCAGTGCAACATACAGACTTAACAAGATGTCCCTCTCCCACATCTGCTAAACATACCTTGTCAGACAAGTATGGCACAGAGCCTGCAGAGATCTAAGCAGACATAGGCATACCCCAACTCATGTCCTCATGTATCATGACAATGATCAGATATATACCCATGGATTGATGCAGCCAAACACATGGCTACAAACACATGGCCAGTATGTGCATGAGAGAAGGGTCACAGGTTCAAGACCAGTCTGTGGATCAGGAATGCCATGTCTAAGTGTGTTAACTTCATCCTATTTTTCCAGAACTGTATCAGTATGTGCAACATTCAACATTTCATCCAGCATGAGTCCACACACTCAGCTGCCACACTGAGAAGCTGCACCACCCATGGCTGGAAGGCAGAGCATGGTAATACCACTGGCACACTGAGTAGGCATTGATAGCACTGGAGCATCACAGAGCATGCTAATAGTGCCTGCACACTGAGAAGGTGTTGACAATGATGGAGCATTAAAGGAGGCCTAAGGGGCAGGTAAGCATGCCAACCTGTACCACTTTAGGACAGTGTGTGTGTCTTCAGTGTGAGCTGCAGTAATGCACTGTGCATGCATGTGGTGCCCAGGCTTTATGGCTGGGCTTACATGCTGCAGGTCAGCTATACAGCAACCCAACATACTGTGTGAGACACCATTTATAATAAGAAGGTTAGTGTTCTGTAAGTAGTTGCAACTTGTGGCTGTGACACTGTGATGCATTCCCAGTTACACCATCATCAAGGCCTATCCCCCACAGCATTCACCTACACTTTCCTCCCAACATGACAATGTTGTGCAGCTCCAAAATCGCCTGCTGGTTTCACTGGAGTGAGCTGTGGGGACACATGTGTGTGTGTTTCAACCCTCACCTCTGACTGATCCTCCAGGCCTCAGGCACACCATTTTGCACAGGTGAGAGGCCTGATTAATGCCAACTTAATCCTCATACACCCGGTTCAAATAATTGCTCAAACCCCACTTATTCCAGCTTGCGTATGACCCCCCCCCCCCCCCTTGAGATTAGTCCTCCCTTCCTGCCTGTCCTCCTTAGGTTTGTTCTTCCCTCTCTTTTCTGTCACTATCCTGTCACTAATTGGTGTCCTTTTCCTTTCACTCTGATGTTTTGACCATTGTAAACTGCTCTGATGCCTTGTTGCCTGGGGGGGGGGGGGGGGAGGGCGTATATAAAAATAATAAGAAAGATAAAAAGAAAGATAAAACTTCCATAACACTGTCAGCCCACTTGGAGCAGTTGCAACCGATAGGGAACTAGGCTCAAGTGGAGGGCAAGCCTCTGAATATCCAATTCATTCACATAGTTGGTGATACTGGAAGGATTCTGTGATTTATATGCATGCATGTTGCTCTTATCCCATGCTGCAGGTGCAGAGTACACTCCGGGGAACTCTGCTCCATGCAGTGTATGCACATACAGGCAGGATTGTACACAATAAACACTATCTCAACACTGTCTACTGATAATTGGCCAAAGCATTCAGCAGTACATTACCTATTACCCCAAATGAGAGACCAAATGCACCCGTGTGCCTGATTATGACAGTAGAAAGTACACAGAGGCGAGAAAGTAAAAGAAATTCTTTATTAACTGACCCCTACAGGACTTTTTATTTTCTCGCCCCTCTGTATTTTGTGGTTCCTAGCAAGATAGTACGTGTGACAGTGGGACATTGACCTCTGAATGGTGTTTGCACAATTCCAGCTGCCGAAATGTGGCACAGAATGACATGTTGGTCTCTGCATCGCCTGCCACCATATGGAAAGGCAGTGTCTGGAGATGAATGATGGGGTAGGGGTAGGGATGAGGGGGAACAGTACCATACATGTTTAGAATGTGTCCTTTGTAGGTGGCATTGCTGGCAAAAACCTATGTTCATGTGGCAAGAAGCTATGTGGGCCTATGCAGTTTCTGCATTTGTTACATCAGAGTGGCTGCATGACAGCCACACTGGCTCCCCAAGGGCACCGAGTGTGACAGTCACAAGGATGTTAGAGTACAAAGATGCAGGGTATGGTGACATGTTGCCATCAACTGTTCCAGCATCCAACCCCATGTCCAGCCTGCCATGCTTCCATGCCTCTTGGGGAGGGGAGGGGGAGCAATGCATCTGCAGCATGGGAGAGTGCATGTGCTGCACTGGCCAATTTTTTACTGTCCATGGCTTTGGACATGACATTGCATGGGAGTACAAGCATAGCATTATGTTCAATGCTCACTGCCAAAAGATGTGCAGAGGGACACCGTATTTGGGTATGTGACAGATGTAGGCCACTGGGGCCAGTGTGTACTCACAACCTATCTCTGGCCCATTATCCACTGTGCCGTGCATTGAATAAGCTTTCCCCAAGTCCAAAATAAAAGGGTACATAATGAAGATTGGCTAAAACAGAGTGGTTTGCACAGGATGTATATGAGTCAGAGGTAAGGTTAATGGTTGAGCCATCTTAGCATGGATGTGCTACAGACATGGCCAGGATGCACATATCTGTTCATGCTGAGAGGCCACTCTCACTCTGACCGAGCTGTCACCATGTCATGGCTATGTATACACATGGTGCTATATAGGGTTAAGCTGCATATGGTGCTGTTTTTTTATGGCAGTCCAATCACTAGATAGGCTGTTAGATATCCATGCTGTTTGTACAAAGCCAATATGTTCACAGTGGATATGTGCACATGCAGTGTGTGATGACTAGTAGATTGGGCACAGATAGTATGTGAGTAGCTGACACAGGCCAGTGTTGCCCAACATATGCAAGCTGCCTTATTTTAACTAGTTAATTGAAATTCCCTGAAAGTGAGGCTAGTAGCTGTACTCAGGCTGTTGATAACTATGATCCTGGCAGGCCCTTCTGCTTGGTGTCAGCACCCCTTTCCTGCCTAGACAACACACACTGCATTCAGGTCCCTTCGGAATAGCTGCTACAATCTTTGGGACTGACATGAGATGTTATACGAGGGTCCCTAGTCAACAAGTAGAGGACACAAGGTTACCAGGATAGGGTAAACCCACCCGTACCCATGATGCACTGCACATGCAGATCAGAAGTCTACATCTGATCACAAGATGGGGTATGCGCCTCCACAGCACCTCGGCCTAGTAGGGGGAACTGACCCTGTGTATTACTGGCACAGAGTAGCTACAGACCGTGACATTGTGCGGTTCCTGTGCTCACCCTGAGGGTGAAGTGGGGCGCCCAGCACCAGGTCCACAGCACCTGGTTTGGCTGAGATAAGCTGTGCTATAGGTCCCCATCAGTACCACAGGTATTCCCTGTAGACACACCTAGGTTACACCTGTGGCCATCTGTATTTCCAGTCATGTCTACCCCTTGTGGACAATGATGTACCCAGAATAGTGTGGTGTTTGGACCCAAAAGCATATGATGTAGCACCACCCAACCTGCCCTCACTGGGTCAGGGTGGAGGACAGGATCTCCCACCAACAGATCCACATTCTACATCGGAGGCAGTAGAGGGGACCACCACCCCATTCCTGCTTGGGAATAGGTATCCTCCAGGGCAATCAATGCAGATCTGTACTTATCACATAGGGCACTGGCAGACAGGCAGTAGGCCTGGAAAAGCCTCAGCTGCCACCCCCACCACCACCCACCCACCAACCACCCCCCTTTCCCCCACCCCACCCTCACCCCCCACCCCTGCAGAGGTACCTTAGCGTGCGATAACGCACGCAGCGGCGCAAATGAGCACTGAAGGCGGGGAAAGTCTCCCAGAGGGCGGAGGAAGGCTCCACAGGGGCGGAGAGAAGGGGTCAATGGGTGGAGAGTGGGAGGGGAGAGGCTCCCCGCACACTAACAATGTGAAATCCGAGGCCAAAACTAACGCAAGTGAAAACCTCACGTTAGAGCTGATTTAAAGGGAAAAGAAACCATTTCTGTCAGCAATGTACAGCAAAACCAGGGAAACCTACAAAAAAGTGATAAGTATGATAGATGTGCACGGAACAAAAGTGCAAATAAACATTGAAAATGACCCCAACAAAATAAAAAAAAATCATAATCAAGCTGGGCAATAGTGATAGTAATGGGAAACATCAAAAAACACTCCTAAGAAAGCCCGAAAAAATAAATATGAATTTTGGAAGGGTCTACGCTCCGTCCCCATACAAGGTGAATGATCCCACAGTGAAATAGCACTGATCAGGGTTTCCCTCTCCATTGGACAGGTTACCTATGGCATGCACATGTTCCACAACAGCAGGGCGGGCAGGTCGGAATGGGCAACTGGACAGATGCTGGGAAAGGGGATACAGAGGGCTGCGGGCGGCACATGCTGTGGTGCAGCTGGGGCACAGTGCGGACTAGGCAGATGCCTAGGTGGCACTTAGGAATGCTGAAACTGAACAGCAGCCAGGCAGCAACTGATGAGGGCCCAACATGGGCACGAGAGTGTTTATCACAGTGTCACAGGGGATAGTACCCAGCAGGTACCTCCAAGGGCACAGAACATTGGCAGGTGGTGTTGGGGGGAAACATGGATGCCTATGCAGGCACCCCTACCATAGAACACGTACCATAGGCAGCCGCCTACCTGAACACTGGATGGCTTGAGACTGCACACCACCAGCACCACCAGCAGAAGGGCATGTCAGCATAGTGGCAGAGGGGTACTGGTGGTGGAGGGGGGCAGTGGCAGCTGCCCAGAGCCGACCATGGCCTAGCCCTGTGTTGGTGGGTGCCATGCACTGCAACAGACAGGCCCTGCTGGACAAACAGTCATGGTATCACCAGGGAATGCACTGTCTCTGTGGCAACACGGTGGTGCAGTGCACACAACCAGTGTGTTTGGAGGCAGAAGGTCACAGGTTCAAGTCACAGCTATGGTGCCTGCCAACCCAGTCCCCATATTTTACCCACTACTACAATGTGCTAATACAGACAGAACCTTTATTGCAGATGACTTAAACATGCCCAAAACATCTACATTTTACCCTACAGAGCACAGACTCCATAAACAGGCGCATTACCTACAGCAGAGTCTCCCAAATGCAGTCCTGGAGGGCCAAACACCATTCAGGTTCCATGCTGCCTCTAATAAAGATGCCTGTGCTGCATATCTATGCACCACCCCCATGGTATGCAGATGTACCTAAAAATACAACTTTCACCCCCCCCCATCACACATTACATTGCAAAATAATGATATCAAAATAAAAACTGAAGTACGTTACCTAGGCGTAATACTAGACAAGCACCTCAGTATGGACACACACATAAGAAATATAACAAAAAAAGTTTATTTTAAACTTAAAGTATTAAAACAACTCCGCCCCCTAATGCACTTACAGGATTTTTCAAAGAATAATACAAGCTATAATAACTCCCCATTTCGACTTTGCAAATTTAACCCTACTAGGCGTAACAAAACATAATTTAAAAAAACTCCAACTAGCACAAAATGCAGCAGCCAAGGCCATCATGAAAGTCTCACCTTTCCAACATATAACACCTATTTTAGAGTATTTACACTGGCTCCCGATTCAATGCCGTATCCATTATAAAACTCTTTTAACTACATACAAAGTCCTAAATAATACAGCACCTCTTACTTTAAACAACCTTATCAATAAAGAACCCAATCATAATCTTCAAAGGAGAGACCAACTAAATAAATTAATAACACCAAAGGAATTTATAAAGGCCAAAAAATCAACAAACAAGAAAGCATTCTCTCATGCAGCCCCCATAATTTGGAACAACATTCCATCGGAATTAAGATCCCTACCTCAAATCATGGAGTTCAGGAAAAAACTCAAAACACATTTATTCTCAACATACTATGGATCCTTGTCGAACTCACCTTTTCAACAAGAAAAAGGATAGTTACACCAGCTGACATAATCTATCTCTGAACAGGAATGAAGTGCTGAAACCCTAAACCGATGTTTTTGATAACATACATATTTTGTATATAGTTCTAATTCTGTTCTTTGTATATAGTTTGCAACTGTTAATTGTAAGATTGAACTTTTTGTAGTTTCACATTGTTATCTGTAAAAACAGCATTGCCTTGTTTACTGTTGTTCCATGTAAACCGCAACTGATCAATGGAAGGTGCGGTATATGAAAACTTGCTAATTAAATTAAATTAAATTAAATTAAAATGTACCTCATGCATATTCATGAGGGACAGCATGAAAACCCGAACAGTGTTTGGCACACCAGGACTGGAGTTGGGAACCTCTGCCGTAAAGCAGCAGCCAACAGGGGCAGACACACCCACACCCACAGGCTCCATTAGCTAATGTCCCCTGGAGAGGCAGGACATTGGGCCCTGCGTGCATCTCCCAATACTAGCACTTGCATACCTTAGCAATGCCACCCTACACCTGGGAATATGGTACACAGCTATCAAAATGTTGCTATGATTACTGGCAGATAGCAATTCCTAAGTTAAGCACAGTTTGCTGATTGAGCTCCATCATAGCAACCTTTCTGATGTCTGTGGGGTGTGCTTCAGGTCTGGTCTCTGACAGTGTTTACCACCCTGGGGAGTGACCCCCAACAGTTTTGCGTACCATATCCATGCCTGCACTGTGCACAGGACTGGTGTGGTGGCCAGGGCTGCTAAACACCTCTATAGTAGCACAATGCTGGCATAGGTGTGGGAGTGTGTGTCTGTCTATCCAGTGTGTGGTGGCTGCAAACACCCTCCACAGCCCACACTGCCAGCACTGTTGCCAGTATTGGCCTGCCAATGTGCATAATGAGGAGCAAGGTACCATGGGTATAGCCCGGACAGGGTGGCCTGGCCAGGATGCATCTGCACAGGGCATAGGGCAATGGCTGGGACATTGTAATGCTTGGCCACAACCTGCACAGACAGGGTGGCCACAGTATGTCCTGCTGGGAGTTCACTCTCACCCTGACTGAGCAGTGACCACGGCATGGCTAGGTTCCCCCATAGTGCCCTATAATACCTTTTTCATGTGATATTTCTGGGTTCCCTTTTGGGGCCCAGTCACTGACTTATCTGCTTGGTGTGTATGCTGACATCCCAGTTTTGGGTGCATGTATCTCCTCCATTAACATGCCCTATGGACTAGTTATCAGACTGTCTGCAGCTAGTATGTGTCTTGCTGGAACATCTTAAAAGGTGCAGTGGCTGCAGGCGAATATCAGAATGTGGTGGGGTGCAGCTGAGTATTTCCAGGCCTAATGTCTGTCTGCTATTGCTTTATAGATATGTACAGAGCTGCATTGACTGCCCTGTAGGGTGTCTGCTCCCCAGCAGGACTGCGGTTGGTGGTCCCCTCTACTGCTGCCATTGCAGGGATATAAAATGTGGCTCTGTTGGTGGGAGACCCTGTTTCCCACCTTCAGCCCCAGAGGGTGGGTTGGGTGGTGGTACATAATCTGCCTATGGGTCCAAAAGGGTCAAACCTGACTGGGAAATACAGATGTATCCAAAGTGTGTCTGCAAGAACTACCTATCTCACACACTAGGACTGCTGGGGACCTACAGCATGGCCTCTTTCTGCCATGGAAGGTGCTGTGGACCTGGTGCTGGGTGCCCCACCGCACCCTCAGGGTGAGCACAGTACTCGCACAATGTGACGGTGTGTAGCTACTCTGTGCCAGTAAAACAAATGGTCAGTTCCCCCTACCAGGCCGAGGTGCTGTGGGGGTGCATACCCCATCTTGTGTTCATCTGTAGACGGCTGATTTGCATGTGCAGTGCATCATGGGTACGGGTGGGCTAACCCTATCCTGGTGACCACAGCAGACTGTTTGTGTGGTGACGTGCAGTCCTTCTGCAGCCAGCCAGGGGCTTGCTAGCAGCTATAGAGCTGTAGCCCACTGGTTACTTCACTGCCAGTGGAGCCAGAGGTCATGGGTTCAAACCCACAGTGGGGTTATTTGATAGGGCTGTCCAAAGCATTATCTATTTTTAATGTACATTAGTGCTGCCACTAATGTACATTAGTGCTGCCACCACAAGGAGCACCTGTGGGACTAGAAACGCCAGTCCTTCCGGCCCAAGGTTGCTGTCCTCTAGTGGGATTTGAACCCCCGACCTTCCGGCCTGAAATACCTTGCCCCAACCGCTAGTGGTTGGGGCAAGGTACTTCAGGCCGGAAGGTCGGTTAACCCTCCATAGCCCATGTTCCCTGTAAAATAGTTATCTCCAAGTTATAATGCCCTGTTCAATGTAATTTCAGTTTGTTCAATGTAAACCACACTGATGCAGAATAGCGCAGTATATAAGAGAATGTAAATAAATAAATAAATAAATAAATAAAAACACCCTCAGCATACTGTACCCATAAGGTGCCTCAGAGGGCACCCTATAGGGCACCTTATGGTTACCGTCCATATAAAGTGCACTATACAGTATTCTATGGAGCGACTTATAGGGTGCCCTATAGGGGACATTATAGGGTGCCATTGCGGACAGTGCACTTTATAATGTGCCCTATGGAGTGCCTTATAGGGTGCCTTCTGCGGCACCTTAGGTTACGGCACATGAGGGTGTGTTTGCTGGCAGCAATTAATAAAATACAAATAAAGTGCCACAGGAAACAATACTTACATGTCAAAGCTGATGCCTCAGCCAGCCTTAAGTATTAGGCACACTGGGGATCGAACTCATGACCCCTGTATCATCAGTCAGTGCTTTAATCATTGTGCAACACTGCTGTTCCTCCTTGCCTGTCAGCGCACCTACTTAAGATTTTCATGCATTTAAATGCACAGTGCTGCCATCAAAAACAGTGCTATGACCTTGCCATGCCTCATAGGGCACCCTATATGGTGCCCTATAGGCCACCCTTTAAACAACATTGTAGGGTGCCTTGGCAGACAGTGCACTTTAAAATGTGCCCTCTGGGGTACCTTATGGGGTGCCTTATGCAGAACCTTATGTTACAGCACTTTGAGAGTGCGTTTGCTAGCAGCAGTAATTAAAATAAAATTAAAATGCCTCATAATGCAATATTACACATAAATGGTAGTGCCTCAGCCAGCCTTATTCATTGGGCACAGTGGGGGATTGAACCCATGACCCCTGCACCATCTGTCAGTGTCTTCACCATTGTACTGCAGCCCTGTTCCTCTGTTTGCACATCAACGTGCCTGCTTATGCTTCCCGCGTGCGTTTCTCGTGCGCTAATGTGCGCGGCGCACAAGAGCGCCCAGCACACAAGAGCGTGTGCACTAATCCCGTTTTGCTACTTTTGACCGGACCGCCCACTCCTTTTATGGCATCCTGCAGACTAACTCGGCACGCACGTTATGAGGGTTTAATAAACATACCCCCTTGTCTTTTGCCGTGCATGCCACCCACCTAAACAGGGCTTGGCCTTGGTCTGCTGTGGGGAGATGCCACTGCCCCCTCCACCACCAGCAACCCTCCACCACCATGCTGACATGCCCTTCTGCCAGTGGTGCTGGTGGTGCGCAGTCCCAGGCCATCTAGTGTGCCGGTAGGAGGCTGCCTATGGTGTGGGATCTGGGGTAGGGGTGCCTAGATAGACATCCATTCTTCCCCCCAGCACCACCTGCCAATGTTATGTGCCCTTTGGTGTATCTGCTGGGTAATGTCCATTGGGGCACTTGGGGACACACACTCGTGGACATGTTGAGCCCTTGGTCAGCTGCTGTCATGCTGAGTTTTCATTTCTGCCTTCCTATGTGGCACCTAGGCATCTGCCTAGATCACCCTGTGTCCCAGCTTCCCCACTGCATATCCTGCCTGCAGCCCCCTATACCCCATTTGCAGACTCACCACAGTGCCCTTTTGTACTTGGGCACTATGCTGTTGCTGCATATGTATCACTACTATCACTTTTCTGCGTCTCCCTGCCTTTGCTGTACATTGCTGACTGAACTGGTTTCTCTCTCCTGCAAATGTGCCTCTAACGCGAGGTTTTCACTGGCGTTAGTTTTCAGACCTTCATTTCACCGCGTTAGTGTGTCTGGAGCCTCTCCCCGCCCACTCTCTGCCCATTGACCCCTTCTCTCCGCCCTCTGGAAAGACTTACTCCACCCTCTGTGTGCCTTAACGCCGCCAGAGATGTAATCACGCTATAATGTCACAGCTGCGACGTTAGCGCTGTTTAGTAAACATACCCCTTTGTGTTACAACAGCACATTGAGTCTGCAAACATGCACATTGCAATCATGCCCATCTGACAGCATGACTTTATTGGCTCTGCTGTAGCCCATTGCAAAGGGTCAGGCATGATCACCCTGCAGATGTGTGACATATGAGTTGTACATGATTGGGATATTTCATCATACTATGACTGAACATCTTTGGCTCCATCACGTATATGCAGTACATGCAGGTACATTCCACTCCTGGGATGTCTACCTGCAGGGATCAGTACATGTCCTTACTTGCTCCATATGGCCAATATGAGAGGCACTTGTCCAGTTGTTATATGCACATGTGGTTACAAAAGCTGAGACAGCTCAAACCCAGATAGCTGGCATTGGAACTTCCTGGCGGCACAGTTACTATTTTTTCACACACACTACAACTGCATTTGCGCAGTCACATCAGGTACATTGAGGCAGCAAGGGCATACTGCACTCACATCTACCACCATCCATCCTTCAACCCATCCATCAGCATGTGCTAATTATGTACAGTCATGTATTCTCTTGCCAGCTGCTACTCCATGGCCCATACAGGAACATTTTAATCATTAGGATGTATCACTCACACCTCACCTGTGAATGATTGCATGTCACCACTCCTGCTCAGTCATCCTTTTGATGCCCGCATTGTGGTGATGCTGGTTCCTCCAGGGGACACTTCCTCCCAATCATATTCCACACACTGACATTACAGCAGATTATGTGGGCACTCCTCAGTGATACAGTAGAGATGCCTCCCACATGCTCATCCCACTTACTGACTAACACATAGGATCGATATGGATCTGACATGTCCATCAGCTCATACCTTTCCTTCCATCCATCACCTACAATATGACTTTCACTAAGGCTCTCTTATTCTTTGCTAAGGTGATTGCCATTTTCTGGTGTTAAGGTGCATGCTTGGCACCTTAATGCCCGTGCCGAATAAGTAGAGCCAAGAGCCCTTACCGCCAGAATGCCTACTACCCATCCCAGCCTTTACTGACCAATAACACCCTTACTGCTACTGTTAACTCTTGCTAACCGATGTGCCATTAACGCTCTTTTGTAAACATACCCTTTTGAATATCAAATTGGGTAAGGTAAGAAAATGGCCTGATGGAATGAGAGGAATTCAGAAATCTGGGAGAGCTTTTAAAAAAGTTTAAGATGCATTTATAGTTGATAGGGAAAGCAGTGAGGCTGGTCATTAGCTTTTAGGGTGCCCTGTGAGTAACATGCACTAGACTAGACAAAACAAAACAAAAAATCCCACAATGAAATGAAATTATCCCCCTCCCTAGTAAATTAATACCACCCCCCCCATCTGCACACCCTTTATATCCCCAATGAATATATGAGTGATAAATGTGGATAAATTGGAGACCCGTCATATACAACTTTGGAGTATGTTTACTAAACTGCGGTAATGTCACCCGCGTTAGGATCCATGGTAAAGGTACAGATGCCCATATAAAGGCATGGGAGGTGCATCGTTACAGCAAGCCGTATCAGCTAACGCATCTTACAAGGCGCCTTTGACTAACGCACGTTACAAGGTGCCCTACAAGGCACCTTACAAGGCAGATTAGAAGCCACCTTGAAAGGTGCCTTATAAGTAAGGTGCCTTATAAGAAAGGTACTTTATAAGGTGCCTTATAAGGTGCCTTGTTAGGTGCCCTATAAGGTACCTTATAAGGTGCCTTGTTAGGTGCCCTATAAGGTGCCTTATAAGGTGCCTTATAAGGTGTCTTGTAAGGTGCCTCATAAGGCGCTTTGTAAGGTGCCCTATACAGTAGGGCTCCTTAGGCTAAGTACCATATTAGGCACCCCTGAACAAGGCACCTTAGAACACACCCTGGGTTATGGAACCATAGGTTAAGGTGGCCTAACAAGGTTATGGTGCCCTAGGTTAGTGTGGCCTAAGGGCTGATAGGTGCTCCAGGATGATATGCATGACCTGTGAGGAACAGAGCCAGATGTAGCCCTAACACTAGATAAAGCACTCAGGAAAGGCAATGAACAGGTGAGTGAAGGAGGGAGAACTGGGAGACGCTGGACCTGCCATATCTGTGAGCATCCCATGTGGCTGCCAGTACTGATGACAAACATGGTGGGGGCAACTGTACCACAGCACAGGGTGCTGGCAATGTAAAGTACTGGAAAGATAGTTATTTATTTATTTATTTAATGGTATTTATATACCGCCTTATCCTTCAATCAAAGCGGTCACAACACAAGTGGGGGATACATTTAACACGTGGGGATTTGAGACACATACACTAATACTTACAGGGAACATGGGCTATGGAGGGTTAAGTGGCTTGCCCAAGACCACAAGGAGCATCTGCGGGACTAGAAACCCCAGTCCTTCCGGCCCAAGGTTGCTGTCCTCTAGTGGGATTTGAACCCCCGACCTTCCGGCCTGAAGTACCTTGTCCCAACCACTAGGCTACTCCTCCCAGATAGTTGGTGGCAGACGATGGGAATACGTGTCCCCCAGTGGAGGTGGAGGTGGCAGGATAGTTACAATGATGGGTGGACAGAAGAGTGGTGGTGCCATGCAGATCAGGCACAGGTGAGGCAAGCATGAAGAGGTACAATGCAGGAAAGGTAGCAGTGCAGGACATGGGGTGGCAGCCTGCAAAGGCAGATAGGACTCTACACAGCTGACAGACGCAGATAGACGGACCGAGGGAATGTTGGCAATTGTGGCGAGGGTATTATGGGATGGCAGCACAAATCTGCAAAAATATGACTGTTACAGGCAGGCACACTATTTGAGTAGGACAGGCATGAGAGGAGGGAACATTGAGGAATTGAACCCATGAACACTGCTAAGAATGGAATTGTATTAATCAGTAGGCTATACCTCTGTGGTGTATGTCACAGCAATGGCTGGGTACAGAAGGACTGCAGATCACCACATAAACTGTCAGCTCTGAGTGCCAGGCTAGAATACTGGCACAGAGTAGCTACAGTCCTTGCCATTGTGCAGGTTCTGTGTTCTCCCTGAGGGATAGGATGGGTGCCCAGCACTAGGTCTGCAGTACATGTGGTGCCATGCTGTACATCCCCATCACTACCAGTGTGTGACAGGTGTTCCTTGCAGTGCAGCTGAAGGTAATTCAGTGTCCATCTGTATCCTGCAGTCACATATGGTCCTCTGGGACTAGACACCACCCAGATCAGTGTGTACCCCGTGTTAGGGTCCGGCTGACATGGGCACCTGTTATCAGGGCAGAGGAGCTTCCAGACTAGCATGAGGTTTGTGTAGCAGTACCTTTATAGGTCAAAGTGGTATACACTATATATCACAAAGGGCTCACATTACCCTTTTTGTGGGTAAAGGACAGGAGATCCAGCCCCCATGAAGCAACCTCCATTCTGCTGGTATAAGACAGCCCTCCAGGGTTGGAGGGCCAGAGCCATACCTGTGGCTGGGGCAGTGGCAGACCAGCAGCAATGATGGGCTTAGCTCTGGAAAACCCCAACTTCCTCACACCACTGTCTGCCATTCACCAGCAGACAGCACAGTCAGACTGCACCTTATAAGTGTTCAAACCATGCACAGTCTAACTGTAGCCAATCCATAGTGCATACTCACAGAAGAACTATGTGTACCAAGCAGGCATCTCAGTGACTGGGGGCCCAGCACCAAGAACACAAAAGTATCACTGGAAGCAGATAGTGTAGAGCGCTATGTGGGAAGCTAGACATGCCATGGTCACTGTTCGGTCAAAGTGAGTGCCCTCCCAGCATGCCATGCTGGGCCACCCTGTCCATGCAGGCAGTGGTTGGGCACTACAGTATCCCAACCATTGCCCCACACCCTGTGAAGATGCATCCTGGCCAATTCGCCCTGTACGGGCCATACCCACAACACCTTGCTCTCATTATGCACATACTCAGGCTAACACTAGTAATAGTGGGACATTGTGGGCCTGGTGAGGTGTAGGCAGCCACAAAACAATGGATAGACATACACACACAAACTCCTATTGCAGCATTGTGCAAAGATAGGGGTGGTTGGCAACCCTGCCTGCCACACTGGTCCTGATCACAGTGCCGACATTGCTAAACTGTGCAGGAGGTAGTAGTAGTGCTCTGGTGATAACTGCAGCTCAATGCTGGGGCCAACAGCCTGACTCTCCATGCATCTTTGGATTGTGGAGCCTGTGTGAATGGGAGTTTGTACCCCTGTTCGCTACTGCTTTGGGCTTTACACATGTTGCTGTTGTATCTGAATTGTAGGGTAAAACATAGGGACATGCTCTGCAGGAACCACAGCTGGGGCTTGAACTTGTGACTCTCTGCTTCTGGACACACTGGCTGGGTGTACTGCACCACACTGTTGCCACAGATGCATGGTGGTCCCTGGGGCTACCTCTACTTGTCCTCGGCCAGACCTTTTATGTTGCATTGCACACCACATAGTGGTAAAGGGCATGGCCTAGGTCCACTGCAGGCAGGTGCCACTGCCCCCTCCAGCATGGGCACACACATACCCTGCCATGCTGACATGACCATATGCTGTTGGTGCTGGTAGTGCGCAGTCCCAGGCCATCCACTGTGTGTGTAGGTGGTCGCCTAGGGAACATAAGAACATAAGATATGCCATACTGGGTCAGACCAAGGTCCATCAAGCCCAGTATCCTGTTTCCAACAGTGGCCAATCTAGGTCATACGTACCTAGCAGTTTCCCCAAAAGACACAGGTTCTGCAATGCTTGTACTGGGTCAAGCATTGATATCCTGGGTCCCTTCTTAATAATAGTTTATGGACCTTTCCTCCAGGAACTTGTCCAAACCTTTTTTAAACCCAGCTACACTAACAGCCTTTACTACATCCTCCGGTAACAAATTCCAGAGTTTGATTACATGTTGAGTGAAAAAATATTTTCTTTTATTAGTCTTAAATAGTTTACCCTGTAGCTTCATTGCATGTCCCCTAGTCTTTCTATATTCTGATAACGTAAACAGTCGATCTACATTTACCCGTTCCACTCCGTTCATTAATTTATAGACTTCTATCATATCTCCCCTCAGCCGTCTCTTTTCCAGGTTAAAAAGCCCTAACCTTTTTAGCCTTCCTTCATAGGAGTATCCTTCCATCCCCTTTACCATTTTGGTGGCTCTTCTCTGAACCTTTTCTAATAACGCTATATCCTTTTTAAGATACGGCGACCAGAATTGCACACATTATTCAAGGTGCGGTCTCACCATGGAACAGTACAGATGCATTATAATATCTTTTGTTTTATTTTCCATTCCTTTCCTTATGCTACCTAGCATTCTATTTGCTCTCTTGGCTGCCGCTGCACACTGGGCCGAGGGTTTTAACATGTTATCCACAATGACGGCTAAATCTTTTTCCTGGGTGGTGGTTCCTAATGTGGAACCTTGCATTGTGTAACCATAGTTTGGTTTGTTCTTCCCTAGGTGCATAACTTTGCACTTGTCCACATTAAATTTCATCTGCCATTTTGATGCCCAGTCTTCCAATTTATCAAGATCCTCTTGCAATTTTCCACAATCTTCTTGGGTTTTAACAACTTTAAATAGTTTTGTGTCATCTGCAAATTTGATAACCTCACTCGTTATTCCACTTTCCAGGTCATTTATGAATATGTCAAAAAGCAGCAGACCCAGCACAAATCCCTGGGGTATACCACTATTTATTTATTTTATTTATTTTATTTATTTATCTATTTCTTCTATACCGCCCCTTCCAGAGATCAGTGGCGGTTTACATGGAACAAGTAAACAAATTTGTATACTAATGTATACATTACATGGAACAGAGATTTTTAACTTTATACAGATAATAGTTATTAACAGAGATTTATAACATTGTAACTTTATACAAATAACTGTGCATTAATTGTCGAAACTATTTACATTTTATATACATTAATAAGTTTCTGTATCATAGTGTTGATCAGAATTTTTCTACCTTTTTACAGGTAGTCAGAGTTTTCTACCTTTCATATGTGTGTGTGTGTGGAGGAATTTATTTCCTTTTTTTTTCATCTCTTGGGAGTATTTTGGGGTGTATGTGATGGGAGTATGTGGTGAGTGTATGTGTGTGGGTAGTTGAGTGTGATTTTAGGGCTTTGTGTTTGAGTGTTTGGGGATGGTGTGTGGTTGGACTTGGGGGTATGGGATTTCATAGTGTTCGGAGAAAAGATATGTCTTGAGTTCCTTTCTAAATTGGGTGAGGTCTTTTATGATCCGAAGGTTTATTGGGAGATTATTCCAGAGCATGGGGGCAGTGAATGAGAAGGCTCTGGTGCTGGTGGATTTTTTAGTTTTTTTGAATGAATTTGGTATTTCAAGTGAGTGTGTTGCGTTTAGTCTGCGAGTTCTTGATTCTGATGGGGTATGTAATAGCATGGATAGATATGAGGGGGCGATGTTGTTTAGGAGCTTGAATGTGATTAGGAGGATTTTATATCTGATTCTGCTGTTTATAGGGAGCCAATGCAGTTCCAGCATTATTGGGGTTACATGGTCTACAAGGCGGGCTTTAGTGACTACTTTGGCACAGATGTTCTGGGCTCTTTGAAGTAGGTATGTACTTTTTTGTGGTAGGCCAATTAAGAGACTATTACAATAGTCAAAGTGTGGGGTGATGAGTGTGTTAACAACTGATCTAAAGTCATGGGTGTCAAGAAGGGGTCTTAGGTGTTGTATGGTTTTGAGTTTGTAGAATATGGTTTTTACCGTCTGTTTTATATGTGGTAGCATGGTGAGTGTATGGTCTATTATTACCCCTAGGTATTTTACCTCTTTTTTGACGGGTATAGTTGTATTTATGATTGAGATTGATGTTGGATAGGTGTCCTCGGTCACTGGTGATCTTGTTACGAACATTGCCTCTGTTTTTTTGAGGTTGATGCTAAGGTAGTTAGATTCCATCCAGGAGGTGGTCTCCATCATGCATTTTGATAGGGCATCGTAGGTAGGATTTTTGGTGGATATGGGGAGAGCAAGCATGATGTCATCAGCATAGATAAAGTGACTAATTTTGTGTTTTCTGAATATTTTTGTAATGGGTTGGAGGTACAGGTTGAAAAGGAGGGCAGAAAGGGCGGATCCCTGGGGTATTCCTTGTCCTTGGGGGAAGGTTTCTGACACTTCCTGGTCTATTTGAACACGTATTAGTCTGTTTGTGATGTAAGACTTAAACCAATTGAGTACTGTCCCACCTATTCCTAGATTTTCTAGTCTATTGATCAAAGTGAGGTGGTTAATGTTGTCAAAGGCGGCAGAAATGTCTATGAAGAGGAGTAGGAAGCCTTGACTGCTATCATCTGTGCCTTTGATGAGGAAGTCTATCAGTGTAGTTAGAAGGGTTTCTACACCGTGATAGGGGCGGAAGCCAAACTGGTGAGAGTCTAAGGGTTTGTGTTCATCGATATGGTCTTGTAATTGTAATTGGACGTTTTTTTCTATTATTTTAGCTATTCACCTTTCTCCATTGGGAAAATTGGCCATTTAGCCCAACCCTCTGCTTTCTATCTTTTAACCAGTTCCTGATCCACAGTAGTACACTGCCTCCTATCCCATAACTCTTTAGTTTTGCCAAACGTCTCTGATGAGGGACCTTGTCAAAGGCTTTCTGAAAGTCCAGATACACTATGTCAACCGACTCACCTTTGTCCACCTGTTTATTCACACTCTCAAAAAAACATAACAGATTAGTAAGACAAGATCTTCCTTGTCTAAAGCCATGTTTGCTGTCTCCCATTAGGCCATGACTATCTACATGCTGAGTAATTTTATTCTTTATGATGGTTTCTACCATTTTTCCCGGTACTGACGTGAAGCTCACCAGTCTGTAGTTTCCCGGATCACCCCTCGAACCCTTTTCAAAAATTGGTGTTACATTGGTGATCTGCCAGTCTTCAGGTATTAGAGATGATTTTAATGATAGTTCACAGATTATTAATAGCAGGTCTGCAATCTCATATTTCAGTTCTTTCAACACCCTTGGATATCTACATCCGGCCCAGGTGATTTGCTACTCTTCAGTTTATCTAATAGTTATAATACATCTTCCCGATGTATCAATATTTCCTTCAATTCTTCCGCACCTTTAAATACCACTTCAGTCATGGGTAACATCCCTACATCTTCCTCAGTAAAGACCGAAGCAAAGAATTCATTCAGTCTCTCCGCTATCGCCTTGTCGCCTCTTAGTGCCCCTTTAACTCCTCTATCATCTAATGGTCCAACTGACTCTCTCACGGGTTTTTTGCTATGAATGTACTTGAAAAAAATCTTTATTTCGCATTTTTGCTTCTGCAGCAAGCTTCTTCTCAAATTCTCCCTTTGCCTTCTTTATCATTGCCTTGCATTTGACCTGCCAGTGCTTGTGCTGTTTCCAGGTTTCATTGTTTGGCTCTTTTTTCCACTTCCTGAAAGGGAGCGGGGTCTGGGGCATGAGGAATACATGGGGCATACATGAGCATCCTCACATCCCCCCCATCACCGCCTACCAATAGTCTGTCCCTTCCGCTTGGGGAAGGGTTGGCTGGGGGGATGTCGGTTCAGTGCCCTGGCAACTGTTAGCTCGGGTGGACCAGGTAGATGTAGGTGGATTGTGTTTGACCTTTGTCAGCTGCTGTCATGCTGATTTCTGGTTTCTATGTTCCTATGTGCCACCTAGGTGCCCGCCTAGTCCACCCTGTGCCCCAGCTGCCCCCGCTACATGTCCCGCCTGCAGCCCCCTATGCCCCACTTGCACCATTGCCATAGTGGCCTTTCATACTTGGGCACTATGCTGTTGCTGGAAATGGAGCACTGCTATAATGTTTCTTGGGCTCCCTGTCTATGCTGTACATTGCTGACATTGAAATTGTTTCTCTGTCCTGCAAATGTGCATCTAACGGCAGGTTCTCATTCACGGTAGGATTCAGCCCTTCAGTTCAGCGCATTAGTGTGCAGGGAGCCTCTCCCCACCCACTCCCCGCACATTGACCCCTTCCCCCTGCCCTCTCTCCACCCTCTGTGGTGTTTACCGTGGCTGGGAATGTTAACGATCGTTAGGGAACGTTAACGTGTGTTAATGTTACATACCGCACGTTAACATTACCTAACGATCATTAACGTTACCTAACGCGCGGTCTGTAACGTTACAGAAGTTTAGTAAACATGCCCCTTTATCTCACAAATATCATTTGCAGATAGAAAATGCAATCACCAGGATGGGTTTGAAAAGCCCTAAAGTAGAGGTGGGGTTGAGTGAGACCCCAAGAAACAGAGAAAAGAAATCTCAAATGCCAAACTCCAATGCACAAGATACAAACCAAAAACATACAGAGGTCAATATTCAAAGAGACTTATATGTTTAGCAGCTGCCTGCTAAATTTGTAAGTTCCCTATCCATGGATTTCTAGTGGCTCCATAGAAATGACGTCACTGAAAATTCATCTAATGGTTGGGGCACTATACCGATAGTATCGAGATGGAGTGAGGGTTGCCAGTAAGGGAAGATGATATGATATCCTCACAACTAAAAGCATGACATCACAGCACCTCCCCCTTCTGACAGCATTGCAGGCGAGGACTCCCATGCAGGATCGCAGGTACATCGCTGATTATCAACCTTTGATATTGGCCCAACAGTGTACATGAAGAAAATCTCTGCTGACTTTCAATGACCTCTGTAAGTTATGAACTCCTCACAATCTTTTTTGAGTTGAAAAGAGGGAATAACTGGGATTTCCCCCTCCCTCCTCACCCCAAGTGGTGCTCTTGACCTTCAATTTAGCAGTAATTTAGCATCTTGCCTATATGCCAGTTTCATTTTTACTATGGTCCAATGTAAGTTCTGAAATATGAGCTCAGGTTAGTAGTTTCTTTGGTTTTAGCTGATTTTGAGTATCTATAAAATATTGGGTGGGGGGGAGTATTTTCCTGCCACTTGACCCTTTTCTGAGGACATGATCATGTTAGAACCACTGTCCGGGCAGGATAATTAACCTATTTTGTGTTTCATTTTAGTTCTGCATCCTCTGTGTAAAGCTGAACTGGGTTGTCAATAGCTTCAGTTTATCTCTTTGTAAAAATGGCTTGAATTCAGGGGAAGCTGTTCTCGGACTAGTGCTGGCAAATATTTTTAATCTATGCTCTCATTTTCAAAATTTGCAGACTTGCTCTGCTGTTTTCACAAAAATATTTGCTCACTATTCTGGCATTGTGTGGGCATCGAGAGCTCAGACAGTGGCAGGATTATGCCAGGGGACCCAAAATGCCTAATCGTGTGGAACTCCTCTCTTTTACACCTCAAAAGCAGCAGGATAGATTCTGTGAGGAGCCCATCCTTCCCCTTGATGTATTTTATTTTATTTATTTATTTTAAAGTATTTCTATACCGCCTTCTCCTTCAATCAAGGCGGTCTCCACAGCAAACAATCATAAGAGTGATTCAAGTGTGTTCATGCAGTGATATAGGAAGTGTGTTTGTGGTGGTGTATATTCGATTCTTGTTGAGCTATTTACATCATGCGCTATACATTCTTATGTACAAGGAAAAGGGGAGGGGGTTGGTCTTTTGTTCTTATTTGTTGAGTGGATCATGTGATGTGTCCATAGAGTTCAATGAATAGTGTTGTCTTAAGCTGCTTCTGAAAGTCTTTGAGGTCTGTTGTTAGTCTTAGTTCGTCTGGGAGGGTGTTCCAAATTGCTGGTGCAGCCAGGGAAAGAGCTTGTTCCACGGTGTCCTTGCGGGCCTTGGTGAGGTCTTTTGGGATGTTAACACGATTGGAAGTGCCTCTCCTCCTTGGTCATGTGCTTCGGTCAGGTTGTATGAGTGTTTGTAGGCTGAGGGCTGATGACGACTGTTTGATCTTGAAGATGTTTATGACTGTCTTATATTTGATGCGTGAGCTGATTGGGAGCCAGTGTAGATCTTTCAGTATGGGTGTGATGTGTTCTTGTCTTGTTGTACCAGTTATTATGCGAGCCGCTGTGTTTTGTGCAACTTGCAGCGGTCTGAGTGTTTGTTTTGATAGACCAAGGTAGATTGGGTTGCCGAAGTCTAGTAGTGGGGTTATAAGTGCCTGGCAGACTGTACAGCAGTGCTCTGGGGTGAGGAGGGGCTTGAGGCGTCGGATAAGTCTTATCCTGTGGTATGCATTTTTGGTGGTTCTGCTTATGTGTGATTGTAGATTTAGTTCCTTGTCTAGGGTTATGCCAAGGTACTTTACTTCCGGTTTTATGGGTATGGTTGTGTCTTTTATCTTGATGTTTGGTGGAGGGACGAAGTCAGTGTTTCGAGTGATGATTATGCCTCAGTCTTGCTATAGTTTATGGTGAGGTTGTTGTTTTGAAGCCAGTTGATCATATGTATGAGACAGTTTGTTATTTTGGAGTAGTCCGGGTTGTCGACTTTGATAGGTATGCATATCATGATGTCATCGGCGTAGATTGTGTATTGTATATTGTGTTCTTTCATGATGTCGCATATTGGCTGGATGTAGAGGTTGAATAAAAGTGCTGATAATGCTGATCCTTGTGGTACTCCTTGTAGGACTTTTATGGGTCGGGAAGTGTTGGGGCCTACCTTGACCTGTATCTGTCTGTCGGATAGGTATGAGTGGAACCATTTCAGGGTGGATCCATGTAATCCTATGTTCTGTAGTCTTTCCAGTAGAGTTCTGTGATCCACTGTGTCAAATTCTGATGAAATGTCAATGAAGATCATTAGTATTCCTTTCTTGGAGTTGTCTATGAGGTGGAGAATATTATTGAAGAGGTATAGCAGGAGTGTTTCAACCCCATGGTTGGGGTGGAAACCGTGTTGGTTGATGTCTAGTGGTGCGAGGTTGTCAATGTGGTCTTGTAGCTGGTGCTGTACTGCCTTCTCAATTATTTTTGCCAGTAGGGGTATGCTTGAGATTGGTCTGTATGCTGCTGGGTTGTTCTTATCGAGTGTGGATTTCTTCGGGATAGGTCTTATTGTGGCGAGCTTTAGATGATTTGGCATGTTCCCTTCAGTCAGAGAACTGTGCACAATGTTCTGTATGGTGTGGATGAAGCTTGATTTGGTGGCTCTGATCCATGTCACTGGGCATGGGTCTGTTGGAGCTGTGCTTGTAGTGAGTGCGGTGATGATGAGAGAGCTGCTCTGTGGATGGGGTGTTGAATGTGCCCCAGGTTTTCAGTGGGAAGAGAATGGCTAGGGGATGGAGTCTGGGGAATAAGTTGAGAGTGGTAAAGCCCTAATGGTAACTAATTATTAACCATAGAAACCCTGCATTTTTTTGTATCTTATTTTTTTATCTTTGTTCTTTAAACTAACATGCCCTGGGCTTTGTAAAAGATACCATATCTGAATGAATAATTCACTAGTGACACACATTGATTGAGTGTTATTCATGTACTTAGAAGAACTTTAATATCTTCCATCCATGAAATATGTTGCTCGTTGTAATCTTGGTTTGTAAATTCCTTCCTCAGCCACAAGCTTTTTCTCCTTATCATCTTGTTACTTGGTGCTGGGAACAGCAGCAGCTCTTCAGACCAGGAAAATGCTGAACTTGTGAATTGAGATAAAAATGTACTGGGCATTATCTCTCAATGTCATATCATCTACCTTATCTGTCAGACTGTAACTAATTGCCTTAGCTCAGTGCAGGCATTTTAGGAAAGCCCATTGTGTCTAAGAAGTTCTAGAAGTCTCACCAGAAATTTGTTTTCCTACCCACACAGATAGGGATCATATTCTACAGTGTCTTTAGAATGATTTTCCCCATTCCTACCAAATTAATTCATGGGCCCCTGAATTCCAGAGGTTTGTGTTTTTTGCAGTGGTTGTGATACCACCCCTAACATAGTGCATCAGAATGAGTCACAGATAAAATAAAGCAATAATTACTGAAGGGGAGAGTTACTAAAGTATGTTATGGCAATAACACACATTTGCCCATAACATACATTAAAGGGCAATAACGTGTATTATTTTGCCATAACACATAATTTGCCATGGCAAGGCAGGTTGAATACTAATAAAATGCAAATACATGCAAAACACCTCATTAATATTCCAATAGACTAATGTGACTTGTGATAACTACCCCAGCTTGGCCAGGAAAAGCAGTGTTAAAAGTAATCCCTGATTATGGAGTTCCGCACACAGTAGCGTGAACCTCTGATGGTTGCCAGCCACTTCTGCAGAATGAGCCTGGGAAAACAGTAGCCGAGTCCTTTGATATTCTAATGTCTGTCTCTTCATAACCCAGTTTAGAATTCTAGCTATTACCAGGTGGGCGTGAATGGCCCAGTCCTGCTGCAGGCCCAGCTGGTGAATCCACTTACATTTAAGTCCTGCAGCTATGCTCGTGATAAGGCCCAACTTCTCAGGTGACCAGTGCCCAATCTGAGAAGGTAGTTCAGTACCTTCATCTGATTCAGGCACTCTAATGTTATAGCAGTGACTATAGTTCTCCAGATTCTCAGTTCTAGCATAAAGCTGCATGTTTTCTTGCCGAAGGGCTTCAAACTACTGGGTCAAATACTCTGCAGTATCTACCTGTATCAACAGGCATTACTCTGCCTCGCCCAATTGTTAATCCTGGTTTTCAAAGAGTCCTAGATTTCATCAAGGACCAGTTACTTTATTCAATTTATCTTCCACGGCAACTCTGATACAATGGGAGATCTCCTGATCCAAGAAGCCTGACATATTCAGCGATTGTCGATCGCCTTCAACTGCTATCTTAGAATCATTCTTCCTAGTGCCTGTATGTGGCACTTTCCCTGACATGAGCCCAGGTGCTAAATCTGTGTTGTCAAAGCTTTGAACAGACTGAATGGTGAGATATGATAGCAAAGGACAAAACTGGCTGACTAGACAAGATTATGGGGGGGGGGGGGGGGGGGGGGAGGGGGGGGGAGGGGGTTGAATGGTGGAGCGACCTCATCGTATGTCTGCTCAGCTCACCAGAATTTGTTTTAAGTTTGGCAGCATAAGCATTGAGATGGGGGTGGAGAAGCACTAGGGTTGACTTCTAATGCCTTTTTTTTAAATATGTACAATTTCATTTCATTTAGAATCAGCCTACTGAATTTCTTCTAGGCAAAGTACAAAGTAACATTCATAAAAACCTAACATCAAGACAACATATGAGAAATGAATGAAATTGCATTAGTTAGGCTTCATTTCATTTCATTTTCAAAACAAAAGCAAAATAGTCTAGAAACCAGACAGGTGAATATTCAGACTCCATAATTGGTGTGCTTTTTAACTGCTGGCCATGACATTTAAAATTAAAACCAGATATTCAGCACTGGAATGCATATATCTGATGGTGCTGAATACCCAGATTCAGGGCTGACCACAGCAGCTATCTGGATCGTGGCGATATTCAGTCACTGTCCAGAGTGACGAAGCACATAAAATTAAGACGTGCTATTTTGACATGACCATTACCTTATACAGGCACTTATCCAATTAGTCATGATGCTATCCTGAAAACCAATTGGATGCTTGAGTCTTAAGGACTGTGTTGAGAACCACTGCTATAGGATATGATACATTTCATGGAGCTACTGCAAGAGATCAAAAGATGTAGGTAGTACTACATTATTCAACAGCACAGCTGCTGTTTTAAGATGTGACTACAGGGCTGAAGGAAGAAAGATTGAGGAGTATGTTTACTAAAGAGTATTTAGGGCGCACCAGTTAACAAGCATTAACGACAGTGGTAAGGGTGTTATTGTACGGTAAAGGCCAGGGCGGGGAGTTGGCGTTCTGGCATTAAAGGCATTTGGCTTCACTTATTGGGCACTAACAGGACACTAGGCATTAAGGTGCCCAGCGAGCATCTCCACCCAAAAATGGCAGTCTCCTTAACACAGGATAAGGAAACCCTGTGAAAGTCATATTTTAGATGTTGGATGGAAGAAAAGATAAAAAGGCTGATGGACATGTCAGATCTATATGTAACCTATGTTTTAGTTAGTAAGTGAGATAAGCATGTGGGAGGCTTCTGTACTGTGTCAATGAGGGGTGCCTATGAAATCTACTGTAATGTCAGTGTGTGGTATAGTATTGGGAAGAACTGTGCCCTGGCAGAGCCAGCATCACTATGATGTGGGCATCAAAAGGATGACTGAGCAGGGGTGGAGATGTGCAAGTCATTTGCAGGAGAGATGTGAGTGATACATCCAAATGTTGAAAATGTTGAAAATGTTCCTGTGTGGGGCATGATGTAGCTGCTGGCAGGCAACTGTATATAATGTGCATATGCTAATGGATGGGCTGGAGGATGGATGGCGATAGATACGAGTACGATATGCCCTTGCTGCCTGATGTACCTGCACAAGTGTAGTTGTGGTGAGTGTGGAAAAAATAGTAGCTGTGCCACAGAGAAGTTCCAATACCAGCTATATGGGTTTGACAGCTGTCCCAACTTTTTTAACCACCATACAATCTCCCTGAAAGATGTGCATATAACAACTGGACAAGTGTCTCTCATATTGGCCATATGGAGCAAGTGAGGACGTGTGATGATCCCTGCAGGTGACCATCCTGCATGTATGTGATGGAGCCAAAGATGTTCAGTCACAGTCATGATGAAATATTCCAATCATGTACAACTCATGTGTCATACATCTGTAGGGTGAGCACATCAGACCCTTTGCAATGGGCTACAGCAGAGCCAATAAAGTCATGCTATCAGATGGGCATGATTGCAATGTGCATGTCTGCAGACCCAATGTGCTATCATAATACATAAAAAAGTGTCTCCCAGACTGTTTCTGACAGTATATTGAATGTGTTTCCCACAGCCACAAAATTAACAAGTGGGATTCAAACACTGGTTTCTTGTTTAGTGAACCAGGGCTCTAACCATTAAGCTACACCTCTGCATCTTTCTGTATAGCACTATGTAGAGTCAGAGACTGCAGATCCCTGACTGCAATGGCCAAAACCCTGGACATGAAACAATATGGCTGGCACAGTCTGAGACAGTGGTACATCATGCTCATACCATCTGTGCCCAGTCTGCTAGTCACCATTCACTGCATGTACACATAGCTACCATGAACACATTGGCTTTGTATAAACTGCATGGACAACCAGCAGACTATCTAGTGACGTAACTACCATAAAACAAACAACCCATGTATCACTGTAGCTTGGTCACAGCTCAGTCAGAGTAAGAGTGACCTCTCAGCATGAACAAAAGTGTGCACCCAGGCCATCTCCATGGCAGGTCAATGCTAAGATGGCTTAGCTATTGACCTAACCTCCGACACATATACATCTCTCAACCAGCCTAGAGAATTATTTGAAATTACTAAGTCACTCATATAAACCCCTCCTGCTTCCAAGCTTGAACCCACAAGGCTACACCTCCTACCTCCAGAACTAATTCCCCTGTCCAAAAGATACAATAGTACTAGATCACCTACATACAGATGGACCTTGTTCACCCTGATTTCAAAAACCCAACTAAATCAAATTCTCTCCACAATGAACACCACCACCTCACCATTAGACCCATGTCCAAGACCATGGATTAAAACAGCCAAGAAAGAGCTAATCTCTCCTCTGCTCAAAATAATAAACTCTCCCTCTCTCAGGGTCTGATGCCACATAACCTGAAGGCCTCCTCAATCAGGCCCATGCTGAAGAATGCTACAGCTGACCCTGCCTTACCCCCATCATACAGACCCATTTTTAGTATCCCTCTCCTAGCAAAAATAATAAAGAAAGCCATTCAGCTCCAGCTCCAGAAATTTGTAGATTCAAACGCACCTCTAGATGACCAACAACATGGGTTCTGACAACACTGCGGCACTGAAATGCTTCTTACCTCCCTCCTTGATAACTTGCTTAAAGGAATTGAAAGAACCAAACATGCAATCATCCTTATTTTCATAGACATATCAGCAGCCTTTGACTCCATAAACCACAGAAGACTCCTTACTGGTCTTGTAGAAATTGGAGTAAATGGGACACCCCCAAGATGGTTCCATTCATACTTATCCGACTACATGCAACAGGTTAAACTACATAACAAGACCTCAAAGTCATTTCAAATACACTAAGGTCTGTCTCAAGGATCAGCTCTGTCAGCCCTCTTATTTAACCTATACATCCAGTTCAAATGTCACATACTCTGAAAACACAGGATAATGTATCATATCCATGCAGATGACATACACCCCATTTGCAACAAGGAATCCAGACTTTTCCACCATCCTGTCATGTCTCAATGAAGTGATGCAGTGGCTATACGAACACTTGCTCATGCTGAATTTGAGTAAAACAGATGCACTGCTGGTTAACAGAGACCCCACCTACATTCCAGCAGAGAAACTTACATTCAACAACTACAATATCCCCATCAAGTCAGAAGTCAAATACCTTGGAGTGACGCTAGAGACCCCACCTACATTCCAGCAGAGAAACTTACATTCAACAACTACAATATCCCCATCAAGTCAGAAGTCAAATACCTTGGAGTGACGCTAGACCAGAAACTGAATTTCCAAACACATATAAAGAAAATAGCTGCAGCAACATATCAAAGAATAAGGACTATACATAACCTCTGCCCATTACTGGACCATAATCTATTCCACACTGTCTGCTAATCCATCATCACACCAATCTGGGATTATTGTAACTACATACTCCAAAGCCTACCAAAATGTACACTCCTCTCACTTCAAATAGCCCAAAATTCTGCAGATCACTTGATATCATGGACACTTAGACAAGAACATATCACCCCAATATTAAAGGAGCTACAATGGCTGCCCATCCAAGCTTGAATACAATATAAATCAATCATGAACACTTTCAAGAGTATGCACAATCTAACTGCTGGCTGCTTGCGGTCCCTCATACATTCACCTCCAGGCAACAGACCAAGAAGAGACCAAACCACGAACCTCCTTGAAGTCCTAAAGCATAAAACAACCAGCACAGAAGAAACATGTCAACATACCTTTTCCATATATGGTCCCACCTTTTGGAATTCCCTTTCAAGTAAACTAAGAACAACAATTGGTCTGAAGAACTTCAGGAAGAAGCTTAAAATGCACATTTTCCTGGGATGTTATGAGTTAAAATGTTAATTCTTTCTCATAACCAATGACCTAAATACACCAAAAACTGGACCCAAACATCCAAACTGTAAATAGTTTAAATTGTAAATAGTTACCTATTCAATGATTAAATAGTTTGTAACTTATTGCTAGTTGAAACCATGTTCTATGTTACCTTTACTCAGTTGTGTTCGATGAAAACCGCCTTGATACCATGGAAAAGCAGTATATAAGAAATGCTAAATAAATACATAAATAATATAAATCCTGTGCAAACCACTCTGTTTTAGTCAATATCCAGAATCCTCTGCTCCTCATTATGTACCCTTTTATCTTGGACATGGGGACAGATAACGCAATGCGAGGGACAGTGGAATGTGGGCGAGAGATAGGCTGAGAGTACATGCTGGTCCACAGTGGGCTACGTCTATCATATACACAAATATGGTGTCTCCCTACACAGCTCTTGGCAGATTGAACCTGGTTCCATACTCGTATTTGCATATAATGTCATGTCCCTAGCCACTGACACACCAAACCTGGCTAGGGCAGCACATGCACTCCTCCATACTGCAGATGCATTGTCCCCCCCCCCCCCCCAACAGCGTGTGGAAGCATGGCAGGTTGAACATGGGATTGGATGTTGGAACAGTTGCAGGTGACACATACGCCACCATACCCTGCCTCTTTGTGCTCTAACACCATCCTTGTGACTGTCACACTCGGTGCCCATGGGAGCTAGTGAGGCTGTCATGCAGGCCCTCTGATGTAACATATGCAGGCATTGAGTAGGCCCGCATAGGTTCTGGCTATGTGAACATAGGCTTTGGCCATCAATGCCACCTACAAAGGGCACATTCTAAACATATATGGTACTGTTCCCCCACACCAACATTCACCTCCAGGTACTGCCTTCCCATATGGTGGTGGGTGATGGAGAGACCAACATGCCATCCTGTGTCACATTTCAGCAGCTGGAAGTGTGCACACACCAAACCCAGTCCAAAAACGTGGAGAGCAGAGGAAGAATAACTTTTATTGATTAACTTAAGCCACTGGCCCGACACAGGCCGTGTTTCGTTTTTCCTTCATCAGGAGCTAAAGCTGGCTTAACTAAAACATATAAAACAAAATATTAAAAAAAATAATAAATACATCAATATGAATTAAGACATTAAAAATGTACAACTAACAAATATTAAAACATCAGAAGCCTTAAAATAAACTGTTGTCTCAGTATCATTAATATTAATATACATATATAAATATAATAGAAACCCCAAATGTTAATATAAATTATAAAATATAAATTATAAAATCTAATTCAACACAGAAATATGTTGTTAGTCGGAACAATAAAATAATGTAGGCATATGTAAATCATACAACACATCAAATAACTTGTCATAAAAACTGAAAAAAACATAAATAACATCAAAAACCTACCTCTATATATACTTGTAATGCTCAAAGCATTCTATTTCACTTGGGAAAGAAGAAAACAAACATATGTATAATCAGTATGTATATCCCTATTAATAAACACCTCACAATTCAAAAAACAGTAAACTCCGGAAAAAGGGTAAACCTTATCACAAAAGAAAGGAATCAGTGGAATCACAAATTACCATGAGTACAAGTTTCAGTGTGAGGTTTAATTGTACAATATTGTATTATTATAGTTGTTATGCGGCTTATGAGCCCATCTATAACTACCGCGGAACTACTTTGAATATCAACTTTAAACCCTTTAAAAGTTACCTGAATAGGCAGAAAATAAATCTAGTGTATATGATATGTCTTGATGCTCTTCCTAGGTAAAAGTATATCCACCAGAACCGCCGTAGTTAATGCACTACAAAAGAAGAGTATCTTAGTTTTATCGCGGGGTAAGTTGGCATAATCCAAAAGGATCGCATGTGTAGCTAAACTTCAACCATTCACACAATTGTTGTTGTTGTTAAATGCTGTTGAGTCGGAGTCGACTCATTGCGACCCTCTGGATAGCTATCCTAAATTGTGTTCGGTCTTCAGTCAGGCGGCTCATTGTTGACAGACTGGTACCCATAGCTGCTGTTATTGTATCGATCCATCTCATTGCTGGCCTTCCTCTTTTGCGTTGACCTTATATCTTGCCAAGCATAATGTCTTTCTCTAATGATCTCTCTCTTCGCATGATGTGTCCAAAGTATGAATAGCAAGGCCGCAGAGCCCCCCGGTGCACGTGGCCGGCACTAACCGGGGGGGCGGCCGGTCGCGCGTGCTCTCGGGCGCTGGCCGCGAGGGTTTGCGGGGGTGGGCCCTGGTGGCGGCGGAGGGCCATTGGCTCCCACGGCCCAGTGAAGGGCGCGGGAGCCAATGGGAGTGCGCAGACAGGATGAGAGGGGGTTATGGGTAGGTGCGGCGGCGTCCTACGGCCTTTCCCTCGCGGGAGCCGTAGGAGCCGGACGTCGGTGGTGAGTGCAGGTGGTTCAGCTTTGGGGGGGCAGTTTACTGTGACTAGGCAGGCGATTTCGGCAGTGGGTGGCTGGTGGAGGGGGCGCTATAAAATAAAAGGAAAGAAAGAAAGAAATTAAATTATTATATAATATATAGCAACCCTTAAGCCCAACGGCACGAGCTGGGGTTTTCCTTGGTTGAAGGGCGAGTGGGGGACAGGCAGGTCGGGGAGCTTGGGGGCAGGCAAGTGGGGGGGGGGGGTACTGTGCATACGGCTGGTAGGCACTCCTAAGAGTTCAGCCACCTTGGTTAGGGGCTATGGGAGGTGCTGGCAGGCAAACCCTGAGGAAGGTTGGGGGGGCTGATAAGTGCAAGGGCAAGGGGCGGGCAGCGGGGAAGGGCATCCGGGGGGGGGAGCAGGCCAGCGCTGGTACCGCTGAGAAGCAGGCTAGCCGGGGAAATAAGGGGCGGTGGGGTGGGCCACAAGGTGGGCCAGCAGGTGGCGCGGGGGGGCCTGGGGGGCGAGGGGGAGGGCACCCAGCCGTGGAAAAAGAAATAGGGGGGACAGCAGGGCGGGGGAGGGCACCATGCTGATGCGGGGCAGTGGGGGGGAGGGCCCCGGCATTGAGGCACCCAGCGAAGGTGGTCCGGTGGCGCGGCCCGATTCTACCCCGGCTGTGGGCCTGCCAGTCAGGGAGGAGGCGGGCCCTGGATGCGTACAGGTGCCTCCTGGCGCCCCTGGGGCGGGGTCGGGGCTTGGGACAGGGGAGGCTTGGTCAGCTGGGGGGGTGAGAAGTAGTGATTGGTGGGGATGGAGGGGCCCCATGAGGGGTCCCGGGTTCCTGGGAGGTGGGTGCGCTCCTAGCTGGGAGCATTGGCAGAGTGGGGGGCAGGGCTCCTCGAGGGCGGATTGGTTGGGGGCGTGGCAGCAGCCCTGGGCTGTGGGGGGTCCCGCGGGGCCTTTTTCCTTTTTTCTCTCCGCAGGTGCCTTCGCGATGGCCGAGCATGGTGAACTCAGGACGGGAGGGTCCACCGGCAAGTGCAGATGTGTCGTGATTTGTCGAGGAGGTCCAGCCGCCTGGCGGGGCGGCGCGAGCGGCGCAGCATGTGGAGCCGGCGATGACGGGGCGTCCGGAGGTCGTGGCAGTTTCGGAGTCAGTTGCGGCTGCTGCAGGTGAGTCCGGGGCAGCACCCGGGGGTGGCAAGAGGGGGAGGGATTTGAGGAAAAAGCGGCGGCATTCTCGCCACCGGCGTAGGAGGTCGGGATCTGGTTCCTCCTCGTCCTCGGCGTCCACGTCATCCTCGTCTTCGTCCGCCGGTAGTAAGGGCGACGGCGATGGGGGCGGGACGGGGTCAGCGGGGGCCGCGGGAGCCACGCCGTCCGTAGCATTTTTCTCCGAGCTCTGGGAAGGTGTGCCAAGACGATTGCGATGAAAAATTCAGGAGCGGCGTTACATAGATATTTTTCGTTTGTTAGAGGGCAGGAAGCGTTCGGGGGACAGTCGGTGCAAATGGAAGGCGGATGAGAAAGCGGGCAGAGTACGGAAATTTGCGCGTAATGTGACCAATTGGACTAGGGCGTTCTTACGGCTGGCCAGTGTGTGGGGCCGTGCGCATCCCGCGCACTACGGGATGTTGTTGGCGTACGCGGACTCCATCTTGGAAGCATCTCAGTCTCATGATGGTTGGGCTTGGCTCAACTATGACGAGAAGTTCCATGACAAGATGGAGGAGAACCGGTCGCTGACATGGGCTACACAGGACATTAATTTGTGGCACACACAAATGGCAGCTCGGCTGGCCGGCGGGCCGGCCGGGGTTGTGAAGGGCGGGGTGGGTGCGGCACCTGTGACCCTGCGGCCCTTTCGGGCAGGTGATCCAGCGGTGGGGCAAAAAGGGGCCGGAGGGGGGGGCACGGGGGACATATGCTGGCGCTTTAACAAATCCTCCTGCCCTTTCTCAGATTGCAAATTCCGACATGCATGTTCCGTCTGTAACGGTGGGCATTCCGCCCTCAAATGCGTTAGGAGGGGGCCGGTCGGCACCAGCATGCCCCCCCCCTAAACAGTAGGAGCTGGCGTGAGGTTGCACCGACCCCGATACGGCTCGATGCATTGCGGGGTTGGTTGCGCCAGTACCCCAGGAAGGCAGATAGGGTGATTTTGGAGGAGGGTTTTCAGGAGGGGTTTAAAATTCTAGTTTCAGGTTCGGTCACAGCTCGGGCAGCCCACAATGCGCCTTCGGTTAGGTGTTTTGCCCACATTGTGCGGGATAAATTATCCATGGAGATTAGGCTGGAGAGAGTGGCGGGCCCATTCGAGGAGCCGCCCTTTGCAAGCTTCATGGTGTCTCCATTGGGGGTCATTCCGAAGAAAGAGATCGGTAAATATCAGTTGATTCATAACCTGTCCTTCCCTAGGGGGGCTTCCATTAATGATCGGATCCCCAAGGAGTTGTGTGCGGTCCGCTATGCATCTTTCGATGCGGCCGTGGAGTTGGTGAGAAGTTGCGGGCGGGGATGCTTGATGGCGAAGGCGGATATTGAGTCGGCTTTCCGTTTGTTGCCGGTTCATCCATCGGCTTTTCCTTTGCAGGGGTTTTGCTTCGAGGGCAGCTTTTACTTCGACCGGTGCATGCCTATGGGGTGTGCCATTTCATGTGCATACTTTGAGCAATTTAGCACCTTCTTGCATTGGGCCTTAGTTGATCGGGTGGGGTGTGCTCAAGTGGTCCACTACTTGGATGATTTCTTGGTCGTTGGGGGTCCACAGTCAGGGCAGTGCCAGGCTTTGCTCAACGGTTTCACGCAGATGGCGCGAGAGTGGGGGGTTCCGCTGGCTGCAGGGAAAACGGAGGGTCCGGCAACGCGTCTCACGTTCTTGGGTATCGAGTTGGATTCTGTCGCGATGGTGACACGTTTGCCTTCGCAGAAAATAGCTAGACTCCGTGTTCTGGTGGCGAACGTCTTAGGTTCCCGGAGGATGACCTTACGGGAGATGCAGGCTTTGATAGGTTCATTGAATTTTGCTTGCAGAGTGATTCCCATGGGCAGCGTTTTCCTGAGACGACTGGCCGCGGCCACAGCGGGGGGTTGTTAAGCCGCATCATCGGCTCTGGGTGTCGCGGAGCATGTAGGCCGACCTGGACATTTGGGGGGAGTTTTTGCGTGAGTACAATGGGGTTACGGTGCTCCGCGATCGAGAGGTCTCCAGTCGGGATCTCCGCTTGTTTACAGATGCAGCTGGCGGATTAGGGCTAGGGGTGTACTTCGGAGGCTCCTGGTGCGCGGAAGCATGGCCCGCTTCATGGAAAGCGGAGGGCCTCACGACTAATATAACCTTCCTGGAATTGTTCCCAATATTGGTGGTGCTGGCGCTGTGGCCGGATCGGATTCGCAATCGGCGCGTCGTGTGGTGGAGTGACAACGAGGCGGTGGTCAGCGTGATAAACAACTACACACCGCGCTGCCCATTGGTGGCTGACCTGATGCATCAGATTGTGTTGGCTTGCTTGCGCTTGAATGTGGTGGTCCGGGCTAGACACATTCCGGGTAACACTAACTTAGTCGCTGATGCTCTTTCTCGTTTTAAGTGGGAGCTGTTCCGGAAGCTGGCACCGGAGGCCGAAGAGATGGGGCGGGCGGTCCCTGCGGAGTTATGGCGGATTGGCCTAGGGAAATGATCGAGCTCCTGCAGGCTTCGGTATCCGTGGCTACCTGGACGACCTATCAGCGGGGTTGAGACAGCGTGGTGGCGTTCCTGGAGGAGCGGGGATGGCGGCAGGGGCCACCTCCTGATCACATGGTGGGTCAGTATGTTTCGGTGGCTAAGGCGTCGGGATTGTCATGAGCCACAGTGAGTAGGCATTTAGCGGGGTACTCTTTCTTTGCGAAGGCGGTTGGGTGGGGGGCAGCTGGCGGGAGATTTTTAACGCGCAGGCTGCTGCAGGGCTGGGAGCGCTCCATTCCTGCGCCGAGGGATGGGCGGCGGCCCATAACGCACGAGTTGCTGCTGCGGCTGTGTGCGGCATTGCCTGAAGTGGTTTCGTCCGGATACGAATGTGTGCTTTTCCGGGCGGTGTTTTCTCCTACATTTTTCGGGGCTTTTCATATTGGGGAATTGATTGCAGAGTCGGGTCGTGCGGCCGGCGGGGGGGGGCTTGCAGGTGCACCACGTGAAGTGGGCGAGGGACAGTGTCGGGCTTTACTTGGCGCGATCCAAGACGGATCAATTAGAGCGGGGCGCGTGGGTGCGCTTGCGAGCGGTTGAAGGGTCCGCCACTTGCTCTGTGGGGCTGCTGCGGGCGTACTTGCGAAAGCGGTCACCTGGCGGGGTTATTTGCTTCTTCACGAGGGCAGGTCGGTGCTCACGCGGTTCCAATTTACGGCGGTCCTCCGTCTATCCTTGAGCCTCCTCGGGGAGGATCCTAGGTTGTTCGCTCCGCATTCCTTTCGCATTGGGGCGGCGACCAGTGCTGCGGCAGTGGGTTTACCGGATGGGGACATACGGCGGATCGGTAGATGGACGTCTGGGGCCTTCCGCAGATATGTGCCCCTTTAGGGGCGGTGGGGGGTGGGCTAACCACGTGTTCTTTGTTTTGCAGAGGCTTTTCCTTCTTCGTGTCGCTGTTGGGTGATCGGCCATTCTTTTGTCTTCTGGGCCGGTCAGCGAGCAGCAACGAGCCTGGTGGGGCCGAATATTGGATTGGATGCGCTCGGGGTGACTGTCTCATGGCTGGGCAAGCGTGGGCTGCGCTGGCTTCAGCTCCTGCCTTTGCTGTGGCACCACAAGCGGATGCGAGGGACACCGGAGGCCTTGTTGATACACCTGGGTGGCAACGACCTGGTGTCCTGGACTTGTCGGCAGCTGATTCGGACCGTCCTTAAGGACTTGCGAGTGATCTTGACAATGTTCCCTGGTGTGCATTTGTTGTGGTCGGACATCATTCCCAGGCCTGCTTGCAGGGATCAGCAGCGTTGGTCACGGGGTTTGACAAAGTTTAACTGCCAGATCGGCAGGTGGGTGGGGGAGCAGGGGGGGTGCCAGATTTTGCACCCGTGGGCTGATGTAGATTGTGCCGGCCTATATAGGACGGATGGAGTACACCTATCCCCGGTTGGGATGGATTTGCTCTTAAATGATTGGCAGGAGGCCTTGGAAGATGTTTTGCGTGGGAAGGGTGCTGGTCGCAGCTTTGCCGGGGGGGGGGGGTCGGCTCGGGCTAGTAGGGGGCCCGAGCTGGTGGCGTGATCCCGGAGGTTTCCGGGGTCCGGAGCCGGAGCCAAGCTGGAGGGCGGGGGTGGGGTACCCCTGACCCGGACAGTCCCTCAGGCTATTGCTAATAATATGGCGAAGCAGGATTGAGGGAGGCGAGGCAAGTTGCCGTGGTTGAGACCTGGTGGAAGTGGATGCGGCGTCACTTTGCTACTCACATGGCTGGTGAGGGCTCGCTCTGCTGGGGGGGGCGGTAACGTTATCTGTGTTAAATTATTGTTGGTTATTGTTATCGGTTAATAAAGCTGCGACCAGTTTAATTCCCAATACAGTGTGTTGTATTTTGTGTAAGAAATGTCTGGGTACGGGGACTTGGGGGGGGGGATTGGTAAGGGAGGAGGGGTGACTGGTCCGCCGTACCCGGTTAAGTCAAAGTCTTGTCATCTGAGCTTCTAAAGAAAGCTTAGGTTTGATCTCCTCTAGTACCGACTGGTTTGTTCTTCGGGCAGTCCATGGTATACACAGTATTCGCCGCCACACCATAATTCAAAGGCATCAATTTTCTTCCTGTCTATCTTTTTCACTGTCCAGCTTTCACATCCATATGATGTTATTGAAAATACCATGGCTTGAACAAGTCGAATCTTTGTATGGAGAGAGACATCTCTGCTCTTGAGAATCTTATCTAGGTCTTTCATAGCCATTCTGCCAAGAGCAATGCGTCGTCTGATTTCTTGACTGCTTGTTGCTTCTTTATTGATAGTTGATCCAAGTAGGTTAAAGTTGTTCACAATTTCAATTTCTTCTCCTTCAACGATGAACCTGTTGATTATGCCAGTTGTCGTGATCTTTGTCTTCTTTGCATTAAGGTGCAGGCTCATTTTGAGACTATGTTCTTTGATTGTGAGAAGCAACTGTTTCAGATCATCTTCACTTTCAGCCAGTAATGTGGTATCATCAGCATAGCGAAGGTTGTTGATGAGTCTTCCACCAATCTTCACACCTCTGTTGTCTTCATACAATCCTGCTTCTCTGATGATTTGTTCTGTATATAAATTAAACAGTTCGAACTGTTGCTTCTTGATCAATGTACACAATACCATTATGTAATTTGCTCTAAAAGCCAAGGGGGGGGGGGGGGGTTCTGTCATTATTCAAAAACGGGCAAAAAAATGTTTACTTTAAAAACCCAGCATAGATGCCGACCATTCCATTAGATGGAGAATATGTAGGCTTGTGTTAGTCCCTGCCATTATTTCTTAAAGTAAAACCGGTTACTTTATATACTGTATATCCATATTGTAAAATGCTTACTAAACTCGCTCAATGCACGAGCTACGTGAGTACTGAGCAAGATACTTCTTATTTACAACTTCTAAACCCCGTCTCAAACTTAATCCCTTAAATCTAATCTGCTTGAATAATTTGAAATCTATGACATATTTTGTGCTAAACAGTATCATGAAATAAAGCTATAACTAGAAGATATGACCCCCATCTAAAACACGCGACTCCAAATGTCAAGTATAACCCTCGAGACAAATAAAATGTAACTTACATTTTACAAACTAGCTGTTAAAAAATGACATGCCATACTTGTTCAAACGGCTGTTCAAGCCAGAAACACCGGCGTCTGTGCTTTAAAATAGAGGAGCAGTTTTTGCGGGAAAGGTTAATGAGATGGCGTATAAGGCAAGAAATGCAAATTTTATACCTGCCATTCTTCTATTTTGAAAACTTTGATGTTAAACAGAAGATTTGACCAATCGACCAAGGATAACATCAATTCATTGTACAAATTAAGACGCCCACATTAAAAGCAAAAAGGAGACATTGTATATATTTGTAAAAACAATTGAAGACATGTGCCTATATGTATATTATGTATTATGGGTTCATACTATAATCTAAATTTGTTATTGTGTTTCAAAGAATACCAGTGTGTGAAATTTGATTCTTCTTGACCGTTTATGTAAATTTGGGATACCTGTGAATATAACGATGAAAAATATATGTCTGTGTACATCTGATGAGCTCCTAACGCCAGTGAAATCTGAGAACATATACACTTATTAAAAAGACATAAATGTATGTGAAGTTTGACTCTTCTTGATTTTTTATGCAAATAGAATACCTGCAAATATTGTACTGCTTCAGGATCAAGAGACAATATATACGAACATAAGGCATATATATGCAATGGGCTCCTATACAAGACATCGGTGTATATAAAGTTTGTCTCTTCTTATATCAAACTCTGCATTAGACAATAACCACAAGACTTATGAACAAAACTGAAGTGATATTCTGAAAAAGAAGAATTTTAACTTCAATAACAATATTATTTGGAATCCTAAACTACAGGAAAACAGACAGGTCCCTGTCCATATTCAATCCTTTAGGATGTAAACTGTTTAAAGTGAAAATATATCGCTCTTCTAAACGCCGAATGGTTTTATCCACGTCCCCCCACCCCCTCTCCAATTCAGTTCAACTTTCTTGATAACAAAAAATTTCAAGTCAGATATTTTATTTGTTGGCTCTTGCCAGTGGTTAACCAAGGGTTTATCTACCGCCCCTCTCTTAATACAACTCCTATGTTCTATAATTCTATTACGAATGGGGCGAGTGGTCATACAAAGAAGAATGCGGGCAGGGTCCCGGCGGCCGCAAGTAACCGGGGGCACAGCCCGGTGCGGGACCCTGCATGTGTGAAAAGGAAGAGGTGGAGAGGGGATGGGGGTGTGCGGGAGGCGCGATGACGCAGGGAGCGTCATTTAAATCGATTGGCTCCACCACGGGGACGAGCGCAGCAGGAGCCAATCGGAGGGGAGGCAAGGCCATGTGCTTTGGCAACGGGGGCGCTTGCCGAGCACATGGTTGGTGTAAGGGCAAGCAGCCAGTGTCCCACCCTCCCACCTGTTAGTGCTACTGGGTGTTGGGGGGTTTTGGGTGTCACAGCGGGGGGAGGGGAGTGGGCGGCGGGATCCCAGAGGTTTCCGGGGTCCAGAGCCATAGGCTAATTGGGGCGGGGCAGGGTGCCTGTGACCCGGATAACCCCTAGTAGACTTTTGCTAGTGATATGGCAGAGTCGGGCGGGGTGGTAGGAACTTGACCGGTGGTTGACCGGGGCAGGTGCAGAAGCGAGGTCACCTTGCTAATTGCATGGCAGGTGAGGTATCACTCCGCTGGGGGGATTGGCTGGTTGGTTTGTTACTCATGTTACAAATGTTAAAAATGTTAATGGGCAATAAAGCTGCGACCTGTTGTTGTTCCAAAAATTATGTGTGGTGTGAAGTTTATGGAATCCGATGCGGGTACGGACAAGAAGTGGGGGGGGAGCTTGGCAGGGGGAGTGCCGGGTACAGCTCCCCAGTTACTACATATAATTTATTACATGGGCACTGTATTACATAAATAACATGACTCGTAAGAAAATTAGAGAAATCATCTATAAGAAAGATACGTCTACTTGTAGGGTGGACATATTGTTTCCTGACCGTTAAAACATGGACACACACTGAGCAATGACCACATTGAAAATGTCCTTTGTATTTTGGAAGAAATTTACATTCAGTAACAGCAGAGGGCACTAGCATATTGCACAAATTGACATTGCGCTTATGGGCTATTGTTAATTTCAAATCTTGGAAACCTGGAAGGGTTTGGATCAAATACCAATGTTTTTTTTATTATTTTTTCTACTTGGCGAGATTGATAAAGGACACATCAGTATCTTTTTTCTGTTGCTATAATAATTTCATGCTGAGGGCATTGACAAGCTCTATTATTTGCTTTATTAATATAATACTGGGGATAATGTCTAACTCTGAATCTATCTTTCATAATGACTGCCTGCTCTTCAAAATTCTGATCAGAGGTGCATATCCTATGGGCCCTTAAAAACTGACCTACAGGTAAGTTGTGTTTAAGTGCAGGGTTGTGAAAACTATTGAAGCGAAGTAATTGATTTCTGTCTGTTGGTTTCCTATAAAGAATAGTAATCAACTCCTTTTCAGTCTTTTTGATAAGTAAATCTAAATATCGTATTTGCCATTCATCAAAAGTAACTTGGAAACGTAGATTGCCATCACATGTATTAATCCATTCATTAAACTTTAATAAAAGATCTATAGTCCCATCCCACAATATGAAGATATCGTCTATATATCTAATCCATAATTTTATGTTAATTTTAAAAGGATTATTTTTTATATAATTCTCTTCAAATTTAAAAACATAGATTTGCAACATCTGGGGCCATAGAAGAGCCCATGGCGACTCCTTTAACCTGTTTGTAAAACAGATCTCAGAAACAGAAATAATTTTCACAAAGGGCCATGCGAGCTAGGTCTATTAGAAACGCAGTGGGAATACGCTTATGTGTCTTTCTATTGCATAGATATTGTTCAACTATTTTTAAAGCTTCCACCTGTGGTATATTTGTGTATAGTGATTCTATATCAATTGTAGCTAAAAGCAATCCTGAATTAAAATCTTGTATTGAAGAAAGAATTTGAATGACATGTGCTGAAACACGAACGTATGACCACATGTCTTGAACAAAAGGATGTAAAAGAGCATCCATAAATTGTGATATTGGCTCTAGTAGAGATCCGATGGCGGACACAATCGGTCATCCTGGAGGATTTTCCAAAGATTTATGGATTTTAGGATTAATATAAATCGTAGGTATTACCGGAAAATCTACTATAAGAAAAGCTTTTTCTTTTTCCGTAAGATGTCCAAATTCGAAAGCGATTAGAACTAAATTATCAGTGGATCTTTCCAAAGAAATGGTATGATCATCATAGAATCAAACATAAAAAGTGGTGTCTCTTAATTGCCTCTGAATCTCATTGATATAAAAGTCTTTATCTAAAATGACAATGGCACCCACTTTATCTGCCGGCTTAATAATAATGTTATTATTTTTCTGTAAAGATTTTATAGCCTCTTTCTCTTTAATAGTGAGATTATCATAATTTTTGATTGTATGATGATCCTACCATTTCTTTGAAAAGATCCATTGATAATTTAGTTCTAATCGCTTTCGAATTTGCACACACCATTCAGAGGTCAGTGTCCCACTGTCACAATCAGGCACACAGATGCATTTGGACTCTCATTTGGGGTAATAGATAATATACTGCTGGATGCTTTGACCAATGATCAGTATACAGTGTTGAGGTGGTGTTTATTGTGTGTGACTTTGCCTGATACGTACCTCCCTGTATGTGCATACACTGCATGGAGCAAAGAGTACCCTCACTTGCACTCTGTGAATGCAGCATGGGACAGAGCAACATGCATACAGGTAAGTCGTTGATTCCTGCCTGTATCACCAACTAAGTGAATGGAATGGAGATTCACAGAGGCCAGCTCTCCCCCTGAACCTAGTTCCCTAAAGGTTGTAGCTACACCAGGTGGACTGACACTGTTTGCCACGGATATAGCTGTATGGCAGTTGGCATTAATCAGGCCTCTCATCTGTGCAAACTGGTGTGTCCTGAAGCCTTGAGGCTCAGTCAGAGGTGAGGGTTGCAACACACACACACACACACACATGTGTCCCCTCTGTTCACTCCAGTAAAACCAGCAGGTGATTTGGGAGCTGCACAACAGTGTCATGTTGGGAGGGAAGTGTAGGAGAATGCTGTGGGGATGGTGTAACTGGCAATGCATTACAATGTCACAATCGCAGATTGCAACTAGTTACTGTAACCTTCTATTTGTATATGGTATCTCACAAGTATGTAGAGTTGCTGTATAGCTGACTTGCATCATTTTGCATGCAAAGCCATAAAGCCTGGGCACCACATGCATATACAGTGCATTGCTGAAGCTCGCACTACCCTGAAGAGACACACAAACACACAAACACACATATAACCCCACTGTCCAAAAGTGGTGCAGGTTGGCAATCTTACCTGCCCCTTAGGCCTCCTTTGATACTCCACCATTGTTAACACCTGCTCAGTGTGCAGGCGCTATTAGCACACTCTGCAATGCTCGGATGCTGTCAATACCTGCTCAGTGTTCTGATGCTATTGGCGTGCTTTGCCATCCAACTGTGCGTAGTGCAGCTTCTTAGTGTGGCAGCTGAGTGTGTAGAATCATGTTGGATGAAATGTTGAAGGTTGCACATGCTGATACAGTTCTGGAAAAGTAGAATAAAATTAACACACCTAGATATACAATTCCTTATCTACAGGCTGGTCTTGAACCTAGCACTTTTTTCATACACACACTGGCCATGTGCTGGGAGCCTTAGAGCAGCTGTGTGGGTTTATCAATACATGGGTATATATGTGGTCATTGTCAGGATGCATGCGGGCATGAGTTGGAGTATGCCTATGTTTGCTTAGATCTCTGCAGGTTCTCTGCCATACTTGTCTGACAAGGTATGTTTGGCAGGCGTGGGAGAGAGACATCTTGTTAGATCCGTCTGTTGCACTGCCTTGCTCTGTTGCTGGTTCAGCTACTATTCATGTCTGAAGCCAAAGGGTCAGGCCATGATGTATGAACACACACATTCCAGACCATGGATGTCCTAGCAAAATATCCAAAGTACCCATTTCCTGATGTGTGCTTGTGGGGCAGCCAAGGAATAATCTCATATTTTGCAGACCAACATAGCATATTTGGGTTCACGTGTGGCTCAGATGGTTGTGACTGACAGTATTTACTTATGGTGGGGTCATCTGTTCCTGCACAGATTATGGTCATCAATTGGCAAGTGCAGGGGCAGAGTGAGCTCTGAAATGATTTGAAGACGTCACATCACTGAGAATCGATGGGTATGAACAGTTATTACGCAGATGAGTGCTTTTGTAATTTATTGGATTTAGAAAAAATAATAACCCTGAAGCATAACTAATAGAAGCAGTTTGAAATGCGTTGTTTTTTTAATAAGAGCACTGTGGGGTTATTAAACCATAGTAGCAGACTCCAAGTGATATCAGAGCCACAGCCCCATCAAAATCAATGGGGCCACAGCTCCGATATCACACAGAGTCTGTTACTGCAGTTTAGTAAACATACCCCTATAAGTCACTACAAGTCACTTATACATAAATAAATAAATAAAAAGGACTTAACATTTTGTGTCCAACAATTATGTTGATTTTCTTTATTAAGCAAGTATATTTCTATAGGATGTTTTGAACACACTCGGTGGAAGGTATTTTCCTATAGTTTAGGTCCATTTTCTGAATCCCACTGACAGTGGCAACTGCAGCATTGCACTGGACAAAGATTCTGTCTGCTGCTGGCCACAGCTGCTGCAACCACTGCCCCCACCTTCACACTATGCTGACATGGCAGCATAGTGGCAGTGGGGGTGGCGTGACTTCTTTTTGTCTTCGGCAGCATGTATGTTTGCTGACACTGTCACAGTAGGGTCATATCAGACATCACTGATGTATATCCTAGGCAGCAGCCTTGTCAGCCTGATGGATCAGCCAGCCCCACTGCATCACCCACATAACAGCTTCTTTGCCAATTTTGCACCAACAACGTAGTACCCTTGCTTAATAGGGCACCATGCTGTTGGTGCCAATGGAGCACTATTATCGCTAATTTGAGAACTACGGTGGGTGGAGCACAATGCATACATTGAAATAGGCTCTCTCCCTCAGAAATAGCCCTTACCATGAGCTTTCAGATGGTGTTAATGCCCATTAATGGCACCTTTGTTCCCTTACTGCCCTTTAGTAAACATACACCTAAGTCTCACTAGAATCCTATGCAGAATTAATATTATCTCTCACTTTTTAATAGTCATACCTTTTATGTATCCAAATACATTATTTGCGTTCCCAGTTGCTCTGTCACATTGACTTGCTACTTTGAGATTATGCCCCCAATGTCTCTCTTCTGTTTGGCGACTGCTTGTTCTTTTCCTAGCAAATGTATATTTGGTGTTTGTCTGCACTTATCCCAAATGCATGAGTTTGCATTTTTATTTTTGAATGAAAGTGGTTTTTCAAATCCTTGACCATGCCTCTGATTTTTAAAGAATCCTCTCATTTTATTTGTCCCCACTTGCATTTCTACTCTATGGCAGATTTTCATTTCATCAACCTACAGGTCCATTTTCCCTTCTAGCCTTTCCACAATGATCTTTTTAGCACCACGGCCCTCTGATCTTTCACCAATGGACTCCACTGTTTTGAGTCCTATTGCCCAATCAACTTCTCTACCAGCTCATAATTTTTATGCTTCTAGAACTGTTCATATTATTAGCATTGATTTAATAAGTAATGATAAAATTTCAGCATTATAGAAGCACTATTCATTAGCAGCACAAATGCACTATATCCCTGTGCCAATCCAGCAAATCAATCGGTCTGTTCATTTCCCTCCAGTTCCAAGACAAAACAGTTCAATATAAAGTATGACATCTAGACAAGAGCATAAGAGTATACAAGTGTGAGTCAGACTAATGGTCAATCCAGTCCAGCATCCTTTTTCCAACAGTGGCTAATTTAGATGACGTGGAAGTAGTTGGTGGGCAGTCCCTTCCCTGTTTCTTGCTTCCAGAATAAAACATGGCGATGTCCATGTTTAGTAACTGGTAATGGACCTATCATCCAGGAACCTGTCAAAATCTCTTGTAAGTCCAGCTATATTAATGGTCTTAACTACATCCTCTGGTAACAAATTCCATAGCGTAATTGTGCATTGACTAACAAATATTTGTTTAAATTTGCTACCAGTTAAGGCTATGCTACTTTTAATTGAGGTAGCATATTCTTGTTTGTGGACTTTCAAGGTTCTTTCTTGCAAGGTCTGTAACATCCATGAATAATTTTGAATCTTGGTTCAATCAAAGATATCATAAGATGCAAACGTTTTTTCCTGGACCAACAAGGTTATTCAAATTCTGTGCTAGAGAATATGGGATTCACTAAAGCTTTTTTTTTCCTCAATGTACTCTTCCTAAGAGCTCATGTTTTACAAATGAGTCAACTGACTGGGATTTAAAAAGAACCTTTGTGATAGGAATCTCATTGCAAGGGAAGCCTGGCAAACATGGCAGCCATGAGATGCCAAATCAGAGAGCAATTCTCAGATATGCTGGTTTCATCACAAAACGCCACACAAAGAACACATGTGTGAAATTGAATTTAATGCCCTTAAATCACAGTCATCTTACTTCATCCTGTTTGATCCAGTCCTGGTTTTAACTATTTCTTAAAAGACAGCCATGGCCGGAGGCAGGCTTCAGAATCATAAGGAATGAAAGTCTGAGAAGCTTCTACCATCAGGTAGGAAATGGGTGACAACAAGAAATAAGCAAGAACTTTCAAACAGGGGCCTTGGATCAGTGAGAGAACTCTCCCAAAGCCCTTCAATTCTGTCTGCACTAAGACATAAATTAAGGAGGGAGATGCTCTTAGGCAGAGAAGCAGGACTGTCCTTTAGATAGGGCAAGCTGGGGAGTTGCCCATGGTGCCATGAAAAAAGGAGTACCTTGGGCATCCCCAGCATTACCTGTTGGCCTTGATGGGGACCTGGAGAAGAAGAGCCAGTGGGCACCCTGACCACTCTACACTAATCTGTCCCACAGAATCAATGAAGTCATTTTCCTGCTCTGCACAAGGTGTTCCCTGCTCACGCTTCCTTGCCTCTGTACATCTCACCTTGACTCAGGTTCTCACATGGAACATGGGCCTGGGACTGAATTAAGCACATTATGTGCAGGGCAAGAAACAATAGGAATACCTAGGAATTGGTTAAAAGATATAAAATAGAGTTAAAAGGTACATTTTCACAATGGAGGAAGATGAATAGTGGAATACCACAAGGATCTACAGTATACTAGAACTGATGTTCTTTAAAATATTTATAAATTACCTGGAAAGTGGAACAATGAGTTACGTGATTGCTACTGCTGGGAAGAAATCGGCATTTGTAAGTATTTTACCTACTGCTAAATTCTCTAAATCTTGGGCAAAGAGGAATTCTTTGGGTTAAAGCTGATAGAATCTGTGTATTTTAAAATTCAGTATTCTTGTTAGGTCAGTTAGGGCATACGAAAACAAGACATCTTTCATTTAAATTAAAGGCAGTTAGGGCTTACTATTACAGTAAACGTTTCTGCCCCTCCCACCCACCTCGGCTCCTACCCATCCCAGGCATAATCCTTGATTTATAGCCTCCTAAACCAATTAATGGGAAAGGAGTAATCTCTCTCACTTTCAGATTTAGTCAATTATCTTAATAAACAAGTTATTAGGCCTTAGGAATAAATTAATTAAGTCCTTGCAGTTCACCTTGAGATGAAAACTAAAAGTCCCTTATACTTATTAAGTATAATTGTATTGGTTCAACTATCCCTATTGCCCTAGCAACTTTAAACAACTGAACTGCTACTCTTCACTATCTTTCCTCTCTTATCTCTCCCTACACCCCTCTTCGGGAACTTCGCTCTTCTGGAAGATCGCATCTATCTGTTCCCTTCTCTTCTACTGTCAACTCCAGGCTTCGATACTTCTACCTTGCTGTTCCTTATTCCTGGAACAAACTACTTGAGTCTATATGTCAGGCTTAATCTCTGGCCCTTTTCAAATCCAGGCTGAAAACTCACGTTTTGGATCCTGATTCACAGCCTCTTATGTGTTCCCGTACCATTCCCCTAGATGTATCCCCTTGATGTAGCCCCTTCTTCCCCCACATCTCTCTCACTCCATAGCCCTCTCTTCAGATACACAGACACACACAAACATTTGTATTAATGGCAATTGAGGACAATTTTACTACTCTCCTTAAATTTTGATGATATCATTGAAAGGTTTACCAGGAAAAAAGATGAACATTTAGTACAAAAACATTTCTAAAGCAATGCAATTATTGTATACTTTAATATATATATCAGATGTATTTCCTCATTAATACCCCCACAAACTCTATTTTAGTAACATTGCTATAATGTAAGCAATAGAGGCTAATGTACTTGCATTCACATATTTAGGGAAGGGAGGTTAAAATGTATGAATATTATAGTGGAGGGACCAAAGTACTTGTTTGCCTAATGGGCTACCAAAGTGTTAATTCTGCTGTGATTATTGACCCCAACATGGATTTGGCTCTGCTTCTGCTGATGCCATGTCTCAGTCCCTGTTGTTTCCTATAAAGATGACCCATGTAGGTGTTAAAAGCATATTTGAATGCTAACTGAAATACAGTCAAGTGTTTTTTTTAACATCTGGCCCTTAAATTGCATTGATGTCAGGCCAGGCATATAGTCCATGTACTGTACAATGGTTGCTGAGTTCCAGATGATAGTGATGTCAGCTAGCAATATTCCGAGAAAGTAGGACCAGTGCAAAGTTATTAGACACTGAAGCAAACTTTCAGCCTTATGATCTCCTCCCCGTCTCAGGATTATAGGTCACCATGATGACCCCTCTACCACTTCTCATAAAACAAGTCTGCAAAAATAAATAATTGGGCATGACATGTATGCAGTTAATACCAATCTACCCAGGTTTGATCCAGCGTTAGAGGAGTGCACCAGAGAAATTTGGGTCCCAATACCAGAAGGCCCCCCCCCCCCTCAAGTCTGCCTGAAGCTAATAGAGATGCAGCCTGCTGGCAGACTTTGGAGCTTCTTCCCAAGTTTCTGTCTTGGCCCCCAGCATGTAAAACACCAGCCCAGACTCAGGGTTTTTCAAAACTGCCCACACTAAAAGCACCTAAAAGTATGTAAGATTCATAGAAAATGAATATTCATCTTCTAAACTGACTATTCTTTCTTCAAATACTGAATTTTGCTCTCTTTATATGTATACACAGTACAAATGTGTTTAAGAATTCAAGTCAGTTTCTAAATGTGTCATCTATGATTTTCAGTGGTAGACTGTAAAATGTATCAATAAAAAAAATTCATATTGTACTGGCTGAAAGTAGTCTCTGAAGAAGCTAGCTGGACTGAACTAAGATGTTTTCCCTTACTGTTCACCACACAAAAATATTTTCAAGTTCTTTTTTTTAAATTAGGAACAGCGACACAAACTTCTAATACCATATTCCATGTAACCCTCCAAGTTGTAACTCCCTGTTTTATGTAAAGCTCATTGCTATAACTGTTACAGTATATGTAAACCACTTTGAATTGATGATAAAGCGGTATATAAAACCTGTTAAATAAATAAAATAAATAAATGTTGTGAAATGGCCGAAGACTCTGTAAAAAAAAAAGGGGGGGGCCTCGGAACCTATGTAGTAAACCTATATATCACAATAACACTAATCCAAGAACTCAAACAACCCTACCTATAAAAGATAATGTAAATACAAAATTATAAAAGGCGTTAGATGAGCATTATTGTTATTCTAAGATAGGGAAAGAAGTTGCTAGCGGTTAGAAAAATGGGGTCAAAATCAAGGCACTCAGGTTTAAATTTGAATTGTCCCCATTGACACACCCTGAACAGACTGCTTGTCTCAATTGCCTGCTTAGGTTATAATCTTTTTTTAAATAGAGACTTACTATACCTGAATTATAAAAATCCTGTAAGCCACCTGAGCATTTTTTTGAAAGATGGACTAAAAATTCAAATTTATGAATGGTTTATGGTTTAGGCATTTGATACACTTCCTCTTGGCAAAACAGAATAAAACTGAACTATACAGAAACTAGTTGTTATCAGAATACCTCATTTTGGTCAATACACACAGAACATTAAAAAAAAAACCCTGACTAAATACAGAATAAGTGGCCACACATTATAAATAGAAAAATGCAGACAAAACTCAAACTCTGATGCATTAGGGAGAAGAGTGTGTAATAGTGTGGTGGGAAGGAGTTTTCTTTAAAACACAGGCCAGATAGAAGTTCAGTGAAAATAAAAGCAGTATTTATTCTGTCCTATATCGGTAAACCTCCATAAAGAAAACAGAGAACAGACAGCAGTACAGGTAAAATAAAGTCATCGTACTTCTGTCCCAGCTTGTTAAACTGGTTCTCCCGGCCCTTCCTCCAGCCCTAGTTAAAGTTCCCACCTCAGGACTTCTCGCTCCATGGGCCTCTCTCCCTCTTGAAGTCTTCTGGGCTTTTAACCTCTCCTTGTGAGCCATGCCCTCCCAGCCCTGAACTCTGGGCTGCAGACTCTCTTAATGGGGCCTGTTGATAATCCCTCTAGAGAAGGACAGACAACACTCTATAGACCTCATCACAGAGTGGCTCTTCTTGTTCTGCTCTGTTCACTCCAGCCTTATTCCTTCTCTCCTGTAATAGCTAACAGCCTAATGGGAGAACTCTGTGCTCATGCAGACCTTGGTACTAACCCAAAAAGTACTGCCCTGTCAACAATCACCAAGTCTAACGAATTGAAGAATCAACCCTGTGCGAAATGGTAATGAGCCTCATGCATGTGAAAATTAAGCTGATAATGTAGCACATACAGGAAAGTGATGGGTAAAAGGGCTTTAATGAGAATGGTTACTATGTGCCTAGGGCAGCAACTCTAGGAAATGTCACTGAGTCATTTGGTACAACACAATGATGGCATTGCAGTGTGGCCCCTTCCTCTACCTCCCTCTTGGCATGGTTGGGAAGATGAGTAGCATGAAATAGCAGAGATACAACCCAGATAATCCTCCTTCAACCTCCACTCTCCCCATGTGACCTAGCAAAACAGAAGTTCTTAATACAACATCAGCTTACTGTGCCATGAGAGGCCAGTTTTGCAGCATGTGCTATGTGGATCCGCATAGATCTTGCAGCTCATTCTACTGACTGGCTTCATGAAGCACAGGAACCTGATCCTATGTTCAGCACCACTCACCCAACTGGCCAGTATGCTTAGTGAGGGGAGGAACAGTTAAACTAGAAACATTGGACATCAGACAGGGCACAGAGCTCCAGATATAAGATTGGTGTGAAGGGGAGGGAGTCTACTAGGAGTTCAAACAATGTGTGGGAACTTTCTGAGGAAAGAGGATGTAAGGAAAGCCTTCTGGATATGAGGGAGAGGAGATTTTACCACATGAGGAGGGTTTTTCTGGTTAAGATGGAAGACTGAATCTGGAAGGGGAGGTAGATAGAGAGATGATGGGGATGAAGGAGAGATAAAGGGTACTAGGGTTGAAGGAAAAGTAGGGCAATGAAAGAAGAGAAAATCAAAATGGGCAAATGATGGTGGGGGAGTAGAAAGATAGAAGGAATGAGGATTAAAGGAGAGAGGAGAAAGCTAGGGGATAAGAGAAATGACCAGTTATTGCATCTAGGTAGAGGAAGAAAGAAATTATGATAGAGAGGTTGTGGGGATAGAAGGGGAGGGAGAAAGGACTGGGAATGATAGACAAAGTAGAGGGAGAAAACTGGGGACAAGGGTGGAAGAGAAAGAGAACCCTGAACTGAGGAAAGGGAAGTAATCAAGAGAAATAATATAGAGCAAAAAGAAATGAGAAATAGAGGAGAACATTACTACTACTACTACTACTGAGCATTTTACAGCGCTACAAGACATACACAGCGCTGCACAGACACATGTAAGAGTTGGCCCCTGCTCATCAGAGTTTATAATCTAGTCAAGACAGACAATGCAGTATCTGTTGACATGGGATACATCAAGGGGTCATGGTAAGGAAATACAAAGGAGACCATTTGAGTCAAGATCTGAAAGTGAGAGCAAAGAGGTGAGCTTTCAGCCTGGATTTGAAAAGGACCAGAGAAGGTGCTTGATAAACGGACTCAGGTAGTTTGTTCCAGGCATAAGGAGCAGCAAGGTGAAAGGAGTGAAGCAATTTGCCAAAAGAATGGGGTTCCCGAGGAGGTGTGTAGGGCGAGATAAGAGAAGAAAAGTGGTGAGGAGCTGCAGAGTGAATGCACTTATAGGTCAGCAGGAGAAGTTTGAACTGGATGCAGAAATGGATAGGGAGTCAATGAAGTGACTCGAGAAGAGGGGTAATATGAGCATGTTGAGGCTGGCAGAAGAATAGTCGCACCGCAGAGTGTTGAACAGATTGAAGGGAAGATAGATGATTCAGAGGGAGACCAGCAAGAAGTAAGTTACAAGAGTTAAGACAGAAAGTGGCTAAAGAGTGGATAAGAGTCTTAGGGGCATGTTTACTAAACACCGTTGCTGTGCGGGTCCCCGTTAGTGTGCGTGTGCCATATAAGGAGTGGGCGGTTCAGGCAGAAAGAAGAAAAAAACCCGACCGTACGTGTGCGCGTCGTGCTAATTTGCGGGGCCCACATTAGCGTGTGGGAAGGCTAAGTGGGACGCTGCTGGGCACATATCAGAACAGAGCTGTAGCACAACGGTGAACACACTAACCAATGGTGCAGGGGCCACAGGTTCAATCCCCCATTGTGCGCAACAAAAAGGCCAGCTGAGGCAACACCTTGAATGTGTAAAAGTGGTTCAGGAGGCAAAGTACTTTTGGACCGCATAAGGCGGCACACTGTTCGTTTTGTATGGCATAAGGCGGCGCACTGTACTATCTGGGCGGCACAAGGCGGCGCACTGTTCCTTTTGGGCGGAACAAGGCGGCGCACTGTTCTTTTTGGGTGGCACAAGGCAGCGCACTAATTGTGGGCAGCAGGAGGTGGCGCGCTGATGGGCATAAGGCGGCGCGCTGATGCCACAGCAAAGGAACACAGCCACAGCACAATGGTTAAGACACTGACCAATGGTGCAGGGACCAGGGGTTCAATCCCTCACAATGCCCAGTGAAAAAAGCTAGCTGAGGCAGTATGTTATGTGCTGTAGGAGGCTTTTTAATTTTATTTTGTGATAACTACTAGCAAACGCACTCTCACAGCATATTAATATAAGGCGGCCCATAAGGCACATGTTACAGTGCACCGTCTGCCAAGGCACCCTAGAATGTCCCCTATAGGGCAGCATGTATGTTGCGACACAGGATAATGTATAGTGCACCCTATATGGCTGGCAACTGTAACGTGCCCTATAGGGCACCCCATAAAGCACCCTCAGAGGCACCTTATGGGTACAGTACGCTGAGGGTGGTATTGCTGGCAGCAACATATGTACAGTAAATAAAAATAAATCTTTGGACACCCCTATCACAGAACCCCACTGTGGGTTTGAACCCATGACATCTGGCTGCACAGGCAGTGACATAACCATTGGGCTACAGCTGTAAGCAGCCCCTGGCTGGCTGCAGATAGCCTGTACGTCACCTCACTGACAGTCTGCTGTTGTGAACCACCCATACCCATGATGCACTGCACATGCAAATCAGCTGTCCACGATCGAACACAGGATGGGTAATGCACCCCTAAAGCTCCCCGGCCTGGTAGGGGGAAGTGTCCGTGTGCACCCACACAGCACCTCGGCCTGGTAAGGTGTCCTGAGTGGGTGGACAAACGGCAAAGAGTAGCTAAACACCATCACATTGTGCGGTTACTGTGCTCACCCTGAGTGTGAGATGTTGCGCCCAGGACCAGGTCCACAACACCAGCCATGGCTGAATGTGGCCATGTCAGAGCTCCAAAGCAGTAATAACCTGTGGAATAGGTAGGTTCTGCATTAAACATTTTGGAGATCTCTGTCTGGCTCAGTTAGTGGGGACCCTCCCCTCATGGACAAAACAGGGCCTCCCCTCAACAGATCCCCACCCCGATGGCAGTAGAGTGGACCATCAACCCCAGTCCTGCTAGGAAACAGACACCCCACAGGGCAGTCCAAGCAGCTCCACACACATCCATAACACAATATCAGACAGATATTAGGCCTGGATATTCACAGATGCACCCTACCACTATCTGATATTCACCTACAGCAAGCCATCAGCCACTGCAAGGCACTCCATCACAACACATATCAGCTGTGAACAGTCCACTGGCTGGTCCTGATGGACATGCATGCACCCACAACTGGGGTGGCAACACACACAGGCAGATAAGCCCATGAAGAGGCCCCCACAGGACACCCATACATATCACATGGGAGAATCACAACATAGCACTATGGGGGTGCCTAGCCATGCTGCCGTCACTGCACACTCAGGGTGTGATCCCCCAGCAGCACATACAGAGGTCACCCTGTCTGTGTAGGTGGTGGCCGGGCACTACCATGCCCCTGCCAGTGCCCTATGCCCTGTGCAGCTGCATCCTGGTCAGTCCACTCTGTCTGAGATATACCCATGGTCCCTTGCTACTCATTATGCACATTGGCAGGCCAATACTGGCAACAGTGTTGGCAGTGTGGGCTGTGGAAGGGGCATGCAGCCAACACCCACTGTATAGACAGACACACAATTCCACACCTATGCCATCATGGTGCTACTATTGAGGAGGTAATTAGCCTTGCCCACCAAACCGGTGCTGGGCACGGCATGGCATGGATATGCTACGCAGTACTGCTGGGGGTCACTCCCCAGGGTGGTAAACACCATCAGAGGCAAGGGCTGGAGCACGCACCGCAAACACCGAACAGATTGTTCGGATGGAGTCAACTAGCAGTATGTGCGTAACGTATGGATATCTATCTGCCAGTACTCCTAGCAAGCGTCTCAGAGATGTGTACCGTATACCTCAGGTGTAGGGTGACATTGCTAGGGTATGCAGGTGCTAGTATTGGGAGATGCACGCAGGGTCCAATGTTCTGCCTCTCCAGGAGACATTGGCCAATGGGGCCTGTGTGTGTGGGTGTGGGTGTGTCTGCCCCTGTTGGCTGCTGCTTTACGGCAGAGATTCCCAACTCCAGTCCAGGTTTGCATCACACTGATCGGGTTTACCTGCTGTTCCTCATGAATATGCATGAGCTACATCTACATGCCATGGGGGTGGTGCATAGATATACAGCACAGGCATTTGTATGAGTGGCAGCATGGACCCTGACTGGTGTGTGGCCCACCAGGACTGCATTTGGGAGATTCTGCTCTAGGTACTGCCCCTGTACATGGTGTCTGTGCTCAGTGGGGTAAAAGATAGACGTAGTACCATTGCATATGTCCTTGCCACGAAAGGTTTGTCCTTACTATCACTGTGTAGCTGTGGGAAAAATATGTGGGAAGGATTGGCGGTAGCCCCAGCTGGGCTTTGAACCTGTGACCTTCTGTTCTTGTATGCACTGTCTGTGTGCACTGCACCACCTTGTAGCCACAGATTAGCTGGATTCCCTGGAACATCCATGCCTGTGGATCCGGCAGGGCCTGTGTGTTGCAGTGGACTGTGCCAGCCTGCACATGGCTAGGCCTCTGTCCTCTGTGGCTAGCTGCCACTGCCCCCTGCACCACATGTACTCGTGCGCCAATATGCTGGCATGAGCTTCTCTCAGAAAAAGCAGATGACCTGATTGCAATGTGGCAGTACGGGACTGCATTTGGGGGACTTGGCTGTAGGTATGCCCATTGTTGTGGTGTGTGTGCGGTGTTGGGTAACATATGGGTGTTTCCCCCATGCTTATGTTCCCTGCAATACAGGGGTGTCTGCTCTATCTTTGTTTAGTGGTGGGTCAAATATATGGACTGGGCTGGCAAGTGCCCCAGCTGGGATTTGAACCTCTGGCCTTCTAGTCCTAGAGGTAATGGCTATGTCCTCTGCACCACACAGACAGTGCAGCCCCTGGAGGTAGTAAACCTGGCAGGATGGAGTCACAAACCCTGCTGTATGCATTTTTACTGTGGGCTCCTTCACCCTGTGTGGTGACAAACGTGCCAATAAAACCCGGGAATGACCATGGAACAAAGGGGGAAAACATATACCCAAGCTGGGCAACAGTGATATTAATGGGCAACCCTAGAAAACACTCCCAGGACAGCTCCAGAAAAAGGGAAATGTTTTTTGGATGAGTCTCCGCTCCGTACACCTTTCCATAAATCATTTCTTTTTTTTGGAGCTTTCCTGGGTGTGTTATCTAGTTTTGCCCATCACTATAACTGTTCCAGAACTGAATTACTATTTTTCATATTTTTGTGGTGGTCATTTTCTATTTATAATTGCACTTTTGTGCTGTGCACATGTATCACACTGCTCACGTTTTGCAGGTTTCCCCGGTTTTGCTGTACATTGCTGACGGAAATGGTTTCTCTTCCCTTTAAATGCATTCTAACGCGAGTGATTCACTCGCGCTATTTTTTTTTGGAAATTCAGCACCGATAATGTGCGGGGCGCCTCTCCCCTCCCCTTCCCCGCCCATTAACCCCTTCTCTCTGCCCCTCCGGGCCCTTCCTCCGCCCTCCATTAGCCTTTCCACGCCTCTATCGGACATTTGCGGGCACGTACTTGTGCGGCATCCGTTACTGTGACGCGCAAGTGTGCGGGGCTTCATCGCACGTTTGCGGGGCGTTTAAGCGCTCTTAAGTACCGCTTTTAGTGCGCTATTTTGCGGCGCGCTAATTAGCGGTTTTTAGTAAACATGCCCCTTAGTAGTGTGTTCAGGAAGGAATGGATAGATTTTGTTAATGTTATAGAAAAAGAAATGACAGATTTTAGCTATCAGATGGATGTGTGTGGAGAAGGAGAAAGAGGAGTCAAAGACAACTCCAAGTTTGCGAGCCGAGGAAACAGTGAGGAATAGAAAATTATCCAAGAGTCTGGGAAAGAAGGAAGGGGAGAGGAGGGCCATGTTCAATTTCAAGCAGCGGTAAGACATCTAAGCAGCAATGTCACAAAGGCAGGCAGCGATCTGGGCCTGGATTACTGGAGAGATTTCAGGTGTAGAGAGGTAGATCTGGGATTCATCAACATATAGATGGTACTGAAATCCAAGAGAGTGCACCAAGAGACTGGGTATAGAGAGAGAAAAGGAGTGGACCCAGGAAAGATCCTTGGGGTACACCACTTTGAGTGAAATAGCAACAAAGGAGGAGGATCCACCAGAACAAACACTGAAAGAGCGATGGGAGAGATAAGAAGAGAACCAGGATAGTACAGAGCCCTTAAAACCAAGTGAGGAAAAGGTATCGAGGAGAATGTTGTGGTCAACAGTGTCAAAAGCAGCAGAAAGGTCAAGAAGGATGAGGATCAAGTAAAGGCCCTTGAATTTTGCCAGGAACAAAGAGCTGGAGACTTTGGTAAGAGCCATTTCAGTAGGAGAAAGAAGAGAAAAAGAGGAATAGAAAAAGGGGAGCAGGCAGGAAGAGGAAGACTAGGATGGGAAGGAGAAAAGGAAGCACAAGAAAAAAGGAAAAGAAAGTATTAAAACATATTGTATCTTCTAAAGCAAGTGGAGGTTGTACACATGGTCTTCACCCAATGGTTTGTACAAAATTCAAATTGACTATATCTGTGGAAGTCAACAATGGAAAAGCTCAATAACATCAACAAAGACAAAACCTGGAGCTGACTGTGGTACAGATCACCAACTACTAGTATGCAAACTCAAGGTAAAGCTGAAAAAGATAAAGCTACTCATGAATGTAGCAACATACGAGGTGTGACAAAAAAGAAACAAGACTGTTCCATAAATGTTTGATCTCTTCTAGAGGTGAAATGAGTTCCTTTGAGCACGGTCTTCAGCCTGGGGAAGAGCCAGAAGTTGCATGGTGCGAGATCTGGTGAATAAGGAAGGTGGTCGAGAGCTGTGATCTGTTTGTTGGCCCAGAACAGCCACACACTGAGCGCAGTGTGTGCCGGTGCGTTGTCGTGGTGGAGCAGCCATGACTTGTCTCTCCACAGAGTCCGCCTGCTGCGCTGAACCCGGTCAGGGAGGCAATTGAGGACCTGCTGGTAGAAGTGCTGGTTGACTGTCTGACCCTCAGACACAAACTCATGATGGACCACTCCCTTCTGGTCAAAGAATGTGATCAGCATAACCTTGATCTTTGATTTGGACATGTGCATCTTCTTGGGTCTGGGTGACAGTCGAGTCTTCCACTGCAGGCTCTGTCTCTTGCATTCAGGGTCGTACTGGAAGATCCAAGTCTCCATCTCCTGTGATGACTCAGCCAATGAACTCTGGATCTTCTCCGATCTTCTCTAGCAAGTCCCAACAAACATTGACCCAGTGCTCCTTCTGGTCATCCGATAAAAGTTTGGGCATCATCTTGGCGCACACCCTCCGCATCCCCAGCTCCTGCACCAAGATGGTCCGCACTGACTCCCTGTTCAGGCTGAGCTCCTCAGCTATCATCTGCACCCTCAATCTGTGATCACTCTGCATCAGCTGGTTCACTCTGTCAATGTTCTCAGCCGTCTTTGTCATGGAAGGTCATCCTCCACCTCCTCGCGGCCAGTCTTGAAGCATTTGTGCCACTTGAAGACTCGCAGCCTTGATATTGCATCTTCTCCATGAACCTTTTGGAGAAGTTGGAGACACTAAGTTGGGCCCTTCTCCAACTTATCTAGAAATTTCAAGTTGATTCTTTGCTCCATATTTCTGTCACCTCCAGTTGCATGACAAAGTGATGGAGCAGTGTGCTACAAAAAAACCTGAAAAAGAAAAACAGAAATGAAAAATATTATAGCAGAATAGTGGCGAGATGTTGCACAACACAGCGACATAAGCGGTTAGTCAATTGGCATTGAGTCATGGGCGTGGCTGTCACAGTCTCGTTTCTTTTTTGTCACACCTCATATGGAATTTAAAGACGCCCCACAAAATCAATTGGCTGTTTTGGATACAAATGACAGAGTAACAGAAGAGTTATGGGATGATATCAAGAAAGTTGTGCTTGAAGAAAGTAAGAAGCCTCTACAAAAGGTGAAGAAATTAAAATGGCCAAAATGGATGACAGAAGAAACTCTGAAAATTGCCCAGAAATACAGAGAAGCTAAAGCCAGAGGTGAAAGAGAGACAATCGTAGAACTCAACAGAGATTTCCAATGTTCAACAAGACGAGACAATGAGTAGTACTACAATGATGCAGGGAATAAAATCAGAAGCTATTAGAGGAAGAAGAAGATTGGCTTTCCTAATGCTAAGAGAGTTAAAGAGAAAATTCCTTCCTCAAATTGGAATGCTATCAGATGCTCAAGTATCCATGTTGAATAATGCTGAGAAAGTAAAGATGGAAAGAATATATAGTCAGACCCGGCTGCGAATTGACGCGGCCGGGCACAGGCGCGCAGTGGTGGGCCGAGGGTTGGGGGGGGGCGGGAGGGGCGGGGGGCGGCGAGGACGGGCAATGAGCCTCATACAAAAAGCGCGTCCGGCGCTGGCTCTGCCTCTTTCGCCGCTCCCCCCCCCTTCCTAGAGGAAGACGGACAGGACGACAGAGGATTCGCGGAGGAACAAAAACCGAGGCCGCATCTAAAAGACAGCATCGGAGAGAAGCGCACGGCAAGTAAAAAAAAAAGAAAAGAAGAAGTGAGGAATAGGCACGGGTAGTGGCGCTTCCAGCCGTGGCAGGAGGTCCCGTTCCATGATGCGGCAGATGGGTCCAGTGGGGTGGGGGGAGTTATAGCATAGTTATAGCTATAGTTAAACCCCTACCTTTATCGTCACCGATGTGGGCATGGGTGACTAGTCCTGGGACGTAATTGCAGGGGAGCCAGAGGAGGGGTGCTGGGCTATGCGGGCCACGTTTGTGCTGCAAAAATACACCGCCGGTACACGTGGCCAAGCACGGCGAAAGAGCAGACACTGCTGGGCAACAATCACTAATAAAATAATAATGACAAGAACAACAGCTGGATACGGGTTGGGAAGGCACAGCCCAGGGGGTTTTCTTTAAAAAAAAAAAAAGAGAAAAAAACGGTGGCATAGTTATGTTTTAAAGTTGATGCAGTAAAGTAATAAGGATGTAACTAATGGTGTAAGGCTGTCATCTCATGGTCAAAAGCGGTATTGCAGACTGTTAGGATTATTTTGTTCTGTTGTGATATTGAAGATTACCAGGGAATAAAGAAATGGGAATTGTATTAATGTTCAATTGGGAATGAGGGGGTGATGCAGCCAGGAATATCTGTGATCATTGCCAGGGGGATATCTGTATATAAAGATGTTTAGATAGTGATATATATAGATATGTATAGATATATATAGATATGTAGATATAAATGGATATTGATAGCTCTAGATAGATATATGGCTATAGGAAACGAGTGGCGCACGGGATTGAGGCAAGCATCCGAGACTGAGAGTAATTTAGACTTTCCATTACCTCTGCGTAGTAATTTTATCCTAGTTAAGAGATGCCGAGAAAGGAGACACAAAAGGCTTCCAGGACACGGGGCGCCAAGGCTACACCGAATGCAGCACCAGCACAAAAGGCGCGGGCAGCTGCTAGTTCGAGCAGAAGGGGAGCACAGATGGCCAGCCATGACGCAACTACCAGTGTAGCAGCAGTAAAGCCTAGGCGCAGTAATAGGAAGAAGGTGCCACAGCAACAGGAAAGCTCAGCCCCTCCACAGAGGCAAGAGCTGGATGACCTGCTCCAGATGGTTCGGGAACAGGTTACGCAACACGGCCTGACCTCAGTCAGACAACGACTGGGAATGCCAGGCTTCGCGAGCGAAGAACTGCCGTCAACAAGCAACAGCACATCAACACCTAACACGGCACATGGTAAGTCTGGGTGTGAAAAGGGGGCGCCAGAGTTGTTAACATCATCATCTGACGATTCCTTTTCTGACAGTGACAGTGACATAGCATGGGCAGATGTGATACAATATGCATTAAAGAAATTTAAAAGGAAGAGAAGCCCAAAACAATCTAATCCCCTCAGGCAGGCCTGGTCGGGGCAGAGTCAGAGGGGCGAGGACCGCGGGAGCACGCCATCTGGGGCGGCCCAAAGAACACAGCTGGATTGGCGCGATACCAGTCGCGACCCACACTGCGGGGTGAGCTCCCTGGCTGTGTCTGTACCCAAAAAGATAAAAAAGAGGATTTGGAGGCGAGAATATATTGACCTATTCTCTCTCCTGCTCAGGGATCAGGATGAAGAATCAAACAGTGGAAAAGATAAGGATAAAAGAAGTGAGAGAGATAGGAAACCTAAAATTCCCAAATCCATTAACAATTGGGTGACAGCATTCCACATCTTTATGAGCATGGTGATGGAGAAGGAACCCGAATCGGGGCCATATCTGACCAGGTACCTGGACACAATCACCAGAGCACATAAACAATACGGGGGGTGGGCCTGGCTGAACTATAATGTAAAGTTCAGGAGAAGCATGGCAGAAGATCCCACCCTAGCATGCAATCACAGAATTCTGGACATGTGGACAGAAGAAATGGCGCCCAATAGGCCATGGTGTCAGGACGGGTTGCAGCAGCCTCTGCCGAGCACGCAATGGCAACAGCCTTTTCAGAACACGCAATGGCGGCAAGCCAATCAGTTGCCAGGGAGACGGGCATGCCGACAGTACAACGCAGGGAGTTGTACATGGCAGCCTTGTAAATTCAAACATTCCTGCTCAGTATGCGGAAGCGGACACCCCGCTTTCACCTGCAGGTCATCAAGGGAGGCCAAGCCTTTCAGAGCATTACAGCAACGCTCAACCGAAGGGGTTGGCCCCAACACCCATCAGACTTGAGAATATGCGTCCATGGCTAAGAGCCTACCCTAAGCGGGATATAGCTATCAGTATTGAAAATGGCTTCTCGAAGGGTTTCCGCATCCCATCCCTAATTATGATAAAAAAAGCACAAACACGCTTTATAAATAACCCACCATCTGTCCAAAAACACAACGAGATCGCGCACAGCAAGATAACAAAAGAAATAGGTATGGGGAGAATAGCGGGTCCTTTCCATTCATCCCCATTCAAGGACATCATAATCTCCCCATTGGGGGTCATACCTAAAAAGGAGCCGGGACAATTCCGGTTAATTCATAACCTATCAGACACGGAGGGAAAGTCAGTTAACGATTATATTGATCCGGCGTTATGCTCTGTTAAATATGCAACCATTGATCAGGCAATTATGCTCATATGAAGTAAGGGGCCACGAGCACAACTGGCGAAGGCGGACATAGAGTCCGCATTCAGGCTATTGCCGGTACATCCCGAGTCTTTCCCATTATTGGGTTTCTCGTTCAATGGGGAGTTCTTCTATGATAAATATTTTCCCATGGGATGCGCGGTATCATGCGCATGTTTCAAACAATTTAGTTCATTCCTACACTGGGTAGTTGAAGACCTGGCGGGCCCCAACACGGTTGTGCACTATCTGGACAATTTCCTATTTGTAGGAAAAGACCATGACGACTGCAAAAGGATATTGGATATCTTTGAGCGGATGGCACAATCGTTTGGAATCCCGTTAGCGAAAGAAAAGACAGATGGCCCGAAAGGGATCATCACTTTCCTGGGCATACAGTTAGATGTGCCGGCACACAGGTCACGTTTGCCAGCAGATAAGGTGCTGAAGTTGAGGAAAGATTTTCAACTACTTCACAGCCAGCGAAAAGCGACACTCCAACAATTTCAGTCAATACTGGACCTGCTATGCTTTGCATGCAGGGTGATACCCATGGGGAGGGTTTTCTGCCGTCGTATGGCATGGGCAACGAGAGGTATCACAAAAAGATACCATCGCATCCGGGACACCAGGGAAATACGGGAAGACCTGCAGGTCTGGCTGCAATTCCTTCGTACCTTCAATGGCCTTGCCTTCTGGCAAGCGCTCCCGGTATCTAATGCGGAACTCGAATTCTTCACCGATGCCTCGGGGGGGATTGGTTTCAGCATCTACTATAAAGGGGCGTGGTGCTCAGAGACATGGCCCATGGAATGGCAAGCGGAAGGGACCACCAGGGACATCACGTTCTTGGAGCTTTTCCCGCTAACGGTAGCCTTATGTATCTGGGCACCAGGGCTTGCCAACAGAGCTATCACCTTCCATATCGATAACCTAGCTGTGGTGTGGGCAGTGAACAGTATGAGAGCTAAGACGCCAAGGATAGTGGCACTATTAAGACAAATAGTATTACTATGCCTGGTACATAACATAACCCTTAGAGCGGAGCACATTGAAGGCGAAAATAATAACATTGCCGATGCTCTTTATCATTGTAAGATCAGGCTTTTTCACCAACTGGCTCCCGAGGCAGACGCGGTCAAGACAGCTGTGCCTGATCATGTCTGGGAGTATGGTCCAAAGAGGTATGGGAGCTCCTGTTAAGCTCCTTAGCTGAGAATACCAGGTGTAGATACGTAGCAGCATGGGAACAGTACCAAACATTTTGCAGAGAGGCCATAATACAGCAAGAAGACAGATTAAAAGTAGCAACAATTCTGAGATGGATTTTGCATTGCAAAAGCAATGGCTACACAAAAGCTGCAGTACAAGCCCGTTTAGCAGCGGTATCATTTTTTGCAAAGGCTATGGGTAAGAGGAGTCCCAAAGCGGAGTTTATCATAAAGAAGGTAATGAGAGGCTGGTCCTTGGGGCAGCCCCGGAAAGTAGACCAACGCCGCCTGATCACTCATCAGATGCTCCAACAACTGATGGTAACGACTAGCCGAGTGTGTTACGATGAGTACGAGACAAGGATGTTTCGATGCGCCTTTTCCTGGGCCTTTTACGGAGCATTTCGAGTAGGGGAGCTAGTGGCTTCCTCATCCTCGTAGCACGGGACAGCCTGTGGAGGTATGGAAAAGCACGATGTGAGCATACTCACAAGGGCCATAGTGCTACACGTGCGCAGATCCAAAATTGACGCGGAGGGAAAAGGGGCACAGGTGGTGTTGTCGGCATTGCACAATGACCCCTCATGCCTGCTGAGAAATGCTTTAGCCTACCAACAGTTACGGGCGCACTCAGGAAATCAATGGTTCATGCATGCGAACGGTGCCCCCTTATCATGTTTCGAATTTATCAGAGTACTCAAGCTGGTAATAGAACGAACAGGACGGGATGCAAGCTTATATGGCTCGCACTCCTTTCGCATTGGAGCTGCTTCAACGGCAGCCAGCATTGGGATGTCAAGAGAACAGATCATGAATATAGGACGATGGCGCTCGGATAGATACAAACTTTATATACATCCAGCGGAATGAGGAATGATGGGTTTATAAACAAAAAAAGAATTGTAACATGTAGAGAGCGGGGTAAGGCAATACTGGCAATGTGGAAGCATTTTTGTATAAAGTCAGTGTTATGATCGTTGTTGGATAAGTTCTGCTGTAATCATATCTTTCTGATTATGGTCCAATGCAGGAGTAAGTCACCTCCTCTGGCCTCGTGAAGCATGAATATGTGGCCATTCATTTGTTCACTGGGCACAAAGGCGGACTCGGTGCAGACCACAGGGGTTGAATTTGGGATTACCAAGTGCGGAGGTTTCTGTGGTGTGGCTGGGACGACGGGGTATGGTGTGGGACCAGCTAGTGCCGTCCCTGCTACAAAGGAAGAGATCGACTGGGAACCCAGTGATGATTGTGATCCACTTGGGGGGCAACGACCTTGCGTCCACACGCAGCGTCGAGCTCACCAAAAAGATGCAAAGCGACCTGCTGACACTGGCAAACACCTTTCCCAGGACGCTCCTGGCATGGTCTCACATCATACCGCGGCGTGTGTGGAGGAGCGAGAACTCGCACAGGGCATTGGAGAGGACAAGACAAAAAGTGAACAAGTGGATGGCCCGCTTCATGGGGGCAATAGGGGGTTACAGCATCAAGCATGACCTCATAAAAGAGAGATGCCCGGGATTGTATCGCGCAGATGGAGTGCACTTGTCAGACATAGGAATGGACATTTTTCTGTGCGCCATACAAGACATGGTCGAACGCTTATGGCAGAAGCAGGTGTTGGCCACAGTGGCGCGTTGATCAGTGGAGCCCCGTCAACAAGCGAGGATTCGCTGTTGTCGGGGTTGGCAGGAAAAATGCACCCGGTGAGAGAGAACACAGCCTAGGCTTTAAGTAAAGGGGGAGAGGTGCAGGAGAGAAACACGGACCTGCCCCCGGAGAGATTGATATGGCAACAAGAACACCACACAGAGGGCCCCCTGCCTTGCTTTGACGGCGGGCAAAAGGGGGGGTAAAGCAAGAAAAGGTTGCCAAGTCTGCTTGAACGGCAGGCGTAACAGCTTTTCAGACTGAAGGACATGGAGAAAACTAAGGACTGAGGAAAAGCTTTCACGGCAAAATTTTCCTCCTGCCACTTACAAGGACTGTGGGATATTGGCTGTGTCTCTCGAGGGGGCAGAAAAGGCAGGTGGTGCCAAAAGGAATTGTGTACAGTGTTTTGTTGATTTGTTACGTGCATGCTGTGGCCAACAGTTTTTTTGTGCTGTTAATAACCATTGTTTATAAATAAATTGAAATAGTTTTGTTGAAAGAAAACCCTTGGTGAAATGTTGTGACTTATTGGAAGGAGGGTTGGGGGAGAGGCGACGGGGTAAGGGTAGGCAAACCCGAGGCTGTCATGCCAGTTGCGCAGCTGAGTATACCATAAAGTTCAAATGAACCAAAAGCCATTTGCACCTGTACCTTATGATCAAGAATCATTGGTGATGAAGAAGTCAAAGCAGCTTTGAAAGCATTATCAAACAACAAAGCAGCAGGCATTGATGGCATTCTCACTGAATTGTTACAGCAATTGGATGCAGCTGTACTTACTGTAGAAAACTCTGCCAGAAATTCGGAAGACAACATCATGGCCAACTGACTGGAAAAGATCTGAATTTATACCCATTCTCAAGAAAAGTGATCTGACTGTGCAAATTGTCACGCAATTGCTCTGATCCCACATACCAGCGAAATTCTACTCGAGATACTTCAGCAGAGACTACAACCATACCTGGAACGAGAACTGCCTGCAGTGCAAGAAGGGTTCAGGAAAAGGCAAGGAATGAGAGACATCATCGTGGATGTGAGATGGATCCGTGCAAAGAAAAAAGAATACAAAAATGATATCTATATGTGTTTTATTGACTACAGCAAGGTTTTGATTGTGTAAACCATGAGAAATGATAAGCCACATTAAGAAGTATGGGTATACCAGAACATCTGATAGTTCTCTTGCACACCCTTTATATTGATCAAGAAGCAACAGTTCAAATGGAACAAGGAGAAACTGAATGTTTTAAAATCAGCAAAGGTGTTTGAGAACGCTGCATACTGTCCCCCTATTTGTTTAATGTATATGCAAAACAAATCAAAGAAGCAAGACTATATGAAGAGAACCAAGGTGTGAAGATTGGTGGAAGACTCAACCTTCACTATGCTGATGATACCACCATACTGGCTAAAACTAAAGATAATCTGAAACATTTGCTTTTCAAGATCAAGGAACATAGTCTTAAAATGGGACTGTACCTTAACGTAAAGAAGACAAAGATCCTGACAACTGGCACAATCAATAAGTTTATCATTGATGGAGAAGAAATTGAAATAGTAGACAACTTTAACCTGCTTGGATCAATAATCGATAAGAGGCACATTCTGGTTCCCTCACGTCCAGCCACATTAGTCATGCAAAATCCAGATGTGCAGGAGATGGACCCGATTCTGCTGCCACGGAGCCCAGACGTATCCGCAACGGCAGAATTGGGGACTTAGACATCCAGGTGCTCCCCTTATGCTCATGAGATCGGCATATGGGGAGCTGCCCATCCCAATGTCAGAACACCACAGCTGGGGCGTGGGAGCCGTGGCATTCTGGCACCATGGCAATGAGCCATCTATGTGACTGCTCAGAATGCCATGGCCAATGTCTGCCTCTGCATACCGCGATCCAGCCAGCACCAGAGGCCCCCATGGCTTGGATCATGACTGCAAGGGCACAACATGGCCAGATGCCTGTGTTGTGGGGGAGTGTGGTGCGCATTGTAAGAGTCATCCAGGACTTATTCCACCTTTGGGGTGGAATAAGTCAGGTGTGCAGCTATATGCTAGTGGACATACAGGGCCCTGACCTGAATAAGTCCTGTTTGTCCAGGCACCTTGCCACTCCCCCACTCTGCCTCCATTCCACCCCCTCCAAACCCTGTCCAGCACACCCTGCAAAAACGCTCTATACCTGAGGGGAGCGCTGGGACAGGAATTGCTTTCCGGAGCTGAGTGCGTATTGGATGTCCACCCCAGATGTCCAACCCTGCTATTCAGGTTACAGAATGTCGGCCAAAAGAAAGAACAAGCTTCAAGAAATCTGATAATGTATTGCTTTTGGCAGAATGGCTATTAAAGACCTAAACAAAATTCTCAAGAGTAAAGATGTCTCTCTCCATACAAAGATTTGACTTGTCCAAGCCATGGTATTTTCAATAACGTCATATGGATGCGAAAGTTGGACAGTGAATAAGATAGACAGAAAGACAATTGATGCCTTTGGATTATGATACTGGCAAAAAATACTGTGCATACCATGGACTTCCCGAAGAGCAAACCAGTCAGTACTAGAGGAGATGAAACCTCAGCTTTCTTTTGAAGCTCTGATGACAAGACTTTGACTTTCATACTTTGGACACATCATGCGAAGAGAAAAATCATTAGAGAAAGACATCATGTTTGGCAAGGATGAAGGTCAACACAAAAGAGCAAGACTAGCAATGAGATGGATCAATACAATAACAGCAGCTATGGTTGCCACCCTATCTACAATGAGCCACCCATTTATATATTATTGCCTAGCCCATGCCAGCCCACTATCTGCCACATTACTCTTTCCTCTCCTATCAATCCAGTCCTACCCAGCATCCGCTATCTTCTCCCTGCCTTACCTCCCAGCCCAGCCCAGCCCAGCCCAGCAGTATCTGCCACTTTTCCCCTATCCCCCTATATTTGAATTCCTTCTCACGGCTGATGGCAGCAACATAAATGCCAGCATCCTTAGTTTTATTTAGGGTTCCTTCCTGACTCACTGATGCATGCGTCTCTTATTAAATACTTCAGTTCCAGGGTGTGGGGAAAGTTTCAAGAACAAAACCGTGTAACCAGAAATGAAGCATTTAATAAGAGATGCATGCTCCAGCAACCAGGGAAGAAGTAGGTTACTCTGGTCCTGAGCATTATTCAGGAAAATCAACAAAAAAGCCAATGCCTGTGATTTTCAGCTCCTATGATGTCATCCTGCTGAGATGGAAGTTGCCAGGTGACATCATGAGACCCTTGAGAAAGAGGTTATTTTTGAGGTTTTTTAGTCCTAACCAAAATCCCCAAATTTCCCTTAGGGAGTGTTTTATCAGGATTTTTCAGTTTTCAATGAAAATTGAAAGCCCTATATCGAATTAATTATCTTCATTAAAGGACATACTCACTGGCCCTGTGATCTCTGCATTGGGTCTGAAATATTTTATGCTAACAAAACTTGTGCTTTCAGGCATATTGTGAGGTTGGATTACTACACCTTTACATGGGAATTCCACTGGATATACCCAACCTCCTATTGACAATGTGTTGTTGCAGTAGTAACCCTTCTCAATACGAGAGGAATTGAAGGTTCATACATTTGGTGTATGATTTCTGGAGCATAATTCTGAAATAGCTGGATTAACATGTGATTGTGCCTGTTTCTATAGAGTCATATCTGCACAAATTTGACTTTATAGAATAGCGGCCTAAGTGGCCTCCAATGTGCATAAATAAAGCTGCAGTCACTTGTATCATCTCCAGAAATGCTGTAAATGGCCATCCCTATCTGATGCACCTTCGGCTGTATTCTGTAAAATACACGTAAATACAATTCTCCGCCCATTTTCCACCCATGTGCACGCCCACACTGACAGTATGTGCATACTTTCAGAATGGTGAATGGCTATGCGTAAGAGATTATCTACGCACATAAATCACTAGAATACAGAGATTTATGTGCATGTGTAAACAAGTGTGAAAATCCAGCTGCCCTTCTAGAATTACCTCCCTGGTAAATGCTCACTCAATACTTGCATCATGCGGAGCCAGTGCCTAAGATTCACGCAACTGAAATCTGGTTGAATCACACTGGCCCTCTGTAAGTGCACTCAAAGGTAATTTTTTTTATTCACTATATTTAACCACTGCAGTATTGCATCCTGAGTTGGTCACTACGCTTCTGCTTCATTTTACCATGGCTCATCATTGCACCGGTGCTTTCCATGACACATTTCTTACCAGCTACTGACCCACAGCATATACAAAAATGAGTGACAGATGAATCCTTAGAATCACTTTGATCACGTTGTACTGTAATGAGGACTAAGAATTTTGGTTTATACCAGAGAAAGCTATGAAACTTTTCCTGGCAATAGAAAGGACTTCTAACATCCTCATGCTGTCTGTTTCTTGCATAAGGGCAAGAGAGCATGTAATTTGGCTGTGGAATATGTGAGCATCTGATAATGGTCATCCCTATAAGTCCGCTACAGTCCTCATCTGACTTTTTCACAAATTAATTTGACATGCATTCCATTTGATTTTCAAGTCAATTTTTAAATGTGAAACTTAAACGGAATGCATCTCAAACTCATTCAGACAAAAGTTAAATTAGGTCTCCTGTTGAATGTGCAATCTAAAGTTACATGGCTGCCTTGTATATTGTACAGTAGTGATAAATTAGCCATGAGTCTGCTCCAAATGTCCTATGATTAAGATTTATTTTTAACCTGTAGATGAAGAAGAGAGAATACAATAAACACATTCATAAATCTCAAAAGGTACTCGAACGTGAGTTTCTCTTTCTTCAGCAGGGGGTCCAGCAGCTGGGAGCGCTCTTTTCCTAAAGTATCCAAGCAAATGCTTGGTAAAATTTCAGTCTGTTTCATGTTTTTTATGAGCCCTCCCAGCTGTTGGCCTGCCTAAATGCCCGACGTATGGAAACCCCAACTTTGTCCTTAGCCGAGTCTCTGTGAAATTTCTGATAGGCTGGTTGTCTTGCCTAATCTATTTCCTTTTGTTATAAAGTTTATATTAGTTTTTCTTGATGGATCCCTCTCTCGTTGTGGACTGGAGTGGGACGGGTTGTGGTTTGCACCCTAAGTTTGGGTATGATTATTATGTTTATTTTCTGATTTGTTTTCATTGTCAACACTTCTCAATTTCTGTACAAGAATTGTTCTTGGTATATTGTATACATTGCATAAAGATAAAATAAAAATTTTAAAAAAAGAAACTGCAGACTTGACACCTTCAACCCACCTTCCCTAGGACTGAGGAACCAGTACACAGCCCTGGAAGTGGAAGAGGCAACAACATTCCAAAAGTAGAAGGTTAATTCAATGTTGTCTGGCAACTATGTGGATAGTTTTCTATGTTGTAACTATCCCCTAGGTTTTCTTGGAAAGATGTAACAAAAAGTAGATTGTCAGGTCTTTATTATTCATAGTAAGCCTATAGCACTTGATAGTCCAAGACAGAAACATAGAAATATAGAAAAATGACGACAGAAAAAGACCACATGGCCTATCTAATCTGTCCTTCCATATCAACAACTACAACAGTCCCCTTTTTTCCTTTAGAGATCCTCTGTGTTTGTCCCATGCTTTTTTGAAATCAGATACCGTCCTCATATCTACCACCTCCACTGGGAGGCTATTCCACGGATCCACCACTCTTTCTGTAAAGAAATATTTCCGCATATCACTACTGAATCTAACCCCTTTCACCCTCATCCCATGTCCCCTCGTAGCAGAACTTGCTTTCAATCAAAAGAGGCTCTCCCCCTTGGGCATTTATGCCATGGAGGTATTTAAAGTCTCAATCATATCACCTCTATTCCGCCTTTCCTCTAAGGTGTACTTATTAAGATCCTTAAGTCTGTCCTCATATGCTTTATAATGAAGACCACTAACCATTTTGGTAGCCACCCTCTGTACTGACTCCATCTTGTTTCCTATCGAAGTTCTAGCCAGCCTAATGTTGCTTAGCTTCACTCAGTGTTGCATGGTTGCAGTAGAACAGGATGTATAAGAACTAAAAATCCCACAAACAGTAGGATCAGAAACCACTAGGAAGAAAAGGGTAGTGGTGGTCGCTTATTTCCCTCTGAGGCATACAGAGGTATCCATCTGCCGTCCAGACATGATCTCCCAGGAGGTGTGCTTTCTGCCTGATGCCAAGATTCAAGACATTACAGAGAGTTTGTTGAGACTGCTTAAGCCTACTGACTATTATCCAATGCTGCTCATCCATGTCGGCACAAATGATGCTGATAGATTCCCAGCTGAGCATATTGAAAGTGACTTTGTGGATCTAGGAGAGAAGCTGAAGCAGTTAGGTGCTCAGGTGATATTCTCAATCCTCCTGTTGAAGGTCAGAGCTAAGGCTGAGAGGGTCAGAGCTAAGGCTGAGATGCTCACAGCCTGGAGATGAATGTCTGATTATGTGGATGGTGTTTTCAGGTAAATCTGCACAACTTTGCTTGTAAGGTTTAGTGACTTAGGACCAAAAAGATTGAGGACTTATTTGGATAATTCTTTATTTTAAATCCTTTAAAAGCATAAAGTAGTTATTGGCTTGGCTTAAAAGTTTAGATTTAATTTGCCTTAGTCCGTAATAGGCCTTTTAGAGTTTTAAAATAAAAGGGGTGACACTATATGTTAGAGAATTGAATCAAATAGAATAACAGTTCTGCAGGAATCAAAAGGCACCATTGAATCCTTATAGATGGAAATTCCATGTGTGAGGGGGAAGAAAATAGTGGTAAGGGTTTATTACCATCCTCCTGGACAGAATGAGCAGACATGATAAAATGTTATCAAAAATTAGGGAATTTAGCAAAACTGGCAACACAGTAATAATGGGTAATTTCAATTACCCCAATATTGATTGGATAAACATCATATCTGGAGGTAATGTTCCTAGATAAAATGAATAACTGCTTCATGGAACAGCTGGTTTGGGAACCACTTAGAGAAGGAGCTGTTTTAGACTTAGGGGTATATTTACTAAACTGTCTTAATGTCGCAGCGGTGGTATTATCGCGCAATAAGTGACGTTATTGCGTGATAAATCACGCGATAAAGTCACTTATCGCACGTTAACGCAGCGGCGGCATTAAAGCACACTAACGCTGTGAAATCCTGATCTGAAGGGTGGAGTAAGGATTCCCAGAGGGCGGAGATAAGGGGTCAATGGGTGGAGAGTGGGCGGGGAGAGGCTCCAGGCACACTAACGCTGTGAAATTTGGGTCTGAACACTAACACCAGTGAACATATAAGAACATAAGAACATAAGATATGCCATACTGGGTCAGACCAAGGTCCATCAAGCCTAGTATCCTATTTCCAGCAATGGCCAATCTAGGTCATACGTACCTAGCAGTTTCCCCAAAAGACACAGGTTCCGCAATGCTTGTACTGGGTCAAGCATTGATATCCTGGGTCCCTTATTAATAATGGTTTACGGACCTTTCCTCCAGGAACTTGTCCAAACCTTTTTTAAACCCAGCTACACTAACAGCCTTTACTACATCCTCCGGTAACAAATTCCAGAGTTTGATTACACGTTGAGTGAAAAAATATTTTCTTTTATTAGTCTTAAATAGTTTACCCTGTAGCTTCATTGCATGTCCCCTAGTCTTTCTATATTCTGATAACGTAAACAATCGATCTACGTTTACCCGTTCCACTCCGTTCATTAATTTATAGACTTCTATCATATCTCCCCTCAGCCGTCTCTTTTTCAGGTTGAAGAGCCCTAACCTTTTTAGCCTTTCTTCATAGGAGTATCCTTCCATCCCCTTTACCATTTTGGTGGCTCTTCTCTGAACCTTTTCTAATAACGCTATATCCTTTTTAAGATACGGCGACCAGAATTGCACACAATATTCAAGGTGCGGTCTCACCATGGAACGATATGTTGTTGTTAAGTGCCGTCGAGTCGGAGTTGACTCATGGCGACCCTCTGGATAGCTATCCTAAATTGTGTTCGGTCTTCAGTCAGGCGGCTCATTGACGACAGACTGGTACCCATAGCTGCTGTTATTGTATCGATCCATCTCATTTCTGGCCTTCCTCTTTTGCATTGACCTTCTATCTTGCCAAGCATAATGTCTTTCTCTAATGATCTCTCTCTTCGCATGATGTGTCCAAAGTATGAAAGTCGAAGTCTTGTCATCTGAGCTTCTAAAGAAAGCTTAGGTTTGATCTCCTCTAGTACCGACTGGTTTGTTCTTCAGGCAGTCCATGGTATACACAGTATTCGCCGCCAGCACCATAATTCAAAGGCATTAATTTTCTTCCTATCTGTCTTTTTCACTGTCCAGCTTTCACATCCATATGATGTTATTGAAAATACCATGGCTTGAACAAGTCGAATCTTTGTATGGAGAGAGACATCTCTGCTCTTGAGAATCTTACCTAGGTCTTTCATAGCCATTCTGCCAAGAGCAATGATTTCTTGACTGCTTGTTGCTTCTTTATTGATAGTTGATCCAAGTAGGTTAAAGTTGTTCACAATTTCAATTTCTTCTCCTTCAACGATGAACCTGTTGATTATGCCAGTTGTCATGATCTTTGTCTTCTTTACATTAAGGTGCAGGCCCATTTTGAGACTATCATCAGATCTATGTTCTTTGATTGTGAGAAGCAAATGTTTCAGATCATCTTCACTTTCAGCCAGTAATGTGGTATCATCAGCATAGCGAAGGTTGTTGATGAGTCTTCCACCAATCTTCACACCTCTGTTGTCTTCATACAATCCTGCTTCTCTGATGATTTGTTCTGCATATAAATTAAATAGGTAGGGGGAAAGTATGCAGCCGTGTCTTACACCTTTGCTTATTTTAAACCATTCTGTTTCTCCTTGTTCTGTTCAAACTGTTGCTTCTTGATCAATGTACAGAGTGCGCAAGAGAACGATCAGGTGTTCTGGTATACCCATGCTTCTTAATGTGGCCCAGAGTTTCTCATGGTTTACACAGTCAAAAGCCTTGCTATAGTCGATAAAGCACAAATAGATATCCTTTTGGTATTCTTTAGTCTTTTCAAAGATCCATCTCACATCCGCAATGATGTCTCTCATTCCTCGCCCTTTCCTGAACCCTGCTTGCACTTCAGGTAGTTCTTGTTCCAGGTATGGTTGTAGTCTCTTTTGAATAATCTTCAGTAGAATCTTGCTGGCATGTGGGATCAGAGCAATTGTGCGATAATTTCCACAGTCAGTTGGATCACCTTTCTTTAGTATTGGTATAAACACAGTTCTTTTCCAGTCAGTTGGCCATGATGTTGTCTTCCATATTTCTTGGCAGAGCCTTGTGAGTACGGTAAAAGCTGCATCAGATTGCTGCAATACTTCTATGGGAATGCTATCAATGCCTGGTGCTTTGTTCTTTGATAAGGCTTTCAATGCTGCTTCAACTTCTTCTTTCATCACCAATGGTTCCCGATCATAAGGTACAGGTTGAAATGGCTGTTGGTCCCCTTGATCTTTATCATATAAAAACTCTGTATATTCCTTCCACCTTTTCTTGATCTTCTCAGCATCATCCAACATAGAATCTTGAGCATCTTGTAACATTCCAATTCGAGGCTGGAACTTTTTCTTTAACTCTCGTAGCTTTAAGAAAGCCGATCTTGTTCTTCCTCTAATAGTTCCTGCTTCTATTTCCTTGCAAGTGTCATTGTAGTACTTTTCCTTGTTCTGTCTTGCTGCACGTTGGAAATCTCTGTTGAGATCTGAGATTGTCTTTCTTTCTCCTCTGGCTTTAGCTTCTCTGCGTTTCTGGGCAATTTTCAGAGTTTCTTCCGTCTTCCATTTTGGCCGTTTTTGCTTTTTCACCTTTTGTAGAGACTTCTCGCTTTCTTCCAACACAACCTTCTTGATGTCATTCCATAACTCTTCCGGAGCTCTGTCATTTGTATCTAAAGCAGCAAATCGATTTTGCAGGCAGTCTTTAAATTCCAGTGGTATATTCTCAAGGTCATATTTTGCTGCATTCATGAGTGGTTTGCTCTTTTTCAACTTTAGCTTGAGTTTGCATACTGGTAGTTGATGATCTGTACCATAGTCAGCTCCAGGTTTTGTCTTTGTTGATGTTACATAGCTTTTCCATCGTTGACTTCCACAGATGTAGTCAATTTGATTTTTATACAATCCATTGGGTGAAGTCCATGTGTACAGTCGCCGCTTGTGTTGCTGGAAGAAGGCGTTTGAGATGAATACATCATTGGTCTTGCAGAATTCTATCAGTCTTTCTCCAGCTTCATTTCTGTTGCCAAGTCCATATTTTCCAACTACTTTGCCTTCTTCTTTGTTGCCAGCTTTTGCGTTCCAGTCACCCATCACTATCAGGATATCCTGTTTGCATGTTCTGTCAATTTCATCTTGTACTTGTTCATTGAACTCTTCAATTTCATCTCTTCTGCAGCTGTTGTTGGGGCATATACTTGAATTATAGTTGTGTTGATAGGCATTCCTCGTAGACGAATAGAGATTAAGCGTTCGCTGACTGCACTGTATTTCATTACAGTTCTTGCAAGTTTCTTCTTTATTATAAATGCAACACCATTTCTTCTTTGTCTTTCATTTCCAGCATAGTAGACCATGTGATCATCTGATGCAAAGTGCCCCATGCCAGTCCATTTCAATTCGCTGACACCCAACAGATCAAGTTGTACACGTTCAATTTCATTCTTGACCACCTCCAACTTCCCTTGGTTCATGCTTCTTACATTCCATGTTCCAATGTGTAAGACATCTTTACAGCTTCTGACTCTCATTTCATGCGCAGCTACATCAGCAGTCAGACTTCCCCAGGGCTTTGATCCAACCACATCATAAATGCTGGCTTTACTCTGAAAAGTCTTCAGCTCTTCCCCAGTAGCTAGTTGAGTGCCTTCCGACCTGGAGGTCTCATCTTCCAGCACCATAGCACAATTTGTTTTGTTGTAACTATCCATTGGGTTTTCATGGCAAGATACAGAAGTAGATTGCTGGGCCTTTCTTCCACGAAGTTTAAGTTTGGTGTTGTTGCCGTTGTCACAAAAATGTGATCCTCCACCATCAACACTGTCCCATTCTGCTGCTGCCCAGATGGGTTTGTTTTATTTTCCATTCCTTTCCTTATGATACCTAGCATTCTATTTGCTCTCTTGGCCGCCGCTGCACACTGGCTGAGGGTTTTAACATGTTATCCACAATTACGCCTAAATCTTTTTCCTGGGTGGTGGTTCCTAATGTGGAACCTTGCATTGTGTAACCATAGTTTGGGTTGTTCTTCCCTAGGTGCATAACTTTGCACTTGTCCACATTAAATTTCATCTGCCATTTTGATGCTGTCTTCTAATTTATCAAGATCCTCTTGCAATTTTCCACAATCCTCTTGGGTTTTAACAACTTTAAATAGTTTTGTGTCATCTGCAAATTTGATAACCTCACTCGTTATTCCACTTTCCAGGTCATTTATGAATATGTCAAAAAGCAGCGGACCCAGCACAGATCCCTGGGATACACCACCATTCACCTTACTCCATTGGGAAAATTGGCCATTTACCCCAACCCTCTGCTTTCTGTCTTTTAACCAGTTCTTGATCCACAGTAGTACACTGCCTCCTATCCCATGACTCTTTAGTTTTGCCAAAAGTCTCTGATGAGGGACGTTGTCAAAGGCTTTCTGAAAGTCCAGATACACTATATCAACCGACTCACCTTTGTCCACCTGTTTATTCACACTTTCAAAAAAACATAACAGATTAGTAAGACACGATCTTCCTTGTCTAAAGCCATGTTGGCTGTCTCCCATTAGGCCATGACTATCTACATGCTGAGTAATTTTATTCTTTATGATGGTTTCTACCATTTTTCCCGGTACTAACGTGAGGCTCACCGGTCTGTAGTTTCCCAGATCACCCCTGGAACCCTTTTTAAAAATTGGTGTTACATTGGCGATCCTCCAATCTTCAGGTATTAGAGATGATTTTAATGATAGTTCACAGATTACTAATATCAGGTCTGCAATCTCATATTTCAGTTCTTTCAACACCCTTGGATGTATACCATCCGGCCCAGGTGATTTGCTACTCTTCAGTTTATCTAATAGTTGGAATACATCTTCCCGATGTATCAATATTTCCTTCAATTCTTCCACACCTTTAAATACCACTTCAGTCATGGGTAACATCCCTAAATCTTCCTCAGTAAAGACCGAAGCAAAGAATTCATTCAGTCTCTCCGCTATCGCCTTGTCGCCTCTTAGTGTCCCTTTAACTCCTCTATCATCTAATGGACCAACTGACTCTCTCACAGGTTTTTTGCTACGAATGTACTTGAAAAAATCTTTATTTCGCGTTTTTGCTTCCGCAGCAAGCTTCTTCTCAAATTCTCCCTTTACCTGCTTTATCAATGCCTTGCATTTGTCTTGCCAGTGCTTGTGCTGTTTCCAGGTTTTGTCGTTTGGCTCTTTTTTCCATTTCCTGAAAGATGCTTTTTTGGCAACAACAGCCTCTCTGGCCTCACCTTTAAACCATGCTGGCAGTTTTTTGGACTTCCTTGCACTTTTCTTAAAGCGTGGAATACAGCTGGTCTGGCCTGCCAAGATAGCATTTTTCAACAACACCCAAGCTTGATGTAAGTTTTTAACCTTTGCAATTGCTCCTTTTAGTTTATTCTTAACTATTTTCCTCATTTTATCATAGTCTCCCTTTCAAAAGTTAAAAGGTAGTACTGTGGATTTCGGTACTATCCCTCCTCCACTAATTAAATCAAAGGCGATCATGCTATGATCACTATTGCCAAGTGACCCCAACACCCTTATCTCTTGAAACCCTCGCGTTAGGCACATTTGCAGGAAAGAGAAACAATTAAGTCAGGAATGTGCAGCAAAGGCAGGGAAACCCAGAAAAGTGATAGTTGTGATACATGTGCAGGAACCAAAAAGGCAAATAAACATAGAAAATGTCCAGAACCACATTTAAAATCCTAATAACCAAGCTGGCCAATAGTGATATTAATGATAAACATAAAGCAACACTACTGACAAAGCGTAGAACTTAATATATCATGTTTGGAAGGGTCTATGCTCTGTCCCCCTACAAAGTGAATGATCCCACATTGAAATAGCGCTGATTAGGGTTTCTGTCATTTAGATTGGGAAGGTTTGTTATGGTGTGCACATGTGCAGCAACAGCAGAGTGGGTACGTAGAAAAGGGCAACTGTACTGATGCTGTAAATGGGATCATGGGGCTGCAGGCGGCACATGCTGTGGTCCAGCTGGGGCACAGTGCGGACTAGGCAGATGCCTAGGTGGCACATAGGAATGTTGAAACTGTAAAGCAGCAAGACAGCAACTGACGAGGGTCCAACATGGGCATGAGTGTGTGTCCCACAGTGTCCCAGGGAATATTACCCAGCAGGTACCCTCAAGGGCACATAACATTGGCAGGCGGTGCCGGGGGAAAGTGTGCATGTCCATGTAGGCACCCCTACCCGAGACCTCACACCATAGGCAGCTGCCTACCGGCACACTGGATGGCCTGGGACTGCGCACCACCAGTACCACCGGCATAATGGCATGGCAGCCTGGTGTCGGAGGGGTGTTGGTGGCAGAGGGGGCAGTGGCATCTGCCCACAGCAGACCATGGCCTAGCCCCATTTAGATGGGTGCCGTGCACTGCAACAGACTGGGTGTGTCTGATGAACAGTCATGGTATCCCCAGGAAATGATCAGTCCCTGTGGCAACAGTGTGGTGCAGTACACACAGCCAGTGTGTTCCGGAGCAGACGGTCACAAGTTCAAGTCCCAGCTGTGGCTCCTGCCAACCCTGTCCCCATCTTTTACCCAGTACTAAACCATGGTAATAAATATGGAACCTTTATTGCAGATAAAATAAACATGCCTGAAACGCCTATATTTTACCCTACAGAGCACAGACACCATAAACATGCACAATCCCTAGAGCAGAGTTTCCCAACTACAGTCCTGGAGGGCCAAACACCATTCAGGTTTCATGCTGACCCAAATAAATATGCCTGTGCTGTATTAGTATGCGCTGCCCCCCTTGTATGCAAATGTATCTAATGCATATTCATTAGGGACAGCCTTATGGTGCGCCCTAAAAGGTGCATTAGGTTGCGGCACTGGGGTGAGGCTTTTTTCGCTGACAGTGCAAATTGTTGGGATGTGTCTGACTGTTATAAGCAGGAAAAGGGATTGCCTAAGACAGTCTTTTAACCTAGCCACTGGGGGATTAAACTCATGACCACTGGATCATCAGTCAATGTATTAACCATTGTGTTACACCTCTGTTGCTGTGGTTGCAGGTCAGTGCACCTAATTAAGGCTAATGCGCGTTAACGTGCCACGGCTCCCTCTATTGCACGATAACTGACTTTATCGCGCGATAACCCGAAATGCTACCTTAAGACTGGAACGCCCACTACCTTATATGGCATTCTTCACAGTAAGACTGCAACTAAAGCCGGTAACATTAAGACAGTTTAGTAGACATACCCCTTAGTCCTTTCTGGAACACAGGATTTTGTACAACAGCTATGTTGGGACCACTTGGCATTAGTAAACACAATGGCCAGCATTCTGTCCCATATATAGCGGGGTTGGATATCTGAGTTGGATGTCCTAAACACAATTCCATTGCCAGTGCTTCCTGCACATACACGGCATTTGTATGGGGAGTGCTGGATGGGGGCAAGGCAAGGTGCCAGGATATACAGAGGCTATTCAGGTTCGGTCTCTGTACATCCCCCAGTGCAGAAATGAACACCCACTTTATTCCTCCCTGATGGGGGAATAAGTGAGGGGCACAGCAGTGATTGCATCCTCAAGCCCCCAACCCCATCATGCCGCCGCGGGAGAGCTCATGCCACCCGACTCTGGTCTTGGGGGACCCCGCTGAGGGTCATATGGCATTCTGCTGGGGCCACATCAGGACCAGGCATTCTGCTTCTCCGGCTGAATGTCTTGTGCCATGGCAATGGGATGCCAATGCACTGGTGCGCCAGCTGGAATGCTGTGTGCTGTGGATGGGCAACCCATGAAATGTCCCCCACACAGGAATAGGATGCCCACCCAGACATCTATGTCCCCCATTCTGCTGTTGTAGGTATGTCTGGGCCCCACGGTAGCAGAATTGGGTACATTTCTTGGACATACAGGTTTTGGCCTGGCAATGCAGCCGGATATGCCAGAAGCAGAATCGGCCTCAATAACTGGAGTGAGTATGTAAAGGAAATCCACTGTGTCAGCATTTAATTTTCAAAGGGGAGTCTATAATAAAATGAGAAAAACGATTAAAAAAAAAACCTAAAAGGAACAGCCGCAAAGGTCAAAAGTTTACATCAGATGTGGTTATTATTTAAAAATACAATTTTGGAAGTGCATACCACATATATCTTACACATTAAGAAAGGCAGAAGGAAGGCAAAACATCCATTTTAGTTAAAAAGTGAGGTTAAAAGAGGCCAATAAAGCTAAAAGCAATGGGAAAAAGAACCAAATGAAGAGAATAGGAGACAACATAAGCACTGGTAAGTTAAATGCAAGGTAATGATAAGAAAGGCGAAAAGAAGCTTGCCATAGAGACACAAACTCATAATAAAATCTTTTTAGGTACATATGAAGTAAGAAGCCATGGAATCATTGAATAATCAAGGTGTAAAAGGACACTCAGAAAAGATGCCATAGCTGAGAGACCAAATGAATTCTTTATTTCAGTCTATACTGAGGAAGATGTGAGGACGCTACCCATGGCAGGAAGGGTATTTAATAGTGAAGAATCAAAATTGCTCAATGAAATCTCATAGAGCCTGGAAGATGTAGTAGTATAAATTGATAAACTAAAGAGCAGCAAATCACTTGGACCAGTTGGTATACACCCAAGAGTTCTGAGACAAGTCAAAAATGATATTGCAGAGCTACTATTACTGATTTTTAACCTATCATTAACATTGTCTATGGTAGCAGAAGCTTGGAGGGTGGCCAATGTAACAGCTATTCTTAAAAAGGGCACCAGGGGTGATCTGGGAAAATACAGACTAGTGAGCCTAACATCTGTGCCTGGGAAAATGGTGGAAACAATTATTAAGAATAAATTACTGGATACATGGACAGACATAGGAGTATGTTTACTAAACAGCGATAAGTAACGTTATCGCGCGATAACGTCTCTGGCCGCATTAAGTCACACGGAGGGTGGAGTAAGTCTCTCCAGAGGGCGGAGAGAAGGGGTCAATGGATGGAGAGTGGGCGGTGAGAGGCTCCAGGTACACTAACACTGTGAAAATGAAGTGCAGAACATTACCGTGATTGAAAACCTCACGTTAGAGGCACAATTGCTGGAGAGAGAAACCAGTTTAGTCAGCAATGTACAGCAAAGGCAGGGAGACCCAGAAAAGTGATAGTAGTGCTACATGTTGTTAAACGCCCTCACCACTCAACTCTAGTTTTAGAGGGGCATGGTTATTGGAGGAACCTTCTCCTATCAGCCTTAGCAGCCTATTTCCTTGTGGTGTCTTCTGGGAAGTTTAGTACTGCTAAGATGTGTTTGTGCTTCAGGTAGAAAGTTGTAGTTAAGGCCACCGAGGCAAGGCATATAACAGAAAATTTATTTTGCACAAAAAGATTCAAAGTACCAGATACAGGATTATTCTTGTAGGATTTGTTTACGGTACAGCAGATGGTTGGCAAAGTAAACATAAGAACCCAAAAATGGCTGTTTAAAGTTTTCTTACTTTCAGAAGCATAGCCTTTGATAGCAAGGCTGCCACCTTCCTTTTAGTCCTTGATAATTACAGCATAAAGTCCAAACAAGCTTAATCTTCTGTGGCAGTTTGGCTTTTATCAGCCTCAATTCCTTCTAGGCTGCATTTCAGGTACAACAGAACTCAAAGCAAGAAGCAAACATTCAGACTGCCATCAAAAACTCTCAACAGGCTTTTCACATAACACAGGAGCAAAGAAAACTTCTTCTAGCAGGTAAATTGGCTTCTTGCCATTTCACAGTTCAAACCACAGCTGGATAACACGCATGAATCACACCTTCCTGCTTATCCTTAATTTTCAGTAAACTTCCCTTTTAAAAACATATGGGAATTTAACACCACACTGCCTGTTTCTTATGGTTACCTTTTCAAGGAGGATAATTCTTTCAGGGCTGGCTTTTCCTCAAGACTCCATGTCTAAAGCTTGGCACAGAGAGCAATCCATAAGGATGTCTTCTTCCCCCAACTCTGCCACTGGCTCTCCCAGCTGCATGGGTTCTGACTCACCCACCCGGTCAGACTGCCCAGCTAACAACCTCTCCGGTGCTCTGTGAGCTTCTCCACTTCCTGGCTCCAACCTCTGCTGCCAACCTGTTGCAGGGAAATAAGCCCTCTCAGCTCCTGGTAGCTCGGCTCTTCTGCATGAGTCAGCACCTTCCCTACCTCCTTCTCTTCTCCGGTCTCTGCCTTCTCTTCCCTCTCCTCCTTTCTTCCTGTCTGTATACTCTAGCATAGGCTTATACCTCCAGGGTTCTAGCCCCACCTCCTTCCTTCCCAGGTGTTGGCATTCCCCCTGCCTTCTGGTATTTGAGCAATCAGGGAACTTGTTGAAGTAAGGATTTTGGACCTCGTGCCCGTAATCTCTCTCTCTTACTCTATTAGACACTGCATGAAACCTGTTCCAGCTGGGGGTTTTCTGGTTCTTAGGTGTGGCTGTGGCTTTCTCACCCTGCACTCCTAAAAGGGGACCCTTTACTAGGGTGAATTCTTTACGTTTCTCACCTCCCCCATACTCAGGATAGATGACTTTGCCACATACCCCCCTACTTAAGATATTGATGGCTGTCGGAGGTTGTTGGGATTCCTCCGAACAGTCTGTAATTCGGGATAAGGCTTCTGCATTTTGGTGTAGCTTTCCTGCCCGATGTTCTACCTTAGATAGACTGGCCACTGCCGATCTTTCCTGCCAGGGCCTAAGCACATTTATATGATAGACTTGTCTGTGACCCATACTGCTCTCCACCTCATAGGTTACTGGGCCTACTTATCTGATCACTTTCCACGGTCCCTTCCATTGGACCTCAAATTTTGGTGTGGCGCCTGCCACCATTACTAGGACTTTCTCACCCTGGATTAACTGCCGGGGTTTTTCCCTCTGGTCATATCGCTCCTTCTGGCGAGTTTGACTAGCTTGTAAATTCTCTTCGGCAGCCTGGGAAGTCCTATTTAACCACCCTCTTAAATCTCGGAGAAAGTGAGGGACTCCCATAGCCTCCCTCTCCGGCTCTATCCATTGCTCCCTTAATATGTCCAGGATTCCCCGAGGTGCTTGGCCATACATTGATTCGTAGGGAGATACGCCTAGAGAAGCCTGTATCCGTTCCCTACAGGCGTAAAGCATGAAAGGAAGCAACACATCCCATTCCATCATGTTCCCATCTAAACCCTGTCTTAGCATCTGTTTTAATGTTTGATTCAACCTCTCTACCCGACCATTAGACTGGGGGTGATAGGCAGCTGTTTTCACATGCTGTACCCCAAAAGCATCCCAGACCTAGGCCAAGTATTTGGATATAAAATTGGTCCCACGGTCTGTTAACACTTCCCGGGTAAAACCCACTTCGCAAAACAGTTTCACTACTTCTAACGCTACTGTTTTGGCAGAGATATTACGCAAAGGGACTGCCCATGGAAAACTGGTGGCTTGATCAACCATGACTAAAATATATTGAAATCCCTGAGGTGTTTTGACCAGGGGACCAACTATATCCATGGCGATTCGTCCAATGGGGTCAGATATTGTGGGTGTCGGGATCATGGGTACCACTGGAGGCCGGGCAGCTGTGACCCGCTGACATGAGGGGCAAGCAGCACAAAATCGAGCGGTTTCTTTAAAGACCCCGGGCCTGTAGAAACGTACAAGGATCTGATCCAGAGTCCCTTGTACCCCTTTGTGGCCACCCACTGGATGGTCATGGGTGAGCCTTAAGACCAACCCCTTGAAAGCTGCAGGCACCACCAGCTGTTTCCTGATCATCCCTGTCTGGGGATCGTGACTTTCCCTGTATAATATCTCTTTGTCTAAAAGAAATCTCGGAAGGGTATCTCGCACCACTTGAGCGTATTCAAATGCCCATGTGAGTGCTGGGTCTGCCCGTTGTTCATTTGGAAAGGTCGGAAACTTCTCAACCAACTCTGCAGGCACCCAGGGTAACCCTTGGCCCATTAGCATCCCAGCCCTCCCCTGATCCCGACATCGCTTCTCGTGGCATTTCGCAGCTTTCCCCTTCTTAATCTTAGAAGATGGGGAAGCCACCAGGTCATCATGTGAGGGCAAAGCTCTTAGGGAACCCTCTGGGGACCCATCCCTTTGATCATTGGACATAGTCTGGGACCAGATAGACACAAGCCCGACCTTCTGTCGCAGGCCTTTCCCTAACCCTTTCCTAAATTGGGGCCAGTCAATTCTTAATACCAGGTCGTGGAGAAGTTTTGGTACCACAGCCACTGGAATTCTTTTCTGTGCCCTTAACCCTTTTTTCTCCACTGTATACACGGGGTAACAAGAGGCAGCCCCGTGGATGCAACGGATCTGGACATGACCTTCTGGTCTCCTCTGGACATACTCATTCTGCGCCTCAATTGCCCGCCAAAGCTTCTGGGATACCATGCTTTGGTCAGCCCCAGAGTCAAGCAAAGCATTGGTTGTGATCCCCTGTATATTAACACTTGAGAGGAATCCCTCTCCTAGAGGTTTCACACTTGTACCAACCAACCCAGTGCGAGCCTTGCATCCTCTCTGTAGGTGTCCCATCTCCCCACAATGATAGCACTTCTTTCCAGCCCACTTTCCCTCCTGAGCAGGCACATAAGTTCTTACAAACTCTGTTTTATTTCCCTGTTTCCTTTCTGATGAACCAAAACTGGCCGTGGCCTTCACTTTTGGAGCGCCCCCTCTTGGCTGACGTGCTAATTCAGCTTCCATGTAGCGCTCGGTCAAAAGGGTTGCCTCCCCTGTGCTTTGGCAGTTTTGCTGAATCATAAATGATTGTATCTCCTTTGGCACTGCTCCAATACTATCATATCTAGTACCATATCCATAGTTTTTTCCTCCGGGGCCAGCCACTTTAATGCTAGACCACGAATCCTCTGGCTTAATGCCTTAGGGTTTTTTCCGGCCTTAAGGGCCGTGGCTCTGAACATACGGTGATACACGCTTTTTGTCAACCCCAAAGATACACGCTTTTTGTCAACCCCAAACGGTCTCTAATTGCCATTTTTACCGTATTGTAGTCCAGGGCCTGGGTAGCTGGCATAGCCCTATATGTGGCCAGTGCTTCCCCTGTTAAGGAGGTTGCTAATCGCACTGCCCATTGGCTAGCTGGCCATCCCACAGCTTGCGCTACTCTTTCAAATGATTCTAAAAAGTCATCTATATCGTCCTCAGATGAAAGTTTGCCAAAGTTAAAGGCCCCACTTGTGGATGGGCCTACCAGACTGTCCATTTGAGGTATTGAGGGTCCTGCTGGTACCAGCTCTCCTCCACTTTCTTGTCTTTGGGATGCAATCAGGGCTGCCACTAAGTCCAAGACAGGTTTATACTGCTCCTTTATAGCTGCAGCTGCACTCTCCTGTTCTTGCTCTGCCAACTCTTGCTGGCGCTGAAATTGCATGGCCATCCATTGAATCAACTCCTGGGGATCCATCTTCAGGGATACCCGAAAGAGAGAACAAAATACCAAGGGCAGCACCACTCAACAGCCTCCTTGTCCCCTTTTCCTCAAAAGCATTCACCTTTTTCTATTTATATCTGAGCCAACCCCCGCATTGGTACCCTTTACCTGGCTCAGGTGTCGACTCTTGCTTCAAAAGGGGTGTCTTTGTGACGCTCCAAACTGGACTGCTCTGTCGTCTGGCCGACTCTACCAGCGAATTCCACGTGAAGCTTCCAGCAGCCGTCTGTGCTGTGCACCTTGTTGCTGTACATCCTTGTATATCCTGAATGGCAAAATCCGTACAACCATGCCACTGTCAAACGCCCTCACCACTCGCCTCTAGTTTTAGAGGGGCGTGGTTATTGGAGGAACCTTCTCCTATCAGCCTCAGCAGCCTATTTCCTTGTGGTGTCTTCTGGGAAGTGTAGTACTGCTAAGATGTGTTTGTGCTTCAGGTAGAAAGTTGTAGTTAAGGCCACCAAGGTAAGGTATATAACAGAAAATTTATTTCGCACAAAAAGATTCAAAGTACCAGATACAGGATTATTCTTGTAGGATTTGCTCAAGGTATAGCAGATGGTTGGCAAAGTAAACAAAAGAACCCAAAAATAGCTGTTTAAAGTCTTCTTACTTTCAGAAGCACAGCCTTTGATAGCAAGGCTGCCACCTTCCTTTTAGTCCTTGTTAATTACAGCATAAAGTCCAAACAAGCTTAATCTTCTGTGGCAGTTTGGCTTCTATCAGCCTCAATTCCTTCCAGGTTGCATTTCAGGTACAACAGAACTCAAAACAAGAAGCAAACATTCAGACTGCCATCAAAAACTCTCAACAGGCTTTTCACATAACACAGGAGCAAAGAAAACTTCTTCTAGTAGGTAAATTGGCTTCTTGCCGTTTCACAGTTCAAACTACAGGTGGATAACAAGCATGAATCACACCTTCCTGCTTATCCTTAAATTTCAGTAAACTTCCCTTTTAAAAACATATGGGAATTTACCACCACACTGCCTGTTTCTTATGGCTACCTTTTCAAGGAGGATAATTCTTTCAGGGTTGGCTTTTCCTCAAGACTCCATGTCTAAAGCTTGGCACAGAGAGCAATCCATAAGGATGTCTTCTTCCCCCAACTCTGCCACTGGCTCTCCCAGCTGTATGGGTTCTGACTCACCCACCCGGTCAGACTGCTCAGCAGACAACCTCTCCGATGCTCTGAGAGCTTCTCCTCTTCCTGGCTCCAACCTCTGCTGCCAACCTGTTGCAGGGAATTCAGCCCTCTCAGCTCCTGGTAGCTCGGCTCTTCTGCATGAGTCAGCACCTTCCCTACCTCCTTCTCTACTCTGGTCTCTGCCTTCTCCTCCCTCTCCTCCTTTCTTCCTTTCTGTATACTCTAGCATAGGCTTATACCTCCAGGATTCTAGCCCCACCTCCTTCCTTCCCAGGTGTTGGCAATCCCCCTGCCTTCTAGTATTTGAGTAATCAGGGAACTTGTTGAAGTAAGGATTTTGGACCTCGTGCCCGTAATCTCTCTCTCTTACTCTATTAGACACTGCATGAAACCTGTTCCAGATGGTTTTCTTCTGGTTCTTAGGTGTGGCTGTGGTTTCTCACCCTGCACTCCTAAAAGGGGACCCTTTACTAGGGTGAATTCTATACATTTCTCACCTCCCCCATACTCAGGATAGATGACCTTGCCACAATGTGCAGCAACAGCATAGTGCCCAAGTATGAAAGGGCACTATGGTGAGGCTGCAAATGGGGTACAGGGGGCTGCAGGCGGGACATGCTGTGGGGCAGCTGGGGTACAGGGTGGGCTAGGCAGATGCCTAGGTGCCACATAGGAAGGCAGAAATGGAAAATCAGCAAGAGAGCAACCGACCAAGGTCAAACATGTCCACGAGTGTGTGTCCCCCAGTGCCCCAATGTACATTATCCAGCAGGTACCCCAAAGGGCACATAACATTGGCAGGCGGTGCTGGGGGGAAGTGTGGATGTCTATGTAGGCAATCCTACCCCAGATCCCACACCACAGGCAGCCACCTACCGGCACACTGGATGGCCTGGGACTGCGCACCACCAGCACCACTGGCATAAGGGCATTTCAGCATGGTGGTGGAGGGTTGCTGGTGGTGGAGGGGGCAGTGGCATCTGCCCACAGCAGACTAAGGCCAAGCCCTGTTTAGGTGGGTTGCGTGCAGTGCAACAGACAAGGTCTGTCTGAAGAACAGTCATGGTATCCCCAGGAAATAACCTGCCTCTGTGGCAACATTTTGGTGCAGTACACACAGCCAGTGTGTTCAGGGGCAGAAGGTCACAGGTTCAAGTCCCAGCTGTGCTTCTGCAGAACATGTTCCTATATTTTACCCTACAGAACACATACACCATAAACATGTGCACTCCCTAGAGCAGAGGTTCGCAACTGCAGTCCTGGAGGCCCAAACACCATTCAGGTTTTCAGGTTGTCCCTAACAAATATGCATGAGATGCATTTGTATGCATTGACCCCACTGTATGCAAATGTATCTCATGCATATATATTAGGGACAACCTGAAAACATGAATGGTGGTTGGCCCTCCAGGACCGGAGTTGGGAACCTCTGCCCTAGAGAATTGGCCAACAGGGGCACAAACACCCACACCCACAGGCCCCACTATCCAAATCCTCATGGAGAGTCAGGCTGTTGTGCCCTGCATGGAGCAGCTGCTACCACTACTACCGCCTGCATACCTTAGCAATGCCATCATCGACATGGAAACACGCTCCATATATATCAAAAGGTTGATAAGATGAAAGTCAGATAACAAATCCTAAATTAAACACAATTTGTTAACAGAAATTCATCATAGCAACCTTTCTGATATATGTGGAGTGTGTTTCCTTTTTTTTGTTATCTGACAGTGTTTATCACCCCGGAGAGTGACCCTAACAGTATTGAGTACCTTAGCAATGCCTGCACTGTGCCCAGGACTGGTGTGGCAGCCAGGGCTGCCAACCACCTCTGTCTTTGCACAATGCTGAAATAGGTGTGGGAGTGTGTGTATGTCTATCCAGTGTTTTGTGGCTGCCTGCACCTTACAGAGCTCACAATGCTTGCACAGTTTCCACTGTTGGCCTGCTAATGTGCATGATGAGGAGCAAGGTATTGTGGGTATGGGCCAGACAAGGCGGTCTGGGCAGGATGCATCTGCACAGGGAATAGGGCAATGGTGAGGATATTGTAGTGGCCGACCACCACCTGCACGGACAGGGTGGCCACAGCATGTCGTGCTGGGAGATCACTCTCACGCTGACTGATCAGTGACCATGGCATGTCTAGGTTCCCACATAGTGCTATACAGTGTTTCTCTCCAGAGATATCTGTGAGTTCCCTTTTCTGGGGCCCAATCACTGACATATCTGCTTGGTGTTTGTGTACACATCCCACATCTTGGTGCACCTAGTTCCTCTGGGAACATGTACTGGCTAGCAAACTGCCTGCAGTTAGCATGTGTCTGGCTGGACCACCTTGCAAGGTGCAGACTGACTGTGCCCTCTGCTGGTGAATGTCATATTGTGGTGGTGGTGGTGGTGGGCAGGGGGGGGCAGATGAGCTTTGCCAGGCCTACTGCCTGTCTGTCAGTGCCCTATGTGATGTGTACAGTTCTGCATCACCTGCCATGGAGGGTGTCCATTCACCAACTGGACTGGGGTTGCTGGTCCCACAGCCTTTCATCATGTCCCTCTACTGCCTCCATTGCAAAGATGTAGAGTGTGGATCTGTTGGGGGCAGATCCTGTGCACCACCTTGACCCAGAGTGTATGATATGTGGTGCTACATAATCCACATGTGAGTCCAGACACACCCCTGCTCGTACAACATGTGAACATGGCAACCACACTGGATATGCATTATTCTGGGTGCATTATGGTCCACAAGGGCTAGACATGACTGGGGAATGCAGATGGACACAGGATTATCCTAGGTGTGTCTGCAAGGAATACCTGCCACACACTGGCACTGATGGGGGACCTGCAGCAAAGGTTACCGTGCGTTAACGAGCCAAGGCGCCTTCTATCGCGCATTAATTGGCCATTGCTACTTCAACGCCAGTACGCCCACTTCCTTATATGGCATTGCTCACGTTAACGCTGCACCTAGCACTGGTAACATTAGCACAGTTTAGTAAACATACCCCATAGTTTAATGGGACAAAGTCAACATGGATTTAGCCAAGGGAAGTCTTGCCTCTCCAATCTGCTCCATTTTCTTGCAGGAGTGAATAAACGTGTGGATAAAGGTGAGCCAACGGATTTAACAGTGCATTTTAGAAGTGATGTCCAGATGCAATCTGGGACATCCAGGTCAAAATGTATCAAAAAGGCAAGCTGCATGCAAGTTTTGGCATGATTTAAGAAACTTGCATGTGCCTAAAATAGTTGGCGGTGGCTACAGCCACATAGACATTCAACTAAATTTTAGGATGGGGACGTTTATCCCATGCTGCATACACGCCCCTACATGTGATTTTGCAAGTACAGATTTGCAGACCAGAAAACAAATGTCCTCATTTCCCTTCAGTTTTCTTTATGGCTGTGAAAAGTATTGGGGTTGTCAGAGGACCTTCTTCTCTACTCCCTCCAGGTGTTCTGGTAACAGAACGAGAGCTTTTATGATGCCTATTCCTGACCTGGAACATGGGTGCTACTGCTGTTGGGTTTAGATATGCTTGCCATTGCTGAAATCAGGCATGCATGTGTATCTTTCTGGAATGCTCCAGACACTCCTCCGGCAAGCCCCCATTTGACATGGCTGTAATTGTCCCAGAGATTTCCATATAACCAACTTTCTAAAATGGCTCTGAAGATGTGTTCATGATTTTCATGTCTGAAGGCCCATTTTCAGATGTCCAATTCATGAATAGAGCTTCTAAAATTACCACCATAGTGGATTTAGACTTTCAGAAAGTGTTTCAGAAAGTCTCACACCAAAAACTCGGAGGAAATTAAAAATCCATGGCATAGCAGGCAATATTCTATTGTGGACTGAAAATTGGTTGAGAGATAGAGAACAGAGAGTAGGGATAAATGGTCAATTTGCTCTTTGGAGGAAGGTGAATAGTAGAGTACCCCATGGATCTATCTGTATTGGGACCAGTGTTTTTTTAACATATTTATAAATGATCTGGAATTGGACACAAGTAAGATGATTACATTTGCAGATGACACAAAATTAGTCATAATTGATAAACTTCAAGTGGATTGTGTGAAACTGTAGTAAGACCTTGGGAGAATGGGAATCCAAATGGCAGATTAAATTTAAAGTGGACAAGTGCAAAGTGATGCATGTAGGAAAGAATAGCCTAAATTATACATACAATATACAATGCTAAGTTCCACATTAGGAGTCACCACCCAAAAAAAGGATATGGGTGTGATCATTGAGGGTAAATTGAAATCTTCTGTTCATTATACAGTGGTAGCTAAGAAAGCAAACAGAATATTAGGAATAATTAGGAAAGGAACAGAAAATAAAACAAAGGATATCACAATGCCCCCTATCACTTCATGGTGTGATCTATGAGAAAAGGCTAAAAAGGTTAAGGGGTATTTTTACTAAACCGCGTTAACATAGCAGCTGCTACGTTAACGCGCATTAGGTAATGTTAACGCGCATTAAGGGTACCTAACGCATGTTAACGTCACAGTCCATGGTAAATCCTGCAGAGGGCGGAGAGAGGGCGGAGAGAAGGGGTCAATGGGCAGGGATTGGGCGGGGAAAATCTCCCGCGGCACTAACGCGGTGTACTGAAGGGCTGAACATTACCGGGAATGAAAACCTGTCGTTAGCTGCAGATACAGTATGCAAGAGGGTGAAACCATTTCAGCGTCAGCAATGTACAACATAGGCAGGGAGCCCAAGAAACATGATAGTAGTGCTCCATATGCAGCAACAGCATACTGCCCAAGTATGAATGGCTACTATAGCGATAGTGCAAATGGGGCATAGGGGGCTGCAGGCGGGACATGTAGTGAGGGCAGCTGGGGCACAGGGCAGACTAGGATGTCGCCTAGGTGGCACATAGGCACATAGGAACATAGAAACAGGAAAGAAGCAAGACAGCAGCTGACCAAGGCCAAACACAATCCACCTACATCTACCTGGTCCACCCTAGCCAAACGTTGCTAGGGCACTGACCTGACATCCCCCCAGCTATCCCTCCCCCATGTGGAAGGGACATAATATTGGTAGGCGGTGATGGGGGGATGTGGGGATGTCCATGTATGCCTCCCCACCCCAGACCCCACTCCCTAGGCGACCACCTACCCGCAAAGTGGATGGCCTGGGACTGCACACTACCAGCACCAACAGAATATGGGCATGTCAGCATGGCAGGGGAGTGTGTGTTCATGCTGGAGGGGGCAGTGGCACCTACCTGCAGTGCACCCAGGCAATGCCCTGTACCAGTATGTGGTGTGCAGTACAACAGAAAAGGTCTGGCTGAGGAGACATAAAGGTAGCCCCAGGGACTACTGTGCTTCTGTGGCAACAGTGTGATGCAGTATACACAGCCAGCATGTCCAGGAGCAGAGGGTCACAGGTTCAGACCCCAGCTGTGGATCTTGCAGAGCACATCCCTATATTTTACCCTACAATGCAGATACAACAGCAACATGTACAATCCCCAAAGCAGTGGCCAACAGGGGTGCAAACACCTACTCCACAGGCTCCACTATCCAAAGCTCCATGGAGAGTCAGGCTAGTGGAGGAGTGGCCTAGTGGTTGGGGCAAGGTACCTCAGGCCAGAAGGTTGGGGGTTCAAATCCCACTAGAGGACAGCAACCTTGGGCCGGAAGGACTGGGGTTTCTAGTCCCACAGGTACTCCTTGTGGTCTTGGGCAAGCCACTTAACCCTCCATTGTCCATGTTCCCTATAATATAGTTATCTCCAAGTTATAATGCCCTGTTCAATGTAATTTCAGTTTGTTCAATGTAAACCGCCTTGATATCATGAAAGGCGGTATATAAGAAATGTTAAATAAAATAAATAAAAATCACGGAGCCGCAGTTATCACCAGAGCACTATTACTACCTCCTGCACAGTTTGGCAATGTCAGCACTGTGATCATGACCAATGTGGCGGGCAGGGTTGCCAACCACCTCTATCTTTGCACAATGCTGCAGTAGGGGTGTGTATTTGTGTGTGTGTGTGTGTGTGTGTGTGTGTGTGTCCATCCATTGTTTTTTGGCTGCCTACACCTCTCTGAGCCCACAATGTCCCACTATTACCAGCATTAGCCTGCAAATGTGCATAATGAGGAGCAAGGTATTGTGGGTATGGCTCGGGCAGGGCGGACTGGGCAGGATGCATCTGCAGAGGGCATAGGGCAATGGTTGGGACATTGTAGTGCCCAACCACCACCTGCATGGACAAGGTGGCCACAGCACATCTTGCTGTTAGGGCACGCTCACACTGACCAAACAGTGACCATGGCACGGCTATGTTCCCACATAGTGCTACATAATACCTGTCCCAAGTGATGTATATGTGCCCTCTGTTCTGGGGGCATGCAGGTCCACTGTGAACATGCAGGATAGATTGGGTAGCGGAGTGCCCGCAGTTAGTTTGTGCATGGCCAGGATACCTGCTGTGGTGAATGTCAGACCATGGTTGGGTGCTGGGGTACAGCTGTAATCCTAGAAATGGTGAGGGCACAGGGGAAGGGCAATGGACAGGTAGTCTACTGTAGTGTGCAGTATTGCAATGTGTGTGTGTTGTATGTTACAGTGCGCACAATAGCACGTGTGACATCTGCTTGGGGCGTGTGTTGTTACGTGCCATAATCTGACCACATATACTAAGGCGCCTAGTCATATCCTATAGGGCATGTTTATTTATTTATTTATACATACATTTATATACCGCATCTTCCAAAGTTCAGTTGCGGTTTACAGTGAACAACAATTAACAAAACAAGTTTGTTTTACAGGGAACGTCATATTATAACAGAACATATTTACAAGGAACATCATATTATATATAGTGTATACAGTCTAAACATTGTGAGATAATAGAGAACAGAATAAACTATATACATTTTTATATATATATAAATATATATATATATATATATATATATACATGGAGGTGAACGGACATAGGCTGTGAGGTCATTATATGTATGTGTTATCTGTATATGTTAAGGGTTTTTGCTTAAAGTAAACAGATTCCTGTTTAACCTTTGTCTAAAGTGGGTGTTGAGTTATCTATGTTATAGTTTTTGGTGAACAGATACGTTTTCAATTTTTTACGGAGTTCCATGATTTCCGTACGTGTTCTAAGTTCCTCTGGGAGGGAATTCCAGATCATTGGGGCTATGTGGGAGAAGGCTCTGTTATTAGTTGCTTTATGGGCTCTTGTATAATCTTTCGGGATCTTTAGTCTGTTTAATTGACCTTTTCTGTGTGTTGGCTTGGGCGGTTCTTTATGTATTAAGTTACAAAGCATTGTTGGGGCCATATCATTTAAGGCCTTGAATACTGTTATTATTGCTTTGTAAATTATTCTGCTTTGAATTGGTAGCCAGTGGAGGGAGGCTAGTACTGGTGATATGTGTTGGAGTGAGTTAATTTTCAATATGATTCTTGCGGCTGCGTTTTGCGCTAATTGCAATCGTTTGATGTTTTGTTTTGATATTCCTATTAGTATTAGATTGGCAAAATCAAAATGTGGAGTTATTGTTGCCTGGATTATGTTGATAAAATCTTGTGTAAATACTAGCGGACGAAGTTGTTTGAGGGTTTTGAGTTTGAAATAAATTTTCTTTATAGTATTGCTAATGTGTGTTTCCATCGTAAGGTGTGTATCTAGTATAATGCCTAGATATCTTATTTCATTTTTTATTTTAATTTCTTGGTTTTGAATTCTTATGTGTGTTGGGGGGATGTAGGTTTTGTTCTTGGTCACAATTAGAACTTCGGTTTTAGTGTGGTTTATGTGGAGGTTTTGTGTTTTTAGCCACGTTGTGATTTCATTATAGCAGTCCAATAGTAGTTGTAGCGGTAGGTTGGGTATCGTGAATGGTATATACATCATAATATCATCTGCGTATAAATGATACTTTACTCCAAAATTTTTGAATATGTTGCAAACTGGTTTTATGTAAATATTGAAAAGTAGGGCTGACAACGCTGAACCTTGTGGTAATCCAATCTCTTGTTTATATGTGGTTGAGTTTTGATTCCCAATTCTTACATTTTGCGTTCTATTGTTTAGGTAGGATGAGAACCAATTATGTACTGTGGAGTTTAAGCCTATTTGCCTCAGATTATTGAGCATTATTGTGTGGTGTACGCTATCAAACGCAGCTGAGATGTCAATAAAAAGTAGAATGAAAGCCTGTTTATGATCGTCTATCCCTCTTAGGAGCGCATCTATTAAAACTGTGAGGAGTGTCTCAACTCCATGGCGGGGTCGAAAACCATACTGTTGCTCATCGAGAGGGTAAGATGATTCTAGAAAGTCCTGAGTCTGTAATTGAACCACTTTTTCAATTATTTTTGCCAGGAAAGGTATGCTTGAAATAGGTCTATATGATGCAGGCAATGTTTTATCAAGTTTGTTATTCTTAAGGATTGGCCGTATTTGTGCGTGTTTGAGTGATGGCGGTAGGTATCCTTGGGTCAGTGAGAGGTTCACTATTGAAAGAATGTAGGGTAATAAAATTGGTAGTGTATTCTTTATCCATGTTACTGGGCATGGATCTAGATATGAGGTTGTGGTGTTGCGACTGGTGATGATATTTTTTAGTGTCTCTTTTGTTACGGGCTGGAACTCTGACCATATATCTGATGTTTGGTGTGGTGAATTGATGATGTCTATCAGCATTGGTGGTATTTTTGCTTTTTTTTGGTAATGGTGGGCTAAGGTTTGAACCGAGATGTCAGTAATTTCACTGTCAGTTGTTTGGGGGTTGGTTAGATTTCTTACAATGTTGAATAACTCTCTTGGCCTATTGTACGATTTTGATAGAATTTTAGTATAATATTCTTTTTTTGTGTTGTCTAAGGTTTCTTTATATTTAGTGAGGTGGTTATTGTACATTTCTTTATGTATTGATAATTTCGATTTTCGCCAGTTATGTTCTAGTTTTCTAAGAATCCGTTTCATTTGTTTTAGTGTATTGTTGAACCATGGTTTGGTATTAGCTTGAGAGTACATGGTCTTTTTGTGTGTGTGATTAGTTTTGGCTGCATTGTTGATGGTTTCATGCCAGTTTTTGACAGTGTCATCTAGATTAGTTGCAGGTGAAAAGAGGTGGGGGATTGTTAGGTCAATAAATTCTTCGTTGTTGAATTTTTTGAATCTTGTGTTTGGGACAATTCTGGATTGATTGTTCAAGCTAGTGAGGGGATATGTGAGATTTAATTTGATAATGTAGTGATCTGACCAGGGTATCTGTGTGCATTCAACTGAATTTGGATTGATTAGCTTGAAGAATGTCTTGGGGAGAAGGACAAGATCGAGGGTTCCGCCTTTAATGTGTGTAGATGTGTTTATTATCTGGTGATATTCCAAGTCTGATATTGTATCGAAGAATAGTTTAGATTCCAATGTTGGCAATGAGGGAAGATTAAAGTCTCCAAGCATAATTATAGGGTGTTGTTCTGTGGATGAGCTAAGGAGTTCAATAAGAGCGTCAAGGTTATCTGGATTTTGGTTTGGGGGTCTGTATACTAAGCAGAGTTTCATGGGGCCAATCTTTATTAATAATGTGTCTATGTTATTAGAGATGTTTGACTGGATTGTTTTGGCATTTAGTTCCTTTTTGGTCATCATTAGTACACCTCCGCCTTTTCTATTAGTTCTATGTTTAAAGAAGATGTCATAGTCTTCATTATTAAGTTGGTTTATGTAGACGGTATCAGTGTCGGAGAGCCAGGTTTCCGTGACACATAATATGTCTGGTTTTGAGTCTGATATTAGGTCATTAAATATGGGCAGCTTGTTTTTCATCGACCGTGCGTTGATAAGGATGCATGAGAGAGATGTTAAATTATTGGTGCATATTCCCTTGGTTGTTTGATGTGTGTTTGTTTTTATGTGAATTAGTCTATGGAAATTTGTTCTAGGATAGGTGTTTGGATAAATGTGTCCAATATGGTAGTTTTCTCGAGTGAGTGAGTGAATTATGGGAATTGTTTTGTGATTGTCACTATTTAGGCTTAGTGTTAGGTCGATAGTTATTATTGCTAAGACTAAGCTGATATAGGAGAGATACATTGGTATAATGTATGTACGTGGCATTTTAGGTGTTTTTCAGTTAGTGGTGCTAAGCAGCTATATACCAGAGTAGAATAAATGAGAGAAAAAGAAAAGAAAGTCACTAGGAGGTTGTGTTATGCAGAGATATATAATGATGGTTGTTAGTGGCAGTATTAATCCTACTTGATTATAGCTACTGACTACAGTATTTGTGTGATAGCTACTGACAATAGTACTAATGTAAGGTAATAACCTACTGACAACAGTAATAAAATGTATGGTTGTTGCTTGCTAGTTCACTACTGACAACAATTCTGAGTGATGACTTGCTACTGGCAACAGTAATGATTGCTGTTTGATATAATAATGTAGAGAGAGTTAGAAAAGTATTCAATTGTGGCATGTAAAAAGCTCTCTGTACAGTCACGTGCATTATTGTGCACGCTGCACATCCGATACCCTGCTACATGCGTTCTCCGCAACACGCATAGGATGCACTACTGCATGATAATCTAGCAGACATAATGGCCACTTGGTGGAACATATTTGTATTGTGCTCATTGTGGTTGTTTGGGATAGTGCTTGCAGACGTGCGTGGCACCAACATAGGTTGTGGGTTTGGGTCCCACAGGTTCCTTTTCCTTTCTTTTCATTTGTTCTCCTCTCCTTACCATACAATGGCTCCAGCTTTGTCCCTTCTCCACACACCCTTCCCTCTCTTCACTGTACACTGCAGTGTCCCCTCCATGCTGCCTATCCGTCACACGCTATCCGTCACATTTTACATATGCTCCCTTTCATTTGGTTGTCTGGGTGTGCAGGTGGCTCAGTGGTTTGGTATTGGTGTCTGTGAGCTGTGTTTGGGCTCTTCAGTGTACCAGTTCAATTCCCACTTACTCCTTTTTGGATATCTTGCCCATTTTGCCCTTGTACACACACCATCCACAAGGCTGGCCCTTCAGACCGACCCCTGACGTTCTTTCCATTACCGTTGTTTACTCCTCGACATGCTGGGTTCACTGCACACCATTTCATGGTGTGTGTGCCTGTGTTACCTGTGGCTCATGTCCCCATTACAGACTGCGATATCAGCTGCCTGTGGTCTATGGCCTTAGACCTACGGCTCCGTTTTTCATGTGGCACCATGTCTGCACATCCCTCAGTGCATCTTCTACTGTTAGCATGCCTTAGATTGCAACCCCTTCGGATGCGCTGCTACTTCCCGTCCGCTGTGGTGTTTACATGCAGTGGGTCCATGGCACACTGTAACACATGTTAGCGCCTTGTAATGCACGTTACCTGACACAGCTTGCTTTAACGATGCACCGCCCACTCCTTTATATGGGCATCCATAACATTACCGGGGAACTTAATGCGGGTAGCATTACCGCAGTTTAGTAAACATACCCCTAAGACTCTTCAGCCTGGAGAAGAGACGGCAGTGGAGAGTTATCATAGAAGTTTATAAAATTCTAAGTGGAGTGGAATAGGTAGACACAAATTGATTACACAGGTACACTACCAAAAAACTGCCTCAGGTTTTGCAACTGATTCCTATAGATTTTGGGGTGCTGAATCCAGGAAAAATAGCCAAAATGTTCCATCACGTCACGTTTTCTTGCAAAATTAGATTTCTTACCCATATAAGGAATGTTCACATAATTTCTTTTTACCCGACTGCAGTTTATTTTCTTGGCCCAAAATAGAGGTTGTAATGGTTAACCAACTAGAAACACTCCCTCATGATATTTTAGAGTGTTTTGTATTCATTTTATACATCAACAGGACAATTGGGAGGCGGGGGGCTAAATCCAGTACTCGCGCTGGCGCATGTTCTTTCCTGTTCGCCTCGCCTCGTTCGCTCGCTCAAACACGGTGGTTGCGACATGAACGTTCCTGTCAAATTTCAGTTTCTTGCAAGTTCATTATTACCTTTTGTTTGCTCAGTCGTAATCCAGCTTTATTCCGAAGTGGTTCACTACAGTTGTAGTTTGCAGTGCTGTGTATTTGTGATGGCTCACAGAGCCAGAGGTTGCGTCAACTCTCCGGACAGTTTTTGTTTTATTTGTGGGGAATATACCATGAAAAAGCGGCAGAGGAACATTTCTGCATTTATTAAAAAAGTATATTTCGCCTATTTCGGTTTGAAGTTAGGCGATCAAGACAAACCGTGGGCTCCTCACAAAGTGTGCAAGACATGTGAGGAAGATCTACGCTTATGGATGAAAGGTAAAAAACAAGCATTTCGTTTCGGAATACCTATGATGTGGCGTGAACAAAGAGACCACAGCAGTGACTGCTATTTTTGCTCTTGCATTGTGAAGGGATACAACTTAAAAAATAAGAACGTAATAAGTTACCCCAACCTTCCCTCAGCAATTAGGCCTATGCCTCATAGCAACGAAGTACCTGTGCCTGAACCACCAAAATCTTTGGATCATATTTGTGTGGACGGTTCTGATCATGATGAGACTCATCAGATGGCTTTTCCCGATGAGTCCAGTACTTCCGAGTTTGAAACTGAACCAGATCCGAAACCTGAACTTTTCTCTCAAGCTGAATTGAATGATTTAGTCTGGGATTTAGGACTCCCAAAAGATGCTGCCCAACTGCTAGGTTCTCGGCTTAAACAGAAAAATCTATTGTCACCAGGAACAACTTTTTATTGGTACCGCAACCGCGAGACACAATTTTTGAAGTATTTCAGCAAAGAGGAAGATTTGGTATTTTGCAACGATATATACGGAGTGATGGAAAAGTTTAAACTCAAGTATGATCCTGCTGAATGGCGGCTGTTCATTGATTCATCAAAAGACAGCATAAAAGGTGTTCTTCTTCATAATGGCAACACATTCGCTTCAGTTCCTATTGCTCACTCTGTTATTCTCCAAGAAAAATACGAGAATTTGGCCCTGATTCTTCAGAAGATTCGTTATGATGAGCATAAGTGGATGATTTGTGGAGACTTTAAAATTCTATCCATGCTACTAGGGCAGCAATCCGGTTTCACCAAATATCCCTGCTTCCTTTGCTTGTGGGATAGCTGGGCCCGCGACCTACACTGGGGGAAAAAAAGACTGGCCAATTCGGGAGTATTTGAGACCCGGTGAGAAAAATGTTCTTCATGAGAGCTTGGTACCTCGTGATAAAATTCTATTACCACCTCTCCACATTAAGTTGGGTCTCATTAAGCAATTCATCAAGTCCCTTCCAAAAGATGGTGAGTGCTTTCGGTACCTTTGCTCAAAGTTCCCCCGACTTTCTGAAGCAATGCTAAAGGAAGGAGTGTTTGTTGGCCCTGATATAAGGAAACTCATTTCAGATGGAGCATTCGCTGAAACGATGTCTGAGAAGGAAAAAAGAAGCCTGGGATTCCTTCAAGGATGTTGTTCTCAAATTCTTGGGGAACAGGCGGGATGAGAACTATAAGGATATTGTTGCCAGGATGCTCAATGCCTTCAAAGAACAAGGCTGTAACATGAGCCTGAAAGTCCATTTCTTGCACTCCCATGTGAACTACTTTCCCGAAAACCTGGGGGCGTACAGTGAAGAACAAGGTGAAAGGTTTCACCAGGACATCAAGGACGCAGAGAGAAGGTACCAAGGAAGATGGAACACCACTATGATGGCTGATTTCTGTTGGTTGCTGCTGCGGGAAACCCCAGATGAAAAATACGCCAAGCAGCGCACCAAGAGAAGCATTCGGGGGAAGAAGAAACGGGCCCACCAGAAGATTCATTGACCCAAGAATGACTTTAAAATCTAAACTGTGTTGACAAATATCGTGTTTTTACTAAACTTTGAAATAAAAATTTGCTAGTTATTACCACAGTGTCGGATCTCATTTATTAGAATTTTATTTTCACACCATCGGGTGTCTTCATGTATTGCAATAGTGCGGTTTGCGTTTTCTATTCTTACATACATACCTGTACAACATTTTTTGCACATTTCTTTGCTTTGCTTTGTGTCTAACCTCGCTCTTATATGCTCAATGTTTGTGCACATGTATGTGGCTGTTTTAAGTGCAGACAATTTTGCTACCATCACAGTGTGTTTTGTTGACATTACTCTATTCTTTTTTTTTTTTTTAATTCTTTATTTTCGTTTTATAACAACAAAGGAAAAGGAAGACATACAGCTAAAAGACAGATACATAAAGTGTAATACATACACCAAAGTAAACCCCTGCCACCCCCCTCCCCCCTGCTTCTTCTCTAGAAAACTAATCATTCCCGAAGCGGGCGTGTACTTACATTATTGTGTTACAAAACCTAACGGTGATCTGAAACATGATGAGTGCACATTATACAGGCATGTTGGAGCAATGAGCAGATTGTACATAATCATTAAGCATCTGCCATTTAGACAAGCGAGAGTGAGGTTGGGCATGGGGAATAGCTCTCCGAGGTATCTGCTCATATTTACTATATAAGCAGACGAGGTTCCACCATTCATTGACAGTAAGTCGAGAGCTATCCTTCCAATTCCTCGTGATTAAGCATATGGCTATACCCAGCATGAAATCAAGGAGAAAGCGACCCTTCTTAGGTAGAGAGGGGACCTCCGCCACAGAGCGGAGTCCCACGATCTTCCAAGAGAGAGGTTCGTGAAGGTGTAAGATAAATTGAATACAACCCCAGACCCGCCCCCAATAAACCTGTAGTTGAGGACATTCATAAATAACATGAGCGAAGATTCCCTCAGCAGTATGGCAAGACCAACACTGGTCCCTAGCAGTTGTGTTCCATTTGGCTATTTTTTCTGGGGTATAAAAGCATCTGTGTGCAAAAAAGAAGAGAGTTTGGGTAACAGAGGCAGACCGGGAAACCCGCACTACTTTGCTCCAGAAAACGCTCCATTGCACAGGGGTTAAAGTGGTTTGCAGTTCGCGCTCCCAGGCTTGTTGGGCTCTAAAAGTGGCCGTGTCTGTACCCTGACATAATATTTTATAAAAGTTAGAGGCTACCCCATGTGTACTGCTAATAGAGTGAACTATCTCTAATAGCCCGTCCTCAGTAGGGGCAGAGGGCGGCATGATTCGAGCACTTTTGAGGCAGTGTTGAAGCTGCATCAATTGAAAGTAGTGTTTCGCTGGTAACGCAAATTCCTTTTGTAAATCAGAAAAGGTTTTCCAACGAGCTGCAGAGAAAAGCTGTTGGGGTGTCCAGATCCCCCTTGAGTACCAGGGTTTCCATGCTATCGTTCTATTTAGGACTTGAATTCTGGGGTTATTCCATAGCGGGAGTCCGTCCTGGGGACATACGTTCGGGCCCAGTGATAGAATGAGAGTGTTAAAGGCCGCAAGAGTATCAACAATCATTGGTGGATGGCGGGTGTCTACTTGATAGGACATACCGGGGAGATGGGTCAACGGAATTGGGCTACTAAGCTCCTCTTCTATGTCAAGCCAAACTGGTCTGCTGTCTGTTGAGGCATCTAGCCATCGGGCACCTTGCTTAAGTAGGAAGGCTTGATGATATCTAAGAAAATCAGGAAATCTGGTACCCCCTCTTTCCTTTACAGACTGTAGTTTTTGTTTAGCTATCCTTGGTGGCTTGCCCTGCCAGAGATAACGGACGAGAAGGCCCTCAATATCTTTATAAGTATGTAGCGGGAGTAAGCATGGCAGCATTTCTAAAATGTAGTTCACTTTGGGGACTATCATCATTTTCACAGTTTCTAAGCGGCCCCACCATGTAAGAGATAAGGGAGACCAACGATTCGTGAGCTCACGGACTTTGGAGACTACCTCTTTGGCATTAAAACTGATAGTGTCTTCTAAAGGAGAACAGTAATGGACCCCGAGATACTTCACCATGCGGGATTGCCAAAGGAAGGGAAAGGCCTGCATGTCAGCCTCATGTACCCAGCGGTTCAGTGGGAATGCTACAGATTTGGTCCAGTTAATTTTATAGCCCGATAATTGTGAGTATCCGTCAATCAGATCCAAGACAGCTGGAACCGAATCGAGGGATACGAAAAGCATAAGGTCATCTGCATATGCAGAGAGTTTAATCTCCCTATGACTGAAGGGGACACCTCGAATACGTGCGGACTGTCTAATAAGGAGGGCTAGGGGTTCAAGAGCTAGATCAAAGAGCATTGGTGATAGGGGGCAACCTTGACGCGTGCCTCTTTGGAGATTAAATGGCTGAGACTTGATGGCATTTACACAAATACTGGCGACGGGTTGAGTATACATGACTTGGAGATATCGGAGGAAGCCCTCCCCAAAGCCATACCATCGGAGAACTGCAAATAAGAAGGGCCATTCTAGGCGGTCAAAGGCTTTTTCGGCATCTAGGGAAAGACCCACCCATGGATGATCTAGATTGGCAGCACTGGATAGCACATGGCACAAGGTCCGAGCATTGTCAGCAGTTGATCTGCCGGGTATAAAACCGCATTGATCGGGGTGAATTAGGGTGGCCATCCTGTCAGATAGCCGGGTGGCCAGGATCGTTGCGAAGATCTTATAATCGGCATTAAGTAGGGAGATTGGACGGTAGTTGGCGGTTAGTAGCGGGTCTCTGCCTTCTTTCTCAAATACTACCACATTAGCTGCAGAAAAGGATCCCAAAGAGGATGTATCTACCGCAAGGGCAGTAAAATAGAGTTTTAAATAGGGAACTAAATCTGCACTGAACGTTCTGTAGAATTTGGTCGGGAGACCATCGGGCCCTGCGGCACGGCCCGAGGCTGTTCGTTTTAGGGCAGATTGGATCTCTGAAGTAGAGAAGGGTTCATCCATCGCATCCCTATCATCTTCAGAGAGGGTCGGCCGCTGAATGCCAGAAAGCAATCGCTCGAATGTCTCTGACGAGAACTCACATTCAGATTGATATAGGCGGGTATAGAAATCCCGAAAGAGCTCTACAATGTCGGAGTCTGTGGTCACTATGCCCCCTCCCTGTGGAGCTCGAAGGGCCGCTACGCGTTTGGCTTCTTTTTGACCTTTCAAGGCATTGGCTAAGAGTCGACCGGCTCGGTTATTTTCACGATAATATGTCCCTCGCTGAAGCTCAATACTCTTAGAAGCTGCAGTTGAGAGGATTGAGTTATATTGAAAACGGAGACGCTGTAATCGAATTAATACACATGGATCAGTACGTGAAGTTAGAACTCGTTCGCCTGCTTTTATTTGTTGGTCTAGTATGAGTAGCTGCTGTTTGCGTTGTTTTCGCAGGCGGATTTGATAGCTAGTGATCGTTGCTCGAATGGCCGCTTTGAAGCCCTCCCACCAAGCCCAATTCGCAGTATCCTGGGGTAGATTAAAATGGAAGTAATCCTGTATGGCTGCTCAAATTTCTAACTGGAACTCTGGCTGAGTTAACAGGGCTCTATCAAAGAACCAGGCCCCCGAATTCCCTTGGGGTGCAGTAGTGTGTAATTGAAAGGAAATGGCAGCATGATCTGAAATATGTTGGGAGTGAATCTTTGCAGTGTCCACCTGAGGAACTAACAGTTTTGATATTAGAAAGAAGTCTATGCGAGACTGGGATTTATGAGGGGAAGAGAAGAAGGTGAAGTCAAGCTCATTGGGGTGTAGTAACCTCCATAGATCAACTAAAGCAAGATCTTTGATCAGGGAGGTAAGCGTGGTGTGACTCTTGGGGGACCACTTGTCCTAGGCGGCTGTTTGTCAATCAGGGGATCAAGGACTAGATTGAAATCCCCCCCAATTATCAATAAAGTATTAGCAGAGGCCTGCGCAACCTGAGCAATGGTAGCAAAAAAGGCAGGGTCATCCACATTAGGAGCGTAAAGGCATATTTATTTATTTATTTATTTATTTATTTATTTAGCATACATTTATAACCCGCAACTTCCAGAGTTCAGTTGCGGTTCACAATAAACAACAATCCACAAAGCAAAAGCTTAGTTTTACATTGAACATTTTGTAACAATAAAAGTAAATGTAAACAGCATGAACTTATGCATAATAGCAAAATTGGCTGGTAAATTATATACAATAAACTATATACAAATAAATTATATACAATAAATTATTACAATAAACTATATACGAATATATGTTGTGGGTACTTTAGAATTGAATCATGGTGTTTTTATAATAGTGTATTGTCTGTTAAGTTGTTGGAAATAGTATTACTCAGTCATGATTTTTAACCTTTATCTGAGTGTATCAAGGGGTTATCTATGTTGCCGTAGTGCATGGAGAATAAGTAGGTTTTTAGTTTTTTACGGAGTTCCATAATTTCGGTTATAGTTCGTAGGTCCTCCGGAAGGGAATTCCAAATAGTTGGGGCAGCATGGGAAAATATATACATGTAACTTCAAGGCTACCTATCTTGAGGTGAACTCTGGACCATCTACCTTCTGTATCTGAGCTAGTCGCAATAATAGTAGCATGCAAAGATTTCCTAACCAGTATGGCAACCCCACATTTCTTAGAAACGGCTGGGGAATAGGCGGCCACCATGTAAGGTTTAATATTGAGTTTAAGAGTTTCCTTCGAATTTAAATGCGTTTCTTGGAGAAAAATCAGATCCGCAGCTTCCTGACTTAGGTAGCTTAGGATTTTCTTCCGTTTTATCGGATTATTGATTCCTTTTACGTTCAATGAGAAAATCTTACATGGTGCCATCAATCAGTAATAGACATTTTAGGTAAGGGCGCTTGAAAACATACAACATAATCAGAATCTGTGCAACAATGACATAATCACCGAGTATTCTGGCTAATACACCCCATATTGAAAAGTATGTACCAAAGTATCTTAGAGAAGAAGCAAAACCCCCAAAGAATATGGCGACCATATGTCTGCGGGAGGAGGCCCTAGAGAGGAAATAGAAAGACATGAAAAAAAGAAAAGAAACACCAGAGTCCATAATTAACACTGTCTCTGATACTCATCGAGGCTACTGTGGGTAGATGGAGTCGGGTCACAGATATCATCAAAGTAAGGCAACAAACTGCCCTCGCCAGACTCTTTGCTGGGCTGCGGCAGATCCAATATGGCAGGTACAGCGGATATGAGAATACTTGCAGGAATATTCTGGAAGTCAGCGCATCAAGTCGGCTTCTTTGGAATCCAAAAACTCCGCTAGTAGATCAGGGTCCTCAAATGTTCTTGTCTGGTTGTGAAGCGTGACTCGGAGCTTGGCCGGGTACATCAGGCCATAGCGTGCTTGTAGTTGTTGGAGCCTCGGCCAGAATTCCAGAAAGCGCTTTCGGCGGTCGACCGTGGGTTTAGCCAAGTCGGGATAGAAGGAGATCTTGTGGCTCTCAAACTCCATGTGGCCCTTTGCCCGAGAGGCATTTAGAATTTTCTCAACGTGTTGATATCTCAAAAGTCGAAAAATGATAGGCCGCGGGGTCTTCCTGTTGAGCGTTATGCTTGTGGGTACGCGATGAGCGCGATCGATCTCCAAATCTTTGGTAAAGGTGATGTGGAGCAGGGAAGGGAGGATTTTGCATAAAAACTCTTTCATGTCTCCCGATTCCGCTCCCTCCGGTATGCCCACGAGTCGTATGTTGTTGCGGCGCGCTCTATTATTGCCATCTTCCACTTCTTTCTGCAAGGCCCGCACCTGACGTTCAACTTTGTCGAGTTTGGACAACCGGGCCGCATGGGAGTCCAATATGCTCTCCATTTTGTCCTGACGCGATGAAAGCCCTTCTAGCTTGCTTTGCAGCACACCAAAATCTTCCCGCAGCGCTCGGAGTGCTTCACCGTTTGACTGCACGAGGTTTTTGACCCCTCTAATCTCTGCGAGGATTTCCTGCTGCATTTCGGGGCCCTCGCGCAAGGCCAGCCCCTTCTGCGGGGACGGAGGTTCAGTTTTGGAACGTTTGCCGTGAGAAGCCGCTGGAGATCCAAATTCCAGGCGCGTGGGTTTGGTCCCCGCCATCTCACCAATGTGCCCCGGCAAGATCAGAGTAGAAGTTCCAAGTATGTACGGTGTTAATTCAGGATTCTGAGTAGGCCTCTCGGGAGCCTCAGCGTTATGCGACCATCCCGCTGGACATCAGGCTCCGCCCCCCTACTCTATTCTTATGTGCTGCCTTGTTACAATTTTCTTTATTCTTATTTGAATAACTACTAAACAATTAGTATAAAGAATTCATCCAAGAAACTTTTATCTCGATCGCACTCAATCTGAAACGTTCACCTCAAACTGCTAACCCAATGTAGCAAAAAATCTGTACGTGATGGAGCAAATTGGTAACCAGATTTGGATTCAGCGCACCAAAAAACGTAAAAATCAATCGAAACATTAGAGGCAGTTTAAAAAAATTTTTTTTTAGTGTACCTGTGTTATTTACTCTTTCAGAAAATATAAGGATTAGGGGATGCGCCATGAAACAACAAAGTAATGTATTTAAAACAGATAGGAGATAATATTTTTTCTCTCAACATATAATTTCTCTTGGGAACTTATTGCCAGCAGATGTGAAAAAAGCAGGTAGTGCAGCTGAATTTAAAAAAGGTCTGGGCAAATAACTGGAGGAAAAGTCCATACACAGTAACCAAGGCAGGTCGGACCCGGTGGCCCCCGCTCCCCCGCCCCCTTTCACATTTTTGCCATGCCTGTACCCATAAGAAATACATAAACACTGATCTTTTGGCTCAAATGGTCGCAGCTTTATTAAGTTAACACAATCCAAACATTGTTTTCAACATCCAACTTCTTACTGTCATACTAACTCCCGAGCGGAATGAGCCCTCAACCGCCATACCACTAGCAAGGTGAGCTCATTCCACTCCCGCCGCGGCCGAGCCAGCGGCAAATCCACCCCCCTTTTCCCCGGCCTCGCCATACTACTAGCAAAGACCGGCCAGGGGTCACCCGGGTTGGGGGCACCCGCCCCCACCCCCATTACAGCTTAAGGCTCCGGACCCCGGAAACCTCCGGGATCCCGCCTCCCCCCCCCCACCAGCTGCGACAACCCAACCCCCATATCCTGAATGCAGGGTGGGCGGGCGGGAAGATGCCGTCCTCTTCACCGGTCTCGTCAAGGGACCGCCGCCGCCGCGCGCTCTTCTTAAAAACCCCCCCTTTACCCTTCTCCTCATTGGCTCGCGCCCACCTCCATCAACGGGGCGAGCCAATGAGTTCAAATAATGCGACCCCAGCCCCCGCCCCCTATTTCACGCCGAGGGCAGGGTCCCACCGGGCCGCGCGCCTGGTTACCTACGGCCGCTAGGGACCCTGCCCTGCGGCCTCGCCATAACCAAGGCAGGTCGGACCCGGTGGCCCCCGCTCCCCCGCCCCCTTTCACATTTTTGCCATGCCCGTACCCATAAGAAATACATAAACACTGATCTTTTGGCTCAAATGGTCGCAGCTTTATTAAGTTAACACAATCCAAACATTGTTTTCAACATCCAACTTCTTACTGTCATACTAACTCCCGAGCGGAATGAGCCCTCAACCGCCATACCACTAGCAAGGTGAGCTCATTCCACTCCCGCCGCGGCCGAGCCAGCGGCAAATCCACCCCCCTTTTCCCCGGCCTCGCCATACTACTAGCAAAGACCGGCCAGGGGTCACCCGGGTTGGGGGCACCCGCCCCCACCCCCATTACAGCTTAAGGCTCCGGACCCCGGAACCCTGCGGGATCCCGCCACCTCGCATAGGGCCCCGGTCGCCCGTGCGCCGCCCCCCCCCCCTTAAAGCTGCGACCATCGAGGTTCCCACTGCACCACACATTCCAAGGCCTCCTGCCAGTCATTTAATAGCAGGTCCACACCCACCTGCGATAAATGCACACCGTCAGGGCGATAGAGTCCCTGACAATCTACATCTACCCAGGAGTGCATAATCTGATACCCCCCGTGCTGACATGCCCATCGCCCAATCTGTCGATTGACCTTCGCTAGCCCCCTGGACCATCGCCTCTGCCCCCCGCCAACCGGCCTTGGAATGATGTCAGACCACAGTATGATAACCTGAGGGAACATCCTCAGCACCTCTGCCAAATCCCTTTTTGCTGCCCGAATGAGCTGCTTGCAAGTCCAATTATTTACCTCGTTCCCTCCCACATGCAGCAGTATAACGGCCGGCTCCGCTCTCACCCGTCGATGGTGCCGAAGCAATGGTAAAAGTTGCTGCCAACGCAACCCCCTTTCACCAAGCCATAGTAGAGACACCATTGTCGGGTCAAGTCCCAAATTAGGACCCAACGGTCGTTCAGCTGCCTGCAGTCCCGCCCAATGTACAAATGAGTGCCCGATCATCCAGCACCATTGCGGGAACCGCACAGCATCTGAAAAAGAAAGCAAACATTATTCTCCTGCCCTCCCGCCGTCTCACAAGCGCACATAACCTTTGAAGGCCTGTGATCTCCACCTGCCAATATTCTGAATAGCCACTGCTGACATCCCAGCCGCTGCCGCACTTGTCGCTGCACCTATGCGGAAAGAGTGCGGCGCAAAGCGCTTAGGATCCATGCCCAGATACCGTAAGGTCAGTCGTAGCACTGCCGTAACCTGAAAACGCGTCACAACGCTTGCATTCTTGTGCACGAAAAACATGGAACCCGCCGCCGGGCGCACCGCAAAATAAGCCCGTACTGCCTCCACTGGGCACGTCGGAAGGGAGTCTACCTCCTGCAAGACTACCCAAAGTCCTTTGCCCAACTGGTCGGTCTTTGATTTAGCCAACCTGATCCTCAGCTGGCCACCTCCAATTTGCACGTGACCCAATAATAAGCCCGAGGCCGGCCCCTGCCTGCCCGAGCTAGCCACCAGCTCGCCGACCCGAAAAGCCCCGAAAAAGGCCAGGCAGAACAATGCCTTAAACAGCACCGCCTCATAAGCCGATGACGCCACATACGGCAGTGCTGAACTGAGCCGCACCAAAATATCATGCGTCACAGGTAACCGCGCATCCGGAGGTGCAGGACACGCTCTATCCCAACCCCTCAACAACTTCTGTACCAAAAACCCAGGTCTCGCAAACCCCCAACCCGCTGCCCTGGCAAAGAACGCAAATCCAGCCAACTTCGTCCGAACCGAAGCCCTGGACAGCCCCGCACCTTTTGACTCCACTATAAATTGTCCTAACCAGCTGTCCACTTCCGCTCCAGGCTTCCATCCTTTTCCTTCCAAGTACCCCCATACCTCGTCGAAGCCTTTCGAGTATGCTGCCCAGGACTTCGGGGCCAGAGAGTTCTTCAACAAGCATACCATTTCTGCAGGCCACTCGTCCATAAATGCTCGGGCACTTCCCTGCCTTCCTCGCTCGCCTCCGGCGCCAGCCTCCGGAACAGGTCCCACTTGAAACGAGAAAGAGCATCCGCAATTCGGTTAGTGCAACCCGGGATGTGCTGAGCTTTCACTGCGACATTTAAACGCAAACAAGCAAAAACGATAGCTCTCATTAAGCCCGCTACTACCGTGCATCGCGGCGTATACCTGTTGACTACCGCAACCACAGCTTCATTGTCACACCACCATATTAATCTGCGGTTCCTCAACCGGTCGGGCCATATATGCAACACCACTAAGAGCGGAAACAATTCCAGGAACGTAATGTTCCTTGTCAGGCCCTCCGCCTGCCATGCATGCGGCCAGCGGGCCGCACACCAATCCCCTCCAAAATAAATCCCCAAACCCCCACTACCTGCTGCATCCGTAAACAGCTGTAAATCCACACTGGACACCTCCGCCTCCATCAGCACCGACATCCCGTTAAAATCTTCCAGAAAAACCTCCCACACTCTCAGATCGGCTTTCATGACCCGGGATATTCTAATTCGATGATGCGGCTTCCTAACCCCGACAGTGGCGGCTGACAAGCTACGCATGAAAACGCGGCCCATTGGAATAACTCTGCACGCGAAATTCAGTGATCCAATGAGTATTTGCACCTCCTTCAAGGATAACTTTTCAGAGGCTAGCCCGTTCGCAACCAACACGCGCAATTTCACCACCTTCTCCATAGGGAGGCGCGCCACCATTTCGACCGAGTCGATTTCCACCCCCAAAAACGTAATACAAGTTGCCGGGCCCTCCGTCTTGGCAGCCGCCAGCGGAAGCCCACACTCACTAGCCATGCCTTGAAAACCATCCATCAACTGCTGACACACCTCAGAATGCGCCGCCCCCACGAAAAGGAAATCGTCGAGATAATGCACGATATTCCTGTTACCAACCCGTTGCTCCAACTTCCAGTGCAAAAATGTACTAAAGGTCTCAAAATAGGCACACGACACGGAACAACCCATGGGCATGCACTTGTCCACATAAAATTCCCCGTCAAACGCAAATCCCAACAAATAAAAGGAAGAGGGGTGGACGGGTAGCAAACGAAAGGCCGATTCAATATCCACCTTCGCTAACTGGGCCCCAGGGCCACAATTTTTCACCAAACCGACCGCCTCGTCAAAGGACGCGTACCGAACCGCGCATAACGCTTTAGGAATATGCGCATTCACCGACTCACCCAGCGGAAAGGAGAGGTTATGTATCAGCCGAAACTTTCCTTTCTCCTTCTTAGGGATTACCCCCAAAGGAGACAGTACCAACTCCGCCAAGGGCGGTTCCGCAAATGGGCCGGCAATTCTACCCAAAGCCAACTCCCCCGCTAACTTCTCGCGAACAACCGACGCCAAGCGCCGCACCGACGGGGAATTACGTGCCACCCTACCTACTATCGTACCTTGCACTGGAATAATAAACCCCTCAAAAAACCCCTGCTCCAACAGCTCCCGGTCCTTCTTCCGCGGATAAGCCCCCAACCAATCCCTAATCACCTCCCGATCGATTGGGGTGGGAGCCAACTCCATCCATGCAAGCCTATTTGGGGACCGCCGCAGGGGGGGGCTCGCCGCTTTTCTTGAAGCATTTAAGTGCGGAATGTCCCCCCCCCCCCGCAGGCCGAGCACGCATGCCGGTACTTGCAATCGGGGAACGGGCACGAGGATCTATTGAAACGCCAACAGATGTCTCCCATAGCCCCAGCTCCTGCTCTCTGCAGCAGAGAACCCCCGTTCGCCCGAAAGGACCGCCCCGTACCTGCCAAACCACCCCCCCCAGCTCGCACCGTAGTTCCAGCGCTCACATCCGCACCACCGGACATCTGGGTTAACCACAAATTAATGTCCTGAGTGCCCCAGGACAACCCTTTACTCTCCTCCATTTTATCTCTAAATTTCTCATCATAATTCAGCCACGCAAAACCGCCATGCGTCTGCGCCGCTTCCAAGATGGAGTCCGCATATGCTAAGAGCATGCCATAATCCTCTGGCGCCTGCCGACCCCAAACACTAGCTAACCTCAAAAAGGCTCGCACCCAATTAATAACATTCCGGGACACCTTCCGTACGCGACCCGCCTTCTCATCCTCCTTCCGCTTCTTCTTACTCTCCCCCGAGTGCCTCCTGCCCTCCAACAATCGGAATATATCGACATAGCGCCGCTTCCATATCTTACGCCGTAGGTGCCGTGGGACTCCTTCCCACAATTCCGCGAACGCCACCACATTGGGAACTCCCTTTGCGCTGACTGTCCCACCCAGTCCTGACTCCACCCCGGGTCCCGAACGAGAAGGCGCTATCGAGGATGATGATGATGACGCCGAAGACGCAGAGGAAGAATCCGAACTGTGCCGGCTCCGCCGCCCGTGCCGACATTTGCGCTTCACCTTACGCCCTCCCTTGTCCTTCCCACCCACCTGTTCCCCCCCACCCTCTCCTGCCACGTTGCACCCAGACAACTCACCCATGTCACTTCCGCCACCCGCTGACAGCTCCTGTGGCAGTACTGCGGGATCTCGCACCGCCTGCGCTCCGCTCGCGCTCCCAGCGCTGGCCTCACTCCGCCGCGGTCCCTCGGCTACGACCCCAGCCACATCCTCCATCGCCGCACTCTGTCCTTCGGGTATCTGCGCCGCCTCGCGTGCGTCTCTGTCCACCTGGAAAGACAAAGCAGAAACAGCGAGAGGAGAGGGGACAAACGAGGGGCCACAAGGCGGCCAAGCAGACATCCACTCTGCACGGGAACAGCCCTGGCCTCCGCTCCTCCAATGCTCCCATGGCGACCCTCCCGCTGGAGATCCCCCACCGCCCACTGCCCCTCCTTGCCCCCATGAGCCCTGCCCATATGGGTGAGCCCCAAACCATGGCGTGGACCAACCTGTCCAGCCTGGCCCCCCTCCCCCCCTCCCCCCATCCCTTGTCCTCCCCCCCACCCCCTGATCCCTTGTCCTCCCCAACTGCACCCACTCGCCTCTGCAACCCCACACTCAGCACTCCTTTGCACCATCCCCCGCCCTGCCTCTCCATACCCCATCTCCCTGCTGCCTGCCCCATCAGCTGTCCTGCCACCCCCAGCTCCCCCTGTGGCTACTACCCCCAGACCAGGCTCCAGCGCCAGGCCGCCAACCCCCCTGCCCCCCCTGGCCAAAGATCTCCCTCGATCTCTTCGCCCAACGCAGACCTCATTACCCCTACCCCCCCTGGCCCTTCCCCCGCCGCCAGCTCGTTTTCCTCTGGCCCCAATCACCCCCCTCTGTCCGCCCTCCCCTGCAGCCGCCCCTCCTGACGTCTGCTCCTTCCGCCCCGTGGAAGGCCCCGCCTTGCCGCCTCTCCGGGCCTCCGTAGTGCGATCACCTCCCCCCGACGTCCCCTTCCTTCCTTCCTTTCCTCTCCGTGGCGGCATTTCCCCACCCGCGACCAGTGCCTAAAGCAGCCTCCGAACTCCACCACCCTCCTTTCACCGGGCCTTCGCCCACCACCTCACCCGCTGCTGGAAGGAAATTTTTTGGCTCCCGCTGTCCTGCGCACTCCTACCCTCTGCACCGGAGCACCGGACCTCCTCGACGCGCCTCGCTGCAGGCCTCGCACAGCACGAACTTGCCGCGAAGAAGAGAAGATGCCGTCCTCTTCACCGGTCTCGTCAAGGGACCGCCGCCGCCGCGCGCTCTTCTTAAAAACCCCCCTTTACCCTTCTCCTCATTGGCTCGCGCCCACCTCCATCAACGGGGCGAGCCAATGAGTTCAAATAATGCGACCCCAGCCCCCGCCCCCTATTTCACGCCGAGGGCAGGGTCCCACCGGGCCGCACGCCTGGTTACCTACGGCCCCTAGGGACCCTGCCCTGCGGCCTCGCCATTATTAAGGTAGTCCAAGAGAGAACCACTGCTTATCCCTGGGGATAAATAGCTTGAAAATGGCTACTTTGGGGAAATGTCAGATACTTGTGACCTGGATTGGCCACTCTTGGGGAACAGGACACTGGGCTTGATGGACTTTATGTCATCAAGGATGTTTTGACTTCTTGGATGATGGCATGATTTTCCAAGGGCTGCTGAGCAGAGATGGCATCCACCTATTGAAGAAAGGGAAATGTATCTTCTGCAATAAACTGGCTAATCTACTGAGGAGAGCTTTAAACTAGGATCATCAGGGATAGATGCACGAAGCCCCCAGATACAGCAAGTAAAAGCCCTCAGATAAGTAAAACATTGAAAAATAGTATAGAAAAAAAAGAGTATAAAGGGCACATCTGGAGAGCTGCAAATACGAGGTACTAATGGCCATAGTTTGTGAAATAAAGTTCCACATTTAGATGCTGTCATGGAAGATGCTGATTTGAATATAATGGCGGCCATGGAAATATAATATATGGAAAACAATGACTGGGACATAATTATACCAATCTATAATGTATTTAGGAGAAACAAGTTAGGAAGAAAGGAAGGAGAACTGTAGGACTTATGAGAGAAGGAGGCGGCACTGTGGGTTAGTCTGAAAAGAGGGAATGGATAATCTATTTTATTGGTTTGATATACAGACCTCCCTAAAAGGCAGAAAAAATAGAGATTTAATTGAAGATATTCAAAATATTGCTATGAAAGGAGGAGATTTCAATTTGCTAGATATTGTCTGGGACATCTTGGCTGTGGTGTCATCTAGAGATAGATCCTGGATTCTCTACAGGGAGCAATGTTCCAGCAACTGATAATGGAACTCAGCATAGGACAATACTGGATTTGGTGTTTACAAATGGGGACAGCATTTCTGATGTTTTAGTGGATGTTCATCTGGTGTGCAGTAATCACCAGATGGTGAGCTTCAATATTAGGACACAAGTGGAGATGGTTCATTCATATTGAGGGTCCTAGACGTCAGGAAAGCTAACTTTGTCAAAATGGCAAACTACCTCAGTCATGAGATAGATGGAAACATCTAGGGAAAGTAGAACAAGAGTGGGCAAAACTGAAAGGAGATATTCTAAGGACAATATACCTTTTTGTTAGGAAATTAAATAAAAGTAAGAAGAAACAGAGGCCACTATGGTCTTCAAAAGAAGCAGTTGAAAAGGTAAGGAAACTGTGATTAGCCTTCATAAACTATAAAAGATTGTAGAAAGAGATGCTAAGGTAAACTGGTAAAGCAGTCAGGAAAACAAAGATGCTAATGGAATTAAAAATAGCTAATGCAGTAAAGGATAGGGGCATCTTAGTAAAACATATATGGGTATGTTAGTGACAGGAGGAAGTGCAAAGGTGGCATTACGAGACTCAGGGGTAAAGGAGAGGAATATGTAGATGGGGATAAAATGGAATTGATTAACAGATATTTCTGTTCTGTCTCCACAGATTAAGGGCCACTAATGGGATCATAAAAAATAAACATAAATAGGAATAGAATTGAGGTAAAACTTGAACTATTGTCATAAGACTATATTCATGAGGAGCTAGCTAAGCTATAACTAGACAAAGGGGCCAGATAAGATTCATCCAAGGGTACTGAAGGAATTTAGGCTCTGTTGTCTGACTTTTTTTTTAGAGTCGGGAGTGATTTTTATTTATTTATTTATTTGAAAAACTTTTATATACCGCCACTTCCCAAGATCAGTGGCGGTTTACAGGGAACAAAGGAAATAAGTACATGGAACATTATGCAACATTGCGTCTATATACAAAGAACAATATAAACCAAAGTAATTATTTACAACTTATAACAAAAATGTTTGAATATTAAACCAAAGTAACTTATAACAAAAACTTTTGAATATTTACAGACTGCGGCATTTATAACCTGTGACATCAATTCCAGAAAAATGAAAGAACTGTACAGAAAAGTGAAAGTAATATTCCTGACTGGGGACAGGCTATCAGCATTCCATGCTAAGTTGGAGGGGGACCCTAGCAGCCATCTCATAAAAGGTTCTAAGAGAGGAAGTCCACCCCCAGACTGCCCAAGATGCCATTTGGCTCAGCGATGGGCTGCAGTATAGCTGGTGCAAATTCAAGAGTCTGGGATAAACATAAAAGATCTTCCATTGTAAAAAAGTGAAAGTAAAGCAGAAGATCACCTGGGATGTTTATTACTGCACTAGGAATGAAACTGCAGACTAGCCTTGCTCTTATAGCATATTCTTTTTCTAGCTGAAAGTGATTTACAATATTATTAAATTATGGTCAAAATGCACAGTTATCACACGCTAGTTACAAAACTTAGTGCATAGTAACTGCAAAGTGTCTATGTTAATTGTTGGGGGCATGCCCAGCATCTTCCCGTACAATTAACACAGAGACAAACATACAAATTACTGTATGCTAAGTATCAAATCGCTGCTTAAACTGTGAGCACAGCCATGTATGATTAATAGTAGTAGTGTAAAACAGTTTGTGCCATTTCCCACAAGGACTACTTAAGGCACTGAAAAAAAAATCACATTATGTCAGTGTAACAAATAAGAGAAAAAATATACAAATACAAAGAATAATAATATTAGTTTAATGTAACTTGGTCATAAAAATGCTCTTTGTTGGACTCTGTTAAGGGGGTTATTTTGGAAGCCCTATTCGTCATGTACACGTGCATAATCAGGCGATATACATGTATAAATTGCATTCACACTCGAATGACCATTTTAGAAAAGATGAATGCCTATACCATGTGCAAGGTAGATGGGGGCACTGGGGGTATGGCATGGCCTAGTCTCCATTTCATATTGAGGATGCACATGCACGTCCAAAATTGGTGACACCTGGCTTTACACCTGTTCCCTACCACAAGTAGAAACATAGAAACATAGAAACATAGAAACATGATGACAGAAAAAGACCACAAGGCCCATCTAGTCTGTCCTTCCATAACAACAACTACAACAGTCCACTTTTTACCTTTAGAGATCCTCTGTGTTGGTCCCATGCTTTTTTGAATTCAGTTACTGTCCTCATCTCTACCACCTCCACTGGGAGACTATTCCACGGATCCACTACTCTTTCCGTAAAGAAATATTTCCGCATATCACTCCTGAATCTATCTCCCTTCACCCTCATCCCATGTCCCCTCGTCGCAGAACTTGCTTTCAATTGAAAGAGGCTCTCTCCCTGAACATTTATGCCACGGAGGTATTTAAACATCTCAATCATATCACCTCTATCCCGCCTTTCCTCTAAGGTGTACATATTAAGATCCTTAAGTCTGTCCTCATATGCTTTATAATGAAGACTACTAATCATCTTAGTAGCAACCCTCTGCACTGACTCCATCCTGTTCACATCCTTTTGAAGGTGCGGTCTCCAGAATTGCACACCATACTCCAAATGAGGTCGCACCAAAGACTTATACAGAGGCATTATCACCTCCTTTTTTCTGCTAGCCATTCCTCTCCGTATGCACCCAAGCATCCTTCTAGCTTTTGCCATCGCCTTTTCTACCTGTTTAGCTACTTTAAGATCATCGGACACAACTACGCCTAGGTCCCGCTCTTCTTTAGTGGACAAAAGTACTTCACCTCCTATGCTGTATTGCTCCCTTGGATTGCTGCAGCCAAAATGCATGACCTTACATTTTTTAACATTAAATCCCAGCTGCCAAATTCTAGACCATTCTTCAAGCTTAGCTAGATCCCTCCTCATGTTATCTACACCTTCCTGGGTGTCTACTTTATTGCAGATTTTGGTATCATCCGCAAAGAGGCAAACCTTACCCGACAGCCCTTCCGCTATATCACTAACAAAGATGTTAAAAAGAATCGGACCAAGGACAGATCCCTGGGGCACACCACTGGTAACATCCTTCTCCTCAGAGTGAGCTCCATTTACTTGTACTCTTTGTCGCCTCCCACCCAACCAATTTCTAACCCAAGCAGTAACTTTAGGGTCCATCCCTAGGGTGCTCAGTTTGTTTATAAGTCGCCTGTGAGGAACAGTGTCAAAGGCTTTACTGAAATCTAAATACACCACATCTAGAGCTCTCCCTCGGTCCAACTCCCTGGTCACCCAGTCAAAGAAATCAATGTCCTTTTGCCCTTCCCTTTACAGGAAGCCCCTGCTGTTTATTTACCTGCCACACTGGAATGATGTAAAGATAGGATCCTCTGTGGTTGGGTAGCAGCATCTGCATGTCTCGGTTTGCAAAATGGCTTAGATGTAGGTGCAAATGCCAACATCACCATGTGCAGGTTGTGAAACTCCGGCACTTACATGTGCTCATTTCTAGGTTTCCTGCCTCGATTTTTTTCTAACATGTATATTTGTGACATGGCACCTCCTGCTGCACACAGATATCAGTCTGTGCACTGCTGTGCTTTCATCTTTCTGCAATCCACTTTCAACACGCATGCCCATTTTGAGGAGCGAAATGTTGATTTTACATCGGTCTCACACTTGCACACCCTCTCTTCTGAAGCTGATATAGATTTGCAGATATTTTTACTTCCATAGCCCTCCCACCACATAAATGGCCTTTCTAAAATGTGCCTTTAAATGCACATTAGTAAATGCTGTTATTTATAGTATGGGTAGGTGGTTGTAGTCAGAGACAGTTCTGATTTTGCTTGCTCTAGGGCATTTATATAGAAACTGAAAATCCAGTCGATAAAAGCCAGATCATCCTGTTCCTGATATCCTGTAGCTAGCTATCAACCCTGGAAGAAATCACGCCTTTTATAGAAAGTGACTTTAAGAATAAGGATAGTTGGGGCCCTTTTAATAAAGTGTGGTAAGTGTTTTTTGTATTTACCACATGTTAGGGAGCAAATACCAATGTGTAGTAAGTGTAAAGGCCGCACACTAACGGTCAGGGCTGTGGCCAGAATGCCCCCTACAGTTGCCACACATTAAGTTCATTTGCAGTTAGTGTGGGTGAATTTAATGTCTCCTTTAGAGGTAGCATTAAGTGCTTGCGCCCTGCAAAATTGATAAACAAGTACTGTGAGCTAATTGCCATGTGCGATCCACATCCACTCCTCGCCCATAACCCGCCTAGTCGCTTTCCCATTGCACATTAAGCAGCTAACACAGGTTTTTACTGCACTGGCTGTTTTTAATGCACACTAGCAATTACCACAAGACCACACAAACAGTTTTATCTGTGCCAAAATGTGCATTAAAGGTGTAATTTTACAAGCCCTATTTGGTGCTTTGGACATCTGAAAATGGAAATAGAGATGTCTCCAGAGCCGGCTCTAGGGACATCTTTAGCCTGAGGCCATCCAAATCTGAAGAGAGGCATGGAGAAGGTGTGTCTAGGGCGTTCCCAGGATCCTGGAGGCATGGTTAGGGAATTCCCAGGGACCAGTACATCTCCACCTGATTACAGATAGATCATCTAACTTTAGACCAACTCCGAGGCATGCATAGCAACGAACAAACATCTGAAAAGTGCTTGTTTTGAGCTGAAAAACATCCAGAGTGTGTAGAGAGGAAAACACTCTATCATCCCCAGCACAATTTCAACTACAGCAGCAGCAAGATTTGAACCTTAACCCAGTGCTCTAAGCATTATGCTATCCTAACTGTTTGGGTGCGAAAATATGGTTTTGGGGATGTCTCAGTAGACATTACTATGTCTATAAAGCACGTCCAGGTTTGTGACATCACATCCGCACCTGAACTTGCATTTTTTCACGCATTCTGGTTTAGACATCCCAGATTGCACTTGGTCGGATTTTCTAAAATTCCTTTCTAAATGTTTAGCACATTTTAGTAAAAGTCCCTTTATTTCATATATGCATTCTCTCTATTCACTTAGGAGTAAACTTTCTCTAAGTCACCTAGCAAAAATGTACACTACATAGTTTGGCTACAATGTTGTGAAAAACTGGCCTTTTATAACTGACAGTATGACAAGTTGAAAGTCATCGGAAATGAGGGTGTAAATAAAGAATCTTGATTTTTGCTGAGATCAGGAGCTGGATTCAATTATCTTAAATATATATATCTATTGAAGGAAAGATGAGACAGTCATTACCATTACAATACCCAACCTGCTCTACAGTTTTCCTTTTTCCATTACCACTCAGACATGGGAATAAACTACTTCACAAGAATGTTAACATTTAACATATTTTGAATATATCATGAATTGCCTGATGCTTGCTATTTCAATATTTTAATTGGCTGAAATTCAGAGGTGGACTAAACTTTATGCCGAACAAAATGATAGTGTGGTGCATAGGGTATGAAGCACTAAGCAGTCAAAGGACCTCATGGGCACAACCTGCACAGTCGGCTGTCAGAGTGAAGGAGAGTGATTTTGCTGCAGAGCTAGGCCAGATGTTCTAAATGGCTTTTTCCATTTTGTCTGTGGAAAAATACTTAGTACCTAGGCCCTTCTAATATGTGCTTTTTCTGGCTAACATTTATGTTTTCCGATGCCTGTTGTCCCAAGAGATATAGTGCAACACGAGAACTTAGAACATTGAACCACTTGGATAGCCAGGCTTGTATTCAATTTTTGTTGTTGCAGTTTTACTTCACAGATTGAGAAGATTCGGCCTGTGTTAAACGTCATCCATGGGTTCCTGTTGTGAAGGAGGAATTGACACTTCTTACCTTCTAGGTCTTGCAGGGAAAGACCTGCTTAAAGACCCTACACTTGTGGATGCTTTATGCAGTAACCAATGCCTCACTCTATTCCCCCTACCCAAAATAGTCACATTCCATTCCAGGATTTAACTGGATATATTAAACCATGCAAGATACATGCACACGTTTATACTTTCTTCATATCCAGTGTAAATTTGTTTAAGGCTAGTACTAAAAACCTGTTTTTCAGAGACATGGAGCCCATCCAGATGTCCCTGAGGAAGATGGGCTTGTTTGGACCCGATTCTGGAACACAGGAATAAAACATTCCTGTGGTAACCAGAATCTGGCCCGAGTACGGCCCGGCGTGCTCCTGCCACTGTGGGGTCATCGTCCTCGCAAACGATGCCAATTCCCATGGCTTTGGCCCCCCTTTTCCCTGCTGCCCAACCCATGTTTTGTGCTGTTTATTTCACCTTCGAGGTGAAATAAGCAGCACGTTCCCATGGGCCCAGTAGGACGTACAGGGCTATGAACTGAATCAGCCCTGAACATCCTGCTGGACTGGTCCACCCCCACTCTGCCCCAATCCCACCCTCTCCTGCCCCCAGCTGGCTCTCGTCGTCCTGATACTCAGCAGCCCTGGGCCCATAAGCATCAAAGTTGCCTTTATAAAATAGGCACTTATTTGGCATTTTACATAGGCGCTTTCTTATGAAATTACCCCCACATGTCCAACAGCTTTCAGCGGAGTACTAATTCATCTAGTAGGAGACAATTTCAAGGTCATCTCCTGTACCTAAAGATTGGAGGGTGGGCAATGTAAAGCCAGTTTTCAGAAAACATTTCCAGGTGTGATTTGGGAAACCATAGACCACTGAGCATGGCATGAGTACTGGGCAAAATGGTAGAAATTATTGTAGAGAATATAATTAAAGAACATATAGATAGGCAATCTCCTTTTTTGAATTGTTACCTTGTAAAGAGATAGAAAACAGAGAATAGGGCTGAATGACCAATTTTCTCTATGGAAGAAGGTGACTAGAGGAATATCACAGGATTCTGTACTAGGCCCAGTGCTTTTTAATACATTTATAAATGATCTGGAAATGGAAAGAGACAAGGTCATCAAATTTGTAGATGATGCCAAATTATTCAAATTTGTTAAATCACATGTAGACTGTGAGAAATTGATAGAGAACTTGAAAGACTGGGGGAGTGGTCATCCAAATGGCAGATGAAATTTAGAGGGTCAGTTTATAAACTCCAATGCAGTTAACACATGTTGTGAAGTATGAGCGTACTTTATAAACTAGGGGCGTAAGGATATACTTCAGTCTAGTCTTGGAAGTTACACCTATTCATAGATTGTTCAGAAACGTATATAAGATATTATATTTTATCATTTACGTGTAAAAATGTATGCTCTGCTCAGGCTTCGTCCCTATACATGTTCATACTGAAAGTATGCGTGATAGAAATTACATGTGAACTTATAGAATAGCCATTTAAAATGTGCACGTCAGTTCCCATTCAAGTGTGTAAGTCCTTTAAAACAGGGACATAAGTGCATAATAGCACATAATTTTCTATGCATCCATTATAAAATCAGCCCCTAAGGAATGTCAGAATCTGTTATCATATCACTGTCAGGTATATATATTTCAGATGCCTTCAATGTCTGCCGATTTTCGATGATGCCAACCGAAGATACCATGAAACCAAAACTGATAAATTGTGTGAACTAATACTACCTTAACCTATACTCAAATGTTAGAAGGCATTCTCATGAGTAAAACAATGTTTTATAAAACTGTTCTCCCACTATGTCTGTAAACCTATGTGCATACAAGGTGTAGGTGTGTTAAGCTTACTTGGGCTGGGTAGAGGTGTTCCTGAAGGGGCGGAGAGGGATTATTATTGACACACATTCCTTGTAAAATAAGTGTCTTGTTCAGGGCCGGATTTACCTATACGCCATGTACGCCATGGCGTAGGGCCCACAGCCGGCAGGGGCCCACAAAAAAAGAACCAGGTAATTTTTTTTAAACACAATTAAAAAAAAAAACCTGGTGGCTGCCGCCGCGGGGCCCCCTCTGCTGCCGCGGGGGCCCCGTCTACAAGCTGAAGCCGTCGGGTCGGGTCGGGTCGGGTCGGGTCTCTCCCTCCCTCCCTCCCTCCCTTTCCCATCAGCCCCTGCGGGCTTAACACAGACGCGAGGAGACGCTCTCCCGTCGCGTCTCTCGCAGCCTGCAGCGAGGGAGGGAGGGAGGGAGGGAGAGAGACCCGACCCGACCCGACGGCTTCAGCTTGTAGACGGGGCCCCCGCGGCAGCAGAGGGGGCCCCGCGGCAGCAGCCACCAGGTTTTTTTTTTAAATTAAATTTTACTTTAGGCCGGGGGGGGGGTAGGACTGGTAATGGGCTATTGGGGGGGGGGTAGGACTGGTAATGGGCTATGGGGGGGGTAGGACTGGTAATGGGCTATTGGGGGGGGTAGGGCTGGTAATGGGCTATGGGGGGGGTAGGACTGGTAATGGGCTATTGGGGGGCTGGGGCTGGAAATGGGCTGGGCTGGGCTGGGCTGGGGGGGGTTAAGGCTAGAGGTGGGCTGATGGGGTTAGGACTGGTAATGGACTGTGGGCTGTTGGGGGGGCTTAGAACTGGCAATGGGCTTTGGGGGGGGTTAAGACTGGTAATGGGCTGTGGGCTGATGGGGGCTGTCTGGTAATGGGCTATGGGGGGGCTAGGACTGGAAATGGGCTGGGGGGTTAAGACTGGAGGTGGGCTGATGGGGTTAGGACTGGTAATGGGCTGTTGGGGGGGGTTAGAACTGGTAATGGGCTTTGGGGGGGTTAAGACTGGTAATGGGCTGTGGGCTGATGGGGGTTGTCTGGTAATGGGCTATGGGGGGCTAGGACTGGAAATGGGCTGGGGGGTTAAAACTGGAGGTGGGATGATGGGGTTAGGACTGGTAATGGGCTGTGGGCTGATGGGGGGGGGTAGGACTGGCAATGGGCTATGGGGGGCTGACTGGAAATGGGTTGATGGGGTTAGGACTGGAAGTGGGCTGATGGGGGGTTAGGACTGGTAATGGGTTATAGGGGGGCTTAAACTGAAAATGGGGTGATGATGGGGGGTTAAGGACTGTAAGTGGGGTGATGGGGGGGCTAGGACTGGTATTGGGTTGGGGGGTTGCTAGGACTGGAAATGGGCTGATGGATGGCTAGGACTGGAAATGGGCTGATGCAGGGACTAGAAGGGAATGGATGCTGTGTGAGGCTGGAACTAGAAGGGAGCTGATGTTGGGGGAGGATTAGAATGGGATGGGGCTGGAAGAGTAAAATGGAGAAGGGAAAAATATTTTGTGTGGGAGGGATAAAAAATCTACAATTGGCCGGGTATTGGGAGAGTAAGTGGGGATTGAGGATGGAGGGGTAAAATTTGAGTGGATGAAATAGGAATGAGGAAAGAGCAAAAGGAGAAAGATTAGTATGTTAAAGCAGATGTAGAGAGAGAATGGAAAAAAATCTAGAAGAGAGAAGAAAGGACAAATGGACAGCAGACGATGGAGAGTTAGCAGAAGACACGAAGAAACCAGAAGAAAGTGGCTGGAGCAATTGCAGCTGAAAAAAATGCACAAAAGGTAGAAAAATATCTCTTTATTTTGAATTTATTAATTGGAATATGTCAGCTCTGGTAAATGTGCATCATTAACATCTGCGCTTTGTTTAGTACAAGAGCAAATTAATGTATAGTTTTATTTCTACAGTGTTGTACATTCCAAGTTTGGCTTTTGGGATTCCCAGTTTAATTATTGTCTTCCTATTTCTAAATTGTGATTACTTGTTTGGTGATGGTCTATGTTCTGCATGTGTAACTGAGCTGAGGTGTTCTGTTTATATAATTCCTATTTGACATTGCCACTTGTTCTCTTTCCCCAGTAGGTCATGTATTGTTGTTCTCTGAAATGTATTGGTTTAATATTTGCAGTGTTGCCTTTTGATTGGTAGAGTATGGTGCTTTGTGAGTCCTGGTAGTGCTGTTAGGATACGGCGGGTTTACTATGGGCAGTGTTTGTAGTAGTTCCTAATGTGTCTGGCAGTTGGCACTGGATTATAGTAATGTAGAAATCTTTTAGTCTTTCTTTATCCATACACTCATTAAGAGGCACGTTTACTAAAAGTTAGTATATGGTAACATTATGCAAATATTTATGCAAATGAGGCCCCTTATGCAAATGAGGTCCGCACCCCCCTTGGGCCGCCCCTGCTGGGGGCCCACAATTTTTGTTGGCGTAGGGCCTCACTCAAGGTAAATCCGGCCCTGGTCTTGTTATAAATTAACGAAGGGACATGTGTGCCTGACAAAGAGCAGATACTGGTGTGAATATGTGCATAAAATCCCAGGGGTAATTTTCAAAGCGGAAGTAAGCACATGTGCCATTTCCCATGCAGAGAAAAATATGTACATGTTATTTATGCATGTGCACTGCTTTAAAATAACCCTATTAGTATCTAACAATGACTTAGGGGCATGTTTACTAAAGGGCGTTAGCTTCTACCGCGTGGCTAATGTAGATTTATCCCATGACGATAGCAGCTAACCAGGGCCGGATTTACCTTGAGTGAGGCCCTACACCAACAAAAATTGTGGGCCCCCAGCAGGGGCGGCCCAAGGGGGGTGTGGGGCCTCATTTGCATAAGGGGCCTCATTTGCATAAATATTTGCATAATGTTACCATATACTAACTTTTAGTAAACGTGCCTCTTAATGAGTGTATGGATAAAGAAAGACTAAAAGATTTCTACATTACTATAATCCAGTGCCAACTGCCAGACACATTAGGAACTACTACAAACACTGCCCATTTAGAACCCATAGCAAACCCGCCGTATCCTAACAGCACTACCAGGACTAATCCTCCCCCAACATCAGCTCCCTTCTAGTTCCAGCCTCACCCAGCATCCATTCCCTTCTAGTCCCTGCATCAGCCCATTTCCAGTCCTAGCCACCCATCAGCCCATTTCCAGTCCTAGCAACCCCCCAACCCAATACCAGTCCTAGCCCCCCTCAACCCACTTACAGTCCTAACCCCCCATCACCCCATATTCATTTTAAGCCCCCCTATAACCCATTACCAGTCCTAACCCCCATCAGCCCACTTCCAGTCCTAACCCCATCAACCCATTTCCAGTCAGCCCCCCATAGCCCATTGCCAGTCCTAACCCCCCCATCAGCCCACAGCCCATTACCAGTCCTAACCCCATCAGCCCACCTCCAGTCTTAACCCCCCCAGCCCCTTTCCAGTCCTAGCCCCCCCATAGCCCATTACCAGACAGCCCCCATCAGCCCACAGCCCATTACCAGTCTTAACCCCCCCAAAGCCCATTACCAGTTCTAAACCCCCCCCAACAGCCCATTACCAGTCCTAACCTCATCAGCCCACCTAAAGCCTTAACCCCCCCAGCCCATTTCCTGTCCCAACCCCAGCCCCCCCAATAGCCCATTACCAGTCCTACCCTCCCCCCCCCCCCCCCCGTCGGCCTAAAGCAAAATTTAATTTAAAAAAAAACCTGCTGGCTGCCGCCGCGGGGCCCCCTCTGCTGCCGCGGCAGCATGGACTGACCCGCGGGGGCCCCCTCTGCAAGTTCGATCCGTCGATCCGTCCCTCCGTGCAGGCTGTGAGAGGCGCGAAGGGAGCGTGTCTCCCTCGCGTCTCTAATAAGCCCGCAGGGGCTGATGGGAAATTTCCCATCAGCCCCTGCAGGCTTAACAGAGACGCGAGGGAGACACGCTCCCTTCGCGCCTCTCACAGCCTGTACGGAGGGAGGGAGGGATGGATCGACCTTGCAGAGGGGGCCCCCGCGGGTCAGTCCATGCTGCCGCGGCAGCAGAGGGGGCCCCGCGGCGGCAGCCAGCAGGTTTTATTTTTAATTTTATTTTTTAAAAAAAAGCTAACTTCCATTTTTGTGGGCCCTTGCCAGCTGTGGGCCCTACGCCATGGCGTACATGGCGTATAGGTAAATACGGCCCTGCAGATAACGCAGGAGACATGTAGATATTGCAGGTACTTTTCTGCAATATCTGCATTTTGTGTGGCAGAACCCACGGAGGTGGGATCGGGTGGGGAGGAGGTATGTCACGCAATGGCTGCCAATTAGGGCCCCATTGCGGCTACAGATAATGCTACCTCAAGAGGGGGGATTGGGTCCCCCAACCCTCAGATCACTGACAATATTAACAAACCTGGCCTGCCCCCCTCCCTTCAGCACTGTTCCTCAGACAAAATAAGCTATTCCAGCTAGTCAATTGGGGTGCCTAAAGCCCCCTATTCTCGATCCTTTAAAAAATCCCAGCTAGCCAGTTGGAGTCCTGATTCTCCCTCCTTCCCAACCCCACTTAAGACATTGTGTCCCAGCTAACCAATCAGCTTGGTGGCCCCCTTGGGCCCCTCCCCACCTGACCTCTCCTGGTCCATGCCTTTAATCACTGGTGGTCAGTGGTCAGTGGGAGCAGGAGCGGTCCTCTCCACTCCTGCCCTGTTATCAGGCCTGTCCAAAATTCCCACAATCACATGATCTTACTCCCTAGCCTCATGTAGGTGTGCAGCACCGCAAAATCAAGGCCATTTTTGTTGGTACTATTGAGGAGATCAGAGTGGCAAAAGTTATGCACCTAAAAGGCTGGCCTAACTTTTGCTGCTGAAGCTAACTAGGTTGTGGCTGAATAACTGTTGCTGCCTGGTTAGCTTCATCACTATCTGGCAGCCCATATAGTTAATGCCAGTGACCAGATATGGCGCCCGTCATTGAATATCTGGCGCTAAGTTCAATAGTGATGGCTAGCTTCTGTACAAGCACTAGCTGCCACAGATGAATTTTCACTCCCCCCTCCCCCCAGCCCAAAATCTTTTTCGGACAGCAAGGAGAGAGGAATTATCCACACTGCTAATTTTCATTTATGGGCAGCAGAGAAAGGCAAGAGTTCCTTGGAAGAGTTATCTTTGTTTTAACTTGTTTCTTTTTATGCATTTTAGAAAAATATCTACTTACACATGTATATCGGTGGCATACACAGTTCTAGAGGGGCATGATGTGGACATGGTTTGTCAGACGGCTGCCTAGGGTGAGAACTTACACAATCTTGACGATGCATATATTCATATGATTCTTGCAAGGTATTGTGGGTATTGTAGTTCATTCACTCCCAAACACAGCTGATGACAATAATTTGAGTTGTGAAACCAAGTGGTAAGATCAATAAAATACTTCTTTTATTGATGGGGTTTAATTCACCCAGCACATGTATGCTTGATAGCACTATAAATGAGGTTACTTGCTTGCAGTGTTTAAAAATGGATAACAAAAAGTCACAAAGTAAACCAGAAAACAACCTTCAGCTTGTCAGGCAATTAGCTAATGTTTTCTTAGCAAGTAATTACCAAATACAAAGGCACAAAGTAAAGAATAAACTTTGCTGGTTAGGTTAACTTCTGCTTATTTTCCACGCCGATCTCAGCAGTGATTCTCCCTTGCTCACACACACAATCAGGTGCAGCCCTAATTACTATCAATGGACCAGCTGAAAGCCTTTAGCTGGCTGGCTGCTACTGTGTGAGCCCAAATCCTGCTTTAAGAGCTGTTTGCAGTGGAAATAAAGAACAAAGTTAGGTTTCTTTGTGATGGCTGATGTGTTTGCTCATAGAAAACTAGCAATAGCATTTAGATAAAGAACAGTCCATGTAAATAGTTTCATCTGCTGTATTTCCCCCTGCATCAACAATCATAGGGTCAATATCATACATTGGCACAGATGAGTCTTTCATTAAGGCACTATCATGAGAATGCTTATTCCCTTGCTGCCATTCTCTATTATAGATAGGGTCTGGATCAGTGTTCATACCTGAGCCTCTCCTGCCATCATAATTCCTCTCTGTAAAGCTTGGCCAATATGTAATCCAATTCTGATGTCCAGCCTTCCAATCTTGATCCCTGGACACTGGATCTTCTCTCACATACCTTCTGGCCTTGGTCTGAAAGTCCCTTCCACATGCAGTCTTCTCTTCCAGGTAGCCACTGGTGATTCCTATCTCTGCCACTCCATTCCTCTGGCTGAATCCAGTCCAATGGACTCTGCTGGCTTTTGGAATACCTCCCAGTATGAGTACTGCCTTGGAATCTCCCAGACCTTCCAATGGCCTTTCTTCTCTTCCTTCCAGAGAGTTTCCTTCTCTCTCTATCTGCTTGGCTTGGCTTCTGTTTCTCCAGGTGATACTGGTGCTTGTAGCCGTTGCTGTCTCTGTATCTCTTCCTCCCTCTGTAGCTGTTATCTGAAGAAAGCACAGTTACTTACCTGTAACAGGTGATCTCTGGGAACAGCAGGAATTAGTCCTCACATATGGGTACGTCGGTACCGACGGAGCCCGTGCGGGAAAGCTCCCCAGCTTCTTAGAATAGAAGCTTTTGGGACCTCCCACTGCACATGCGCACTGCCTTCCCGCCTTCCTGAACAGCTCTCCTCAGTTTCGATTTTATAGCTGATTCAACAGAGAGAGGACAGGAAGATAGATATATAAAAGATACAACTCCTAGGGGAGGTGGGTGGGTTGTGAGGACTAATTCCTGCTGTTCCCAGAGATCACCTGTTACAGGTAAGTAACTGTGCTATCTCCAGGAACAAGCAGGAATAAGTCCTCACATATGGGGACTCCCTAGCTTAGATGCATGGGATCCCCTGTAAAGGTTCGCCATCTTCGTATGGATCTCAGGCATCCATTCTGGGAAGGTGGGCAGGAGTTGTTTAGGAATGGAACAGGTGCTTGAGGACAGCCTGGCCAAACAAGGCATCCCGGCGGGAGTCCTTGTCCAAACAGTAATGGGCTGTGAAGGTATGAACCGAGGCCCAGGTAGCGGCTCGACAGATCTGATCTATGGAAACAGAGTGCAGATGAGCCATAGAAGTTGCCATGGCCCTCACATTGTGAGCAGTGACATGGCCTTCCAGAGAAATGTTTTTGCTCTGGTAAGCAAAAGAAATACACTGAGCAATCCAATTGGAAAGTGTACGCTTGGAGACTGGAAGTCCCAAATGGGAAGGATCAAAGGCCACAAAAAGTTGAGAAGACTTTCGATGTGGCTGAGTCCTATTAAGGTAAAAAGCGAGAGCTCTTTTACAATCCAGAGTATGAAGGTTCCTCTCTGCATTGGATGCATGAGGAGCTGGAAAAAGACAGGTAGATATACCTCTTGATTAAGATGAAAAGGCGAGACCACTTTAGGCATAAAGTGGGGATTCGTCCTAAGGACCACCTTATCATGATGAAATCTTGTGTAAGGTGGATTAGCCACTAAAGCCTGCAGCTCACTGATGCGGCGAGCCGAAGTGACTGCAATGAGGAAGATGACCTTCCAGGAAAGAAATTTCAAGGAGGTGGAAAACATTGGCTCAAAAGGTGGCTTCATAAGTTGACCGAGCACTAGATTCAAATCCCATGCGACCGGGGGTGGTCTGATGGGAGGTTTAGTGAGAGTCAGGCCTCTCATGAATCTTGCAACAAGAGGATGAGAGGAGATAGGTTGTCCATTTATATGTTTCAAGGATGCTGCAATAGCACTTAAATGGACTCTTACCGAATTCGTCTTGAGGCCTGCATTGGATAGATGCAGGAGATAATCAAGAAGAGAATTCAAAGGAAGTGCCAGAGGGTCAAGACCCTGCTGAGCACACCAAATGGAAAAACGTTTCCATTTGAAAGCATAGGAACGCCTGGTAGAGGGTTTCCTAGAGGCAGAAAGGATATCTTTCACTGGTTGGGAAAGATGAAAGTCTTGAAGGCTTAAGCCTTCAGTAACCAAGCACTGAGGTGAAGGGATTTGGGGTTTGGGTGCCACAAAGTCCCCTCCTCCTGAGACAGGAGGTCTGGCGCAGCTCCCAGATCCAAGTAGGATCCCTGGGAGAGCTGTAGAAGTAGAGGGAACCACACTTGGCGTGGCCAGCGTGGAGCTATGAGGATCATAGTTCCATGATCCCTCTGGAGTTTGAACAGAGTCTTGGGAATCAAAGGAATGGGTGGAAAGGCATATAGGAATGCCTGATTCCAATTCAGGAGAAAGGCGTCCGTAGCCTGAGCTCCCTGACACGGAGTTCTGGAACAGAACCGGGGAAGTTTGGCATTCCACGGACTTGCAAAGAGGTCTATGTCCGGGGTCCCCCATTCCTGAAAGATTCGGTTTATTTGGTCCAAATGTAGGGACCATTCGTGTGGCAGCAGAACTCGACTGAGCCTGTCTGCCCGAGAGTTTTGAACTCCTGGGAGATACACTGCTAGCAGGTGAATCTGATGCTCTCTGGCGAAGGCCCATAGTCTTAGAGCTTCGTTGCAAAGCGACAGAGAGCCCGTCCCTCCTTGTTTGTTTATGTAAAACATGGCCACCTGATTGTCCGTCTGAACTAGGACAGTGAGGTTGGCTAGGAGGGAGTGGAAGACCTTGAGGGCAAGGTAAATTGCTCGCAGTTCCAGAAGATTGATATGAAGGGTGGTCTCCTGTAGAGACCAAGTGCCCTGAGTGGAGAGAGTTTGCAGATGAGCTCCCCACCCTGTTTGGGAGGCATCTGTTGTGAGGGTTGCTTGGGGTAGCAATGGTTGAAATGGAGCCCCCAACAACAGATTCTTGGTGGAAGTCCACCAGTGGAGGGACCAAAAACAGACGATCGGAGGTTTGTATTTGGTCTGAGAGCGCTCCTGAAGCCTGAGTCCACTGAGTGGCCAGGGTCCATTGAGCTGCTCTCATATGAAGACGAGCATAGGGCACCACATGCACTGTGGAGGCCATATGACCCAGTAGGCGTAGCATTTCCCTGGCTGTCAAGTGAGTGCTGGACTGAGCTTGGGAGGCCAAACTCAGGAGGCGCTGGCCTCGAACATGTGGAAGGTAGGCCCTTGCAGTGATGGTGTCCAACTGGGCCCCTATGAATTCTAGAGATTGAGTAGGGATGAGTTGGGACTTGGGAAGGTTTACTACCAGTCCCAGATACTGCAAAAGGCTCCTTGTGTGGTCCAGGGAAATCTGGGCCTGTGACTGAGTTGGAGCTCGGATGAGCCAGTCGTCCAGATATGGGAAGACAAAGATTCCCATGCCTCTTAGAAATGCGGCTACGACTGCCATGCATTTTGTGAATACTCTTGGAGCAGAGGCTAGACCGAAGGGGAGTACTCTGTATTGGAAATGTTTTCCCTGAAACAGAAAGCGAAGATACTTTCTGTGGGATGGATGGATGAGTATATGTGTATACGCATCCTGTAGGTCTAGAGAACAAAGCCAGTCCTGACCCTGGAGGTAAGGAAGGAGAATGCCGAGAGACAGCATTTTGAATTTCTCCTTGAAGAGAAATTTGTTCAATTCTCTCAGATCTAGGATTGGTCTGAATCCCCCTGTCTTCTTTGGAATGAGAAAATAAGGGGAGTAGAAACCGGACCCTTGTTGAGGAAGAGGAACCTCTTCTATGGCCCCTTGGGCAAGAAGAGAGGAAACCTCTTGACCCAACAGGGTTAGGAGAGATGGGGGAGAATTGAATGGTCTCACCATATGATGGGGAGGAAGGCTGGAGAAATGAAGTTTGTAACCCTCTCGAATGATAGAGAGGGTCCATTGTTCTGTTGTGATTTGTTCCCATCTGGGAGCAAAGTGAACCAACCTTCCGGGTATGGTGAGAGGTTCTGGTTGTGTTAGAACCAGAAGTGGCAAGTTCCCTAGGAGCAAGTCAAAACCCCTGAGGGGTTGGAGCCTGCTGAGCTACAGTAGCTGCTGCAGGCTTAGCTCGTGCTTGTTTGGATTGCTGACGCTTAGCAGTATAGCGAGGTTGAGAAGACTGCTGGCCAGTATTTGAAGCAACTCTGGCCTTCTTATAGTAAGGCCTTTTAAAAGACTTTTTCTTAGTAGGAATTGAAGTGGACTTTGAAAGTCTTTCCAAGGTGGCATTTTCAGCATCCATCTGGGTGGCTTTGATTTGCCACTCTTCCCCAAATAAGTTCTCACCTGTACAGGGCAGATTCCGTAAGCCATCTAGAACCCAAGGTTCCAGATCAGAGGCCTGGAGCCAAGCAAGACGTCGGGCTGCAATAGCAATGCCCGAAGCCCTACTGGCTCCCTCAAAGGAATCATATGCTGCCCTATTAGAGAACTTAGAAACCTCTAAGAGTTGTTTCACTAGGGAAAGGAATCCCTGCTTTTTATCCTCAGGGATAAAGGGGGCAAAATGCCGCACCTTTTTGGCAAGTTCCTCCAGGAACATGCCCATATAGAGACTGTAGGAATTAATCCTGGCTATAAGCATACTAGCCTGGAAAATTTTCCTACCAAAAGAGTCCAAAGTCTTACATTCCCGTCCTGGAGGGGTGGAAGAGTGCCTTTTGGTACTCCTAATCTTCTTCATTGCAGACTTCACCACAATAGAGTGGTGGGGCAATTGAGTCTTTTGGAAACCAGGAGAAGGAGGGACCCTATACATGGTGTCCAACCTACGGGAATAAGGAGACAAAGTCAAAGGATTTTCCCAGAAATCCATCAGTTGTTCTTGAAGGATTTCATGGATAGGCAGGGTAACTGCCTCCTTAGGGGCCTTTGAGTATCCCAAAATATCCAGTTTTTTGGATCTGGGTTCCTTTTCAGAGGATGTGGTAATAGAAAGGGCTGTAGCCATATCTAAAACAAAGTCCTGGAAGGACAAATCCTCTGGAGGGGACATTCTCCTTTTAGGAGAAGAGGGCTCCTCAGGTAAGTTGAGTGAAAACTCAGCAGAATCATCAGAGGAGTGAAAATCCTCAGAGGAATCGGTGCTTTCCTCTAACGCACGATACGCGTACCGATCGGTATCGATATCGGGCGTATCGGGTATGGAACCGGTATGGAGCGAAAGCCCATACGGTACCGACTTGCGTTTAGAGGTGGACGGCCTCGATACCGGCATGGCGGACGATACCGGTATCGGGCCCGGAACCGCTGAAAGCGGAACCGATGGCGTTGCAGCTTTAATGAAAGCCATGACGGCTTGCTGCATGGACTGTACAGTATCGCCCATGGACGCCATAGCTGCCTGGATGTCGGTACCGGAGTGACCCGGTACCCCAGAGCAGGCTAACAGGTGATCTGTCGAGGCCGTAGCATCGATATCAACCTGAGACCCCTGAATTGGCGTTTTTGGAAGTTGGACTTCCCGCCGGGGTTGTTTGGCTGGGGCAGGGTCCTCAAGTTCTAAGCTAAGAGCCTCTCGATGCTTTGAAGGAGATTTGCTCTTTGAGGACTTACCCACAGAAGGTTTGGTTACCTGAGATCCATCCGGAGAAGAAGACCTGGATGACTGTGATGCTGTATTCTCTGAAGCAAACAGCACATGGAATTTGTTGGCCCGGTTCTGCAGCCCACGTTTAGACATGTGGGAGCAAGATGGGCAGTCCGGTATGGAATGGTCAGGCCCCAAACATTTCAGACACCAGTCATGGGTGTCTGTGACTGAAATAACAGCATTACATTTGGAACACTTCTTACATCCAGGGGCTGGCTTCTCCATGAGGAGAAATTGAGTAGGCCGAGAGGCCTCTCTGAAGTGACCAAAAAGCTAAAAAATAAGAAAAAAGAATTATAATTTTTTAAAGAAAGAAAGAAAAGACCGGCGATACCGGTATCGGTATGGGGAAGGCAGGTACGCGGTCTAAAGAAACAAATAAAATAACAATTTCTTCAGCGGTGACAGGAACACGACCTGCTGGCTCCGCGGAAAAAGAGAAACTGAGGAGAGCTGTTCAGGAAGGCGGGAAGGCAGTGCGCATGTGCAGTGGGAGGTCCCAAAAGCTTCTATTCTAAGAAGCTGGGGAGCTTTCCCGCACGGGCTCCGTCGGTACCGACGTACCCATATGTGAGGACTTATTCCTGCTTGTTCCTGGAGATTAAGCTCTATTCTTATCCTGTTCTAATGTGTGCTGCTCCCTAACACAGCGCAGCTGTCTTGAATCAGGCCCTGCCCTTTGAGATGAGTGCTTAGGGATTACCTCATAGCTCTCTTGATTGCACACACATTTTCTTACTTCAGCCTCCCTCATGGCTGCTGGAAACCTGGTGCATTCTGGGACTGGTAGTCTTTTATGTGAAAACTCTGTTTTCTTGCTTCTACCAGAACTGACAGGTTGCTTGTTCAGAGTCACATCATCCTTTCTATAGCTCCTACCTGAGCTATGATAAGCTTCCTTATCACAGGTTGCATTGGCCCGAATAGTATGCATTGATTTCCTAATTTGTAATGGTAGTATATGCATACTTTAAAAGAGTTTCCAGTCTGCTCCAAGTCACATGTAAGTGTCAGCGTACTGCTCATTCAAACTTAGGCTTTGGAGGATAGATTGAAAGGCATTTGTGCTTCCCTTTCTAGTGTTTAAAATCACCTAAAAAAGACAGTCATTAAAGCTTTGGAACTCAGTTCATTGATTGGTTCCCTTGGAAGTCCAATTTTGTGAAATCTGGCAATTATGCATGTAAGTACTAAGTAGTGGCACTTACACGAGTAGGTTGCAAAATCAGCCACATGTGTCAGTGCCACTATTTAACAAGTTTAAAGCATCGTGTGATGTCACTGGTTTCTTTTAATGTGTCTTTGTAAAAACGACTATTCTTGCTGTATGTACTGCTAACTGCATTTCTATTTACCATTGCATTTTAGGAATGTCATAAGTCTCCTCACCAATCTCCAGATATCTGGCTCCTTTAACCTTACACCCTATTTGCTGCCTCCTTTATGAGTTGCTTACCACCATTTCCAAGCTGCGTCTCTCACCCTCCATCTGCTCTCAGTCATCCCTTTCAAGTTTTCCTTCCTTGACATTTCTACACATCTTTGAATGTCTGCACTCTCCTTTACCTCTCCCCTTCCTACCTCTCTCTTTCTTACCACCATTGTTCCTCTCAGTCCCCAATCTCCCTATTTTAATCTCTGACCCAACTATCAGCTTTCTGTTTCCCATTTTCGTCCCCTTCCCATTTCTCCTCCTCTCAATCCTTCTCCAGTCTCCTGTTTCCCCTTGTCTTTTACCCATTTTGTAATCCCCCATCTCTACATTCTATATTCACTCCCTCCCCAATTCTCATCTGTATTTTAAACTCGTATCCCCTTGCCAGCTCAACATTGAAACATATTGTAGAAAATGACGACAGATAAAAACCCAGTCTGCTCATCCATAAGAACTATTAAGTTCTACAATCCTTTCCTGCCCCTCAGAGATCCTCTGTACTTGCCCCATCTTTTCTTAAATTCATATTTATTTATTTAGCTGTATTTATATCCTGCTTTTCACTGGGTCAAAGTGGTCAATTGGGGGATACATTTAATACAAGGGGATATGAGACACATACGCTAATACTTACAGGGAACATGGGCAATGGAGGGTTAAGTAACTTGTCCAAGACCACAAGGAGTGCCTATAGGACTAGAAATCCCAGTCCCTCCGGCCTAAGATTGCTGTCCCCAGGTGGGACTTGAACCCCCAGCCCTCCGGCCTGAAGTACCTTGTCCTAACCACTAGACCACTCCACTCCTCATATCCCAAAAAAACAGGAGAATATTCTCAGTATTCAGTCACTAATTAATTTTTTAACCACAAATCTTGCAATCATTTTGGAAGTTAAAAAGACCTCAGTATACATATCTGATGGGCCACACATACAGCTTTCAACCCCATAACATCATAGGTCAAAAACCTTCTACCAGCCAGTTCTAATTAATCCAGTTTTTTTAATTTCTTTTTTTAATTTAATAGAAAACATCACTTGTTGAAAATGTATCTTAATTGTGTGCCTTTTCCATTCTTTCATATTTTCTGATGCTGACAGCATTTCACAGCAGCTACGTCAGGGAAAGCACTATATCTGATAAATGAAAAATATTAACAAATATCACGCTCACTCTTTCCTTCATGACTGACATCAATTCCTTACCAGTCACACCTACACCTAATCCCAAAAAAGCACACACAAATTCTAGAATTCAACAGGTCCCAATCCTCACATCATAACCACAATAGAATCTATCTTACAGCACCTTATCAACATACAGTATATACCAACACAGCCACAAGCAAATCTTATATTAACCAGTCATATCATACACAAGGACACTATCATCCATGCAAAAAAAACATAAAATGAACCCATACACAATCATTCAACAATTTCCGTCTCTTAAAAAAAGAGACCTTACATTTATTTATTTATTTATTTAGCTGCATTTATATCCCACTTTTCACCGGGTCACAACTCCTCACAACTCCTCATTTTGCATTTTGCATCCAGTGATCACCAGATGGTGTGGTTCAGTATTAGGACTAGGGCTGTTAGAATCCATTCCAAGGTGAGGATCTTAGACTTTAGGAAGACTAACTTTGCGAAGATGGGCCAATACCTCAGGGAGTCGTTAGTGGGATGGGAACAGCTGGGGGATGTAGAAAAACAGTGGGCAAAACTGAAAGGGGGTATTTTAAGGGCAACCAACCTTTTTGTTAAAATGGTAAATAAAGGCAAAAGGAACAGGAGACCACTATGGTTTTCGAAGGAAGTAGCTGAAAAAGTGAAGAAAAAGAGGGAGGCCTTCATGAAATACAAGAGATCACAGAGAGAGGAAGACAGGCATCTGTATTTGGAAAAACTTAGAGAAGCTAGCAAAGTAGTCAAGAAGGCAAAGATTCAAAAGGAGGAGGAAATAGTGACAAAGAGGAGGAGGAAATAGGCGACAAAGAGTACAAGTAAATGGAGCTCACTCTGAGGAGAAGGATGTTACCAGTGGTGTGCCCCAGGGATCTGTCCTTGGTCCGATTCTTTTTAACATCTTTGTTAGTGATATAGCGGAAGGGCTGTCGGATAAGGTTTGCCTCTTTTCGGATGATACCAAAATCTGCAATAGAGTAGACACCCAGGAAGGTGTAGATAACATGAGGAGGGATCTAGCTAAGCTTGAAGAATGGTCTAGAATTTGGCAGCTGGGATTTAATGTTAAAAAATGTAAGGTCATGCATTTGGGCTGCAGCAATCTAAGGGAGCAATATAGTATAGGGGGTGAAGTACTTTTGTCCACTAAAGAAGAGCGGGACCTAGGCGTGGTTGTGTCTGATGATCTTAAAGTAGCTAAACAGGTAGAAAAGGCGACGGCAAAAGCTAGAAGGATGCTTAGGTGCATACAGAGAGGAATGGCTAGCAGAAAAAAGGAGGTGATAATGCCTCTGTATAAGTCTTTGGTGCGACCTCACTTGGAGTATGGTGTGCAATTCTGGAGACCGCACCTTCAAAAGGATGTGAACAGGATGGAGTCGGTGCAGAGGGTTGCTACTAAAATGATTAATGGGCTTCATTATAAAGCATATGAGGACAGATTTAAGGATCTTAATATGTACACCTTAGAGGAAAGGCGGGATAGAGGTGATATGATTGAGATGTTTAAATACCTCCGTGGCATAAATGTTCAGGGAGAGAGCCTCTTTCAATTGAAAGCAAGTTCTGCTACGAGGGGACATGGGATGAGGGTGAAGGGAGATAGATTCAGGAGTGATATGCGGAAATATTTCTTTACAGAAAGAGTAGTGGATCCATGGAATAGTCTCCCAGTGGAGGTGGTAGAGATGAGGACAGTAACTGAATTCAAAAAAGCATGGGACCAACACAGAGGATCTCTAAAGGTAAAAAGTGGACTGTTGTAGTTGTTGTTATGGAAGGACAGACTAGATAGGCCATGTGGTCTTTTTCTGTCATCATGTTTCTATGTTTCTATGTAACTAACATTTCCTCCTCACAACTAACCTTTCAACACTTCAGTCTCTGATAAAAATCATTAATTGTGTCAATGCACTCATTCAAGCACACATTCAACACTGCTATCTGTGCACAGACGGAGGAAAAAGGAGAAAAGAGATACCCCAAATACAACTTACAAACTCTGCCGCTGTTCCAACTCAATTACAAATATGTCTTGGTGCATAAGCACTCCAATCCAAATACTCACCCCACATACTCTCTTTTTATGCGACCGGCCTGAGACCTTGCCCACCAGACACAATATATCAACCACATATCGGCAAACGTCACACACATTACATTCGTTAAACAAGCCCCACTCATACAGGACCAGTCCCAGCAGAACACCACAAGTAAAGCCCCTACATACAGAGTGAACTCCATTTACTACTACTCTCTATCATCTCCAACTCGACCAGTTTCAAACCTAGTCAATCATTTTAGGGAGCATCCCAAAGGCACTTAGTTTATTAGGTTGATGATTCAGAACAGTGAAAAAGGCCCTGCTGAAATATAAGTATGTCACATCTAGCACTCTCCTCCGATCCAGTTCTCTGGTCACCCAGTCAAATAAATCAATCATATTTGTCTGGCAAGACCAATTTCTACTAAAGCTGTCTCAGATCCTGTAATCCCTTGGATTCCATAAACCATGCAGTCTTCTGCTTTAGCAGCATTTCCATGAATTTATTCACCACAGAGGCCAGACTAAGCAGTCTGTAGTTACCATCCTCTTTGTTACTTCTTTTTTTGCAAACAGGGAACAATTTTACTCATTCCTAGTCCTCTGGAATTATTCCCAACTCTAAGGAAGCATTGAAAAGGTCAGAAAGTGAAGCCACCAGTACTTCCCTAAGTTCCTTTAGTACCCTCAGATGAGTTCCATCTGACCCCATTGCTTTATCTGATTTTAGTTTAATTAGCTCCTTATGAACATAGTCTTCTGAAAATAGTTGGTGCATTCCTATTTTTGTGTGTTTTTCTGTGGTCCCATTTCCAGCCCTTCGTCTTTGAACACAGAACAGAAATATTTGCTAAACAATTCTGCTTTAACCTCATCAGTCTCTACGTATTCCTCCTCTTCACCCTTGAGTCTCACAATGCCTTCTTTTCATTCCCTCCCATCACTAACAAACCTCAAGCTCCTTCGCTGTCATTCACCCTCAATCACACCTAGCTCATCTCTCTCTTCCTACCTATGTTTCCCTTTCTTCCTTTCTTTTGCTACTCTCCAACCCTCATTTTACCATCATCCTTCACCTCTCCAGAGGTAGCTTGAGGGAATCTGCAGGGCCTAGTTCTGGATGAGGCAACAGTAGGAATGAACATGGAGACTGTGCAAGCATATGCTTCAAGTGTAGTGGCCAAATAGTTTGAGCAGTGGACTGAGAATCAGAGAAGCTGGGCAAATCATTTTTGCCCTCCTTTGCCAGACAGAATTTTCCAAAGACTAAGATTTTCAGACAATAAAAGACCGGTGTAAAAAACGCTTCACAGATGGAAAAAAACAAATAAAACAAGTTATTAAGTTTTCTTTAGTGCTTTGAAAGGATATAGTCATTAGTGGAAGTAGCATCAGGATAGTTTTCTAAGGAATCTACTGAGGTAACTAGTTACAGAGGTAAATTCCCTGAGTTGCATTTGTACCAGAGTATTTCTCCACTCTGGCCCAAAAGAAATGAATTATATGACATGGTCTTCACCAGAGAAAGACCACATAAACAGGGGGACACACACACATTATACTCTCTCTTCCGAAACACACACCTACACATGCACTGCCTTGCTATCCAGACACACAAACACCCAGTGGCGGACCTACATTTTTGGGGCCCTGGAGCTTGGACTGTTATGGGGGCCCCTTCGCAACCAGCAATGAGGTCTGAGTAACCACTGTTATCTTATTCAATGGGGTTGTTCCATGACAGATCACCATTTTTTGTTTTAAATTTAACCACTACAGCTTTTGCACCATAGAAGTTGCTGGCTGACTACGATATAACAACTTGCAAATTAACTTCAGCATAATGAGAGACACCACATTTGTAACCCACTCATGTTAATGTTTAATGATACCACAATCAAAATGAAGACAGAGGTCAATATCTTGGAGTTATCTTCAACCAACATGTAACATTCATGTCCATCTAGTTTGCCCAGCAAGGCGGCAAGAGTAGGTGTACTTGCTGCTCCGTGCAGGTCACAACTCCCCATGCCTTTGTTTAGGGTGTACCCACCGCTCTTTGTAGGTCACCCCTATTTATTCAGATATAAGAGATAGTTATGCTTATTTTGATTTTATCCTGTTGCTATAAAGGGATCCACTGTGTCTGTCACTTGCCATTTTGAAATCTGTTCACTGTGTTTGCCCCCACCACTTCTATCAGGAGGGCATTCCAAGCATCCACCACTCTTTCAGTGAAGAACTATTTCCTGACATTGCCTTTCATTTTATCCCCTTGCAGCTTCATGTTATGGCCTCTAGTTTTATAGCTTCTCTGTCTTTGGAAGAGGTTTGTTTGTCCATTAATACTCTTTATTTATTTACATTCTCTTATATACTGTGCTATTCTGCATCAGTGCAGTTTACATTGAACAAACTGAAATTACATTGAACAGGGCATTATAACTTGGAGATAACTATTTTACAGGGAACATGGGCTATGGAGGGTTAAGTGGCTTGCCCAAGACCACAAGGAGCACCTGTGGGACTAGAAACCCCAGTCCTTCCAGCCCAAGGTTGCTGTCCTCTAGTGGGATTTGAACCCCCAACCTTCACGGCCTCAAGTACCTTGCCCCAACCACTAGGCCACTCCTCCACTCCACTTTAAGTATTTAAGGGTCTGAATCATATCTCCCCTGTCCTTTCTCTCCTTCAGAGTATATATATTTAGATCTTCAAGTCTTTTCTCATAAATCTTCTGATGCAGGCTCTAAATCATTTTGGTCGTCTTCCTCTGAACTGCTTCCAGCCTCTTTATATCCTTTGCGAGATATGGCCTCCAAAACTGAACACAATATTCCACGTGAGGTCTCACCAGCAACTTGTATAGTGGTATTAGTACCTCTTCCTTTCTGCTGGTAATTCCTCTCTGTATGCAACCCAGCATCCTTCTGGCTTTTGCCACCGCCTTGTCACACTGTTTCGCCACCTTGAGATACTCAGAAACAATCACACCAAGGTCCTTCTCTTGGTCTGTGCATACCAATCTCTCGCCCCCTATTGCATACAATTCCCTTGGATTTTTACTTCCCAAGTGCATGACCCTGCACTTCTTCACATTAAATCTTAACTGTCAAGCATTAGACCATTCTTCCAGCTTTTGTAGATCATTTCTCATGTTTCCAACTCCCTCAGGGGGGTCCACTCTGTTGCAAATTTTGGTGTCATCTGCAAAAAGATAGACTTTTTCATTCAGCCTTTCGGCAATATCACTCACAAATATATTGAACAATACCGGTCCCAAGACTAAACCCTGGGGCACACCGCTAATCACTTCCTTTCATCCAAGTGAGTTCCGTTTACCATCACCTTCTGTTGTCTGTCAGTCAACCAATTTCTGATCCTGTTCACCATCTTGGGTCCCACCCCCAAGCTGTTGAGTTTATTGATAAGCCTCCTATGAGGAACAATATCAAAGGCTTTGCTGAAATCTGGGTAGATTGCATCCATCACATGTCCTTGATCTAGTTCTCTGGTCACCCAGTCAAAGAAAAAACCATATAAATTTATTTATCCAGTTTTCTATACCGCCTTATCCTTCAATCAAAGCAGTTTACATTATGTATTCACTACAAAAAGGTACTGGATACATTCCCTTGTACCCAAAGGGCTCACAGTCTATGTGTACCTGAGGCAACAGAGGGTTAAGTGGCTTGCCCAAGGCCACAAAGAGTGCCTATAGGACTAGAAACCCCAGTCCCTCTGGACTGCAATTACTGTCCCTAGGTGGGACTTGAACCCCCAGCCCTTTGTCCTAACACTAGGCCACTCCTCCCACCTAAATAAAGCCACCAAAACAATTTACCACAAAACAAAGACACTACAACAACTCCAACCACCCCTCGAGCCAGAAGACTTCCAGACTATACTACAAGCAACAGTAATACCCCACCTAGATTATTGCAATGCAATTTACCAAGGCTACCACAAGCCACACTTCTTCCACTCCAAACAGCTCTCCACTCACTAGCAAGAACCCCTACAAGAAGCGACAAGGCAGGACCATATAACCCAATACTCAGCTACACTGGCTTCCGCTGCTGAGGCATATAAACTACAAAACCATAATGTTAACCTATAAAGCCATCTACATGCACCCCCCCCCCCCCCATGCACCTCAGCTCTCTTTTACAACCCTTCCAACCACAAAGAACCAGATGAACATCCACAATAAACACCCTGACCATTTCTCACACAAGGACCAAATGAAACCAGCAAGCATGTAAAAGGACATTCCAGTTATATGCACCAACCATATAGAATAGAATACAGGACAACTTCAGACTTATTACCGACCTCAAGACTTTCTGAAAACATCTAAAAACACACCTATTTATGGAACATTTCAACACAACAGCATAACCTCCCCCCTCCCTTTCAACATTCAAACATGATAGATAGCATTAATCTGTACACAGTCTGAAATGTAGATAGCTACAGTAAAATCACCCCCTGGATCTTTGTATACTTATTCATATCAATATTACAATCTGTAGATAGTTAAGACCCCCTAGGGTCTTGTTTGCATGTTGTATATAGTTTCATGCTACTATTACAATGTATTTGCAGCTGTTCTATGTAAACCGCTTGACCCTGAGAAAGGCGGTATATAAATGAAGCTAAATAAAAAATAAAATACAACTCAGATTTTGATTAAAATTGCTGTACTGGATTATCTCACATGTCAAAGTCTCTGGTGTGAATAAAAATTTCTTTTGCCTTATGGTTTTTGAGTTATGGGGGGATGGAAATTAGAGAAATGTTATATAATTTAATAGTGTTTTAAATTATTTATAATTATTTTATATTAAATGTATTTAGAATGAAACATCCTTAATTTTAACGTTTTTTCATTTATGGCTAGCCTACATGATACTTTAATAACCTTTTAATTTTTATTTTAATTATTAGTTTGTATTAAATTACACTATATTATTAATATTATTATTTTTTAAAAACCCCTTCTCATACAGTAGACCCAAAATTTTTAAGCAATGTGGATTAAAGTCACTTCTGGGGCCCCACCAGTATTAGAGACCCTGAATCTTAAACTTTGTTAGTTTCACTGTAGAACTGCCCCTGCATACACCTCATGTATACCCCCCTGCATACCCCCCACCTCATGTAGAACCGCCCCTGCATACCCCCCACTACCAGCTCAGCCTATCATCATGTAAAGTTCTTGTAGTTGCTGCCAGTTCCTTTCCTTGGCTTAAGTAGACCCTCATACTTTCACCATTCCTCTTCCATTTCTAGTCTTTCCCAGACCCCCCTTCCCCCTCCCAGGACACTCATTGGCTCCAGGGCTTTCTCCAAGGTCAGTCCAGTGTCCATTTCAGAGCTAAATTCCTCCATCTCATGCAGAAGCCTCCCTTGCACAACACAGGAACTTCACCAGGCTCAGCCCCTCCCTTTCTGTGACTTGAGCTCCTGTCCCATTGGCTAGATCCTTCCCCCAGTGTTTGTGACTCTGGTCCTAGGCCCTTCCTGCATGGCACTGGTCAGTGGAACTGACTTGGTACTACTAGTGATACTGAAAACAGGCAGAGTAGGCTTACTCATGTAGATGGGGAAGACTGGAGAGCTGTAGATAGAGATATAAAATTCTGGACATTTTTCAGACATTTTAGCCATCCTTCTGACTTCTGGACATTAATGCAAAAATCTATAAAGTCCTGAAAAAATTCAAACATATGGCAACTCTAGCCTTGGTCCTGAGCATATCTGATAGATCCCTCAAAAATATTTCAGTGCCAGGCATGTGCCTAGTTGGCATGTGCCTTAATCCAGGCCTGATTCTATGGATAAATCGCTGATCCCTTTATCATCTTGTTTAATTTTAGGATTAAGAGGATCCCAATCTGTTATGATTCATAAGTAAGGGATTACAGAATGGGTCTGGCTTCATCCTTGGCATGAATAAGAAAATTACACTTTTTGTTGAACAGTAAGTAAATGGTTAATGTTTCAATTGGTCACTACACAGTTGGATACTGCAATGCCTTTTATGCTGGCTTGTCCAACGCTATTCATAAATTCCAACTCATATAAAGCATCTCTACTAGAATCAGGGCCTGATTTATTTTCTGAGCACCAGTAGGCAATGGGGAAAATGTTCCATTCCCTCCGCCACTGAGCCAGCCTCCTGCCTTCTGCCAATGGCAGGAAGAGGTGTTCTTTTAGGGAATAAGTTCTGTCTATAGTATGGGGCCTAAAAATGGACAATGGGGTCATTCTGAGCCACGAATAGCAGGGATGGATGTCTCATTGAGATATCCATCCCTGCTATTCGTGGCCTTTCCCAGCTCCATCCTCCTCTTCACGTTGTACGGGGAAGTTAGATGGGGGTGGGAAAGGGGAGGATCGGGGATGGCGATAGGGCGGGCAGTGGGCGGTTGCCAGCCCCGGACATACAGGGCCATTTCTAATGTTGGCTCTGTATGTCCGGGGCCGGCAACTTGAACAGGGAAGTTATTCCACCTCCGAGGTGGAATAACTTCCCCAATGAGGCAGGATTGGTGGGCCCAGGGCATGGCAGTGGTGGGAGGGGGCAGAGAGCATTCCCCACAGCCCAACCCTGGCCATGGGAGGCCAGATTGGGGGTCGGGCTGAGGGGAAAGCAAATTGGAGGCCAGCAGCCGGGGTTCATGGCTTTTAAATGGAGCCATGGACATCATGCTGCTGCGGCTCCATTTAAAAGCCTTGACTGAGTTAGTCGGGGAAGACCTGTATGTGTAGGCCGGATGGAATTGAGGTCCGGGCCTGCACGTAAATCCACACTGGAATTGGGCCCAATGTCTCCTCTCCCTAGGGCATTATCAATATGTAATACGATATCTTCTGTTCTCCATTTGCTTATTTCTTTATTGGCAATCAGCCTATTGGAAATTTTAGCTCTATAAAAGAATATTCCATTAGTACTGAATATGCAGCCACTACTGGATGAATGTACATGGCTTCTGAGGCAGAGTAAGGGGATTGGGAGATGCAGGTTAAGGGCAGGGATGTTAAATGCCGTTACAACCTATGTTATTCCTATGGCCACATTTCATGTGTGGTAACATCCATTATCACGTGCCCTTACGGCTTGAATTAACAGGGTCATTTCCCATAGACACTAAAATGGGAAAAACGCCTTAGAGATTCAGACCATTAATGTGACTTGGTTTCCAGCTTTTTTCATTAAAATCAAAGTGTGACATTTTCAGTTCACTTACTTTGCCACAAAGACAGGGAAACTACCGATATTGTAGAGATTTCCTATTGTATTATTTCTAAAATATCCTCCAGGCACAGAACCATAAGGTAATTTTCTGTATTTGGTCCTTATTAAAGTTTGGTATGGTTACTTTGCAGCTATGTTTTGTTTACACTCTCTAATAAACATAAGCTTGTGCCATCTGGAAGTCTAACTTGTCTTGGACGTTGTCTTCCTTTATAAGACATGAAAAAGTGCTTGTTAGAGGTTATACTTTCACACTGAATATATTACATTTTAATGGGCCAAGAGAAGTAAAGATTATTGTATCACTACAACCCCTGTGCAAGAGAAAAATACTTCTGCTGGTAATTTTGGGCCTAGTTCACACTTCTATTTACTGGGGAAGATTATAATTTACCTAGTCTAATTAACCAACTTGACCTTTTCCAGTGAAAGCCCCTTCATAAACTACCAAAAAGATACACCATATTAGAGGTTTTCTAACAGACTTTACAGGACTGTCCAATTCTTAAATCTTTTCTAGAGTCTTTTGTGCCTTTTAGGTGTACAATTGTTTTGCCTTGAGTAAAACATGTACTGTTTTAGAATTCTCCCAACAAAATGGTTTCCATCATTTTTATGAATTTGTTTGTGTGTAATTTTTCATGGTAAACTGTACAAATTTTTCATGGTTCTTTAGATTTAGCACTCATGAAACATTCATTTTGCCTGTAAATACTTGCAGTTTTGTGGGGGTTTTGTGATTTTACTTTCCCACTTCTTAACTTCAGTTGATTGTAGTTATATAAAGGCTTACAAAATGCCTGTAATGTTGTTTCCCAGATGCCTCAGCTGTAGCAACTTCACATTTTCCAATGGCCTCTTAATGCATACCAAAACCCAATGCTATCACTTGCAGTGGGACTGTTCTCTCTCTCTGATATCACTGGGCCTTTGTTATAACCCTTTCCATTTAGGGATCTAATGTGAAATTGTGCATAAATCCAAATGAATATTAAGGTTTGTTCTGCACTCTGACATTGCCAGGTGGTCAAGAGTTGGCCCCTATAAAAATCTCTTTCAATATTTATGACTAGGGTTTCAATGTTTTAAAGATCTGTCCTCAGTCCAAGAACAGCAGAAAACTTACAAACTATGGCCAATAATTACAGTTCCTTTCTCCCCAATGCATTTTGTTGCACATGGTGATTCCTGGAAGGGAAATTTCTGTAAAGGTTGTGCAAAAGTACTTTATTTCTCACAGTCATTGGTAGCCACAGCTAAAAATTATAGAAACTTTCAATGGATTAAACAGTGGGTAATTTGAATTCTTTCTAACTTTCAGGCAAAAGGGCTGAGATTTTCATTCCATTGGTTTTTTCTCAAATTCATTTGGCAACTGGCAATAACATTATTTTTTTTTCAGTTTAGAAGGAGTATGAAGTCAATGAAGAACCACAGGTCATTTATAAAGCCATTATTTATTTGTTATATACTGCCTTCCTAATCTAAAGAACATTATGAGGTTTACATAAACTTCAAATTACCAACCAAAAAAGGCTAAAAACCCAATCCACCCAAAAGTACACATAAAAACACCTAATCAACACCCCCCAAACACTAACACCAAACAGAAGGTGCACCCACCACTGCTGGCAATGCACAGCTCAGCATCTTACGGACCTTAGTAACCATCCCTTGTCTTGACAAGCAGACTACTTAAAGAAGTATGCAAAGTTATATTAATAAGGGGCATGATTACTAAACCGTGGTAGCAGACTCCGTGCATGGAGTCCGCTACCGCGGTTTAGTAAACATGCCCCTAAATTTCCTCATAGAATTTATGCTGAGGAAGCATAGAAAGGCAAAAAAGGCAGAGAGGAAGAAAAGAAGTCTGATAAAGATGCTTAAAAACCAACAAGCCCTCAGATTTCACACAATCTGCATGTTTCTGAAAACAAGAAGGTTTACTCCCATCCTGATTTACAAAAGGCAGAGAATTCAAAATCAGTGTGGATGTCATAGAAAAGACATTATCAGTTGTATAGACAAGACCTAATTCTTCAATTGAGGTATCTTTACTAAAGCTCCCTGGATCAACCTTAACTCCTGACCTTCTTTACAGCATTGAACCTGCATGCCAAATTACCTCCTCTGTCACAAAGAGCACAAAAAGTATGCTCTATCTCTGACCCTGTTCAAATCAGGCTAAAAATTCAATTATTTGAGACTGCTTTTGGATCTTGATTCCCCTAGTCTCCTGTTCACCTCCTATGTGTTTCTTTAGCATTCCCCTAGATATATCCTAGTCCCCACTTGTTGTATTATCTGTCTTGATTGCTGCGTTGTCTGTCTTGACTAGACTTCAAGCTCTTATGAGCAGGGATTGTCTCTTACATGCAGGGCCAGCCTGTCCATTGTGTGAGAATGTTGTTCGCACAGCGACCCATGCTTCAGGAGTCCCCACACCCACAACATCCCACACATGCTGTTCGGCTTCCCGCAGGGCTGGCTTCAGAAGAAACCGGGGCGACCCAAGGCCCCAGCTCACCTCTGTACAGCTGCTGAACTGAAGAGTGCCATTTTAATTCACTTTGGCAGATGTGTTCTAGTGTAGGCTGCTGGTGTGCCGGAGGTTAAAGGGCATTTCCTGTTTCCCGGCACTAAGTGCGCCAGCAGCCTATACTAAAACATAGCTGCCGAAGCGAAGAAAAATGGCGCTCTTCACTTTGGAGGCTGTACAGAGGTGAGACGGGGCCTCTCCATATTCCTCTAAAGCCCGTCAGACAAACATGGGGCTCTTCGAGATGGGGGGGGGGGGGCTAGGACTGGAAATGGCTGATGGGGGGCTAGGACTGGAAATTGGCTGATTGGGGGCGGTTTTGACTGGAAATGGACTGATGGGGGCTAGTATAGGACTGGAAAGGGCTGATGGGGTGCTAGCACTGGAAATGGACTGATGGGTTCTAGAATAGGACTGGAAATGGCTGATGGAGGGGCTAGGGTTGAAAATGGGCTGATTGGGATGGGGCTTGGGCTGGAAATGAGCTGATGAGGGGCTTGAACTGGAAATGGATTGATGGGGAGCTAGGATAGGACTAGAAATGGCTGATGGGGGCTAGGATTGAAAATGGGCTGATGGGGGGACTAGGATTTGAAATGGGCTGATGGGGGACTAGGATAGGACTGGAAATGTTTTATGGGGGGCTACGATTGAAAATGGGCTGATAGGGGGGCTCGGACTGAAAATGGGCTGATGGGGGCTAGAATAGGACTAGAAATAGTTGATGGGGTGCTAAGATTGGAAATCGACTGATGGGGGTGTTTTGACCAGAAATAGGCTGATGACGGGGCTAGGATAGGACTAAAAATGGCTTATGGGGGGCTAGGATTTGAAATGGGCTAATGGGGGCTTGGACTGGAAATAGGCTGATGGGGGGGGGGCTAGGATTGGAAATGGACTGATGGGGTGGCTTTGACTGGAAATGGGCTGATGGGGGGCTAGGATAGGACTGGAAATGGCTGATGGGAGGGCTAGGATTGGAAATGGGCTGACAAAAGGGCTTGGACTGAAAATGGGTTGATGGGGGGCTGGGACTAGAAATGGGCTGATGCGGGAGAATGGGAGAATGGGACTAGAAAGGAGCAGATGCTGAGTGGGGCTGGAACTAGAATGGAGCTGATGTGGAGGAGGACTAGAAGGGGATGGGGCTGGGGGAGTGAGGATGGAGAGGGAAAAAGATATTTTGTGTGTAAGGTTAGAACAATCTACGATTTGTCGGGTATTGGGAGAGTAAATGAGGATTGAGATTGGAAGGGTGAAATTTGAGTGGATAAAGAAGGAATAAAGAAATAAATAGAGGAAAGTGCAAAAGCAGAAAGATCAGTATGTTAAAGCAGTTATAGAGAGAGAGAATGGAAAAAAACTAGGAGAGAAGAAAGGACAAATGGACAGCAGGCAATGGAGCGTTAGCAGAAAACATGAAGAAACCAGAAGAAAGTGACTGGAGCAATTGCAACTGAAAAATCAAATGCCCAAACAACATAAGGTAGAAAAATACTTTTTTATTTTGAATTTATTAACTGGAATATGTCAGCTCTGGGAAATGTGCATCGTAAACGTCTTTGTGTTTTGTTTAGTACAAGAGGACGTTAATTTGTAGTTTTATTTCTCCAGTGTTGTTGTACATTCCAAGTTTGGCTTTTGGGGCTCCCAGTTTATCTATTGTCTTCCTATTTCTAGATTGTTATCCCTTGTTCTCTGTTTGGTGACTATCTATGTTCTGCATGTGTAATTGAGCTGAGGTATTCTGTTTATGTACTTTCTATTTGACAGTGCCACTTGTTCTCTTTCCCCAGTAGGAGATTTATTGGTATTCTCTGAGATGTATTGGTTTAATATTTGCAGCGTTGCCTTTTGATAGGTAGGGGATGGTGCTTTGTGAGTACTGGTAGTGCTGTTATAATACGGTAGGTTTGCTATGGGTTCTAAATGGGTAGTGTTTGTAATACTTCCTAATGTGCCTGGTGGTTGGCACTGGAGTATAGTAATATAGAAATCTGGTAGTCTTTCTTTATCCAGACACTCATTAAGAGGCATGTTTAATAAAAGTTAGTGCATGTTAACATTATGCAAATATTTATGCAAATGAGGCCTCATAATGAGTCTCTACACATGGCCCCAGACCCCCCTTGGGCTGCCCCTGCTTGCATGTCTCTGTACAGTTCTGTGTAAGTTTTGTAGCTCTATACAAATGATAAGTAGTAGTAGTAGTACGTACTAAGGACAGTGTGCCAATGCAATTCATGCAGCACTTGTACATCTTTGCCTTCTTGTAAGTATTCTAGTCATATCCAGATTTTCACATTGCAATGTAGGCAGCTGCCTCCAGTTCCAAATTCTAATAGGCACCGGAGTGTCGCTGTTGCTGCTATGCCCCAATATGGGCTGGTCCAGGCAGCAGCAGTAGCAAGCACAGGGCAGGCAATCCATAGAGTTCTGTACAGGATCTGTGTTGCCCCACCCCTCCTCCCACACATGTGAGAGGAGGGGGTGGGGCACTATAGGAGCTGTCTCTAGTGCAAGGGTTTGTCTGACCTGCACTGAAATTTTACCATGAACTTGCTACCGCTGGTGCTGCTGCTGCAGAAAGGTGAGAGGGCAAGATCAGGGACATACAGCATTTCTCCCCTTGCTCTATTGCCAAAGGAAGGCACAGGTGGGAATACAGAGCACCTAGCGGCAAATTTCCTGGTCTGAGATGCCACTAGTGCACCTGTGCCTATTACACACAGCTGTTACACGCAATCTTTGCCCTAACTCCATCATAACCCCACTTTTGACATAGTAGTCTGGAATCACAGCACTTTTAGCACAGTGGCTCTTTTGCCGTCTGTGCCCAGCTACTGCACGGCCAGGTCATGCACTATTCACGTACTAAACCCCGCATCCCAGCTACCACGCTTTAATAAACATGCCTCTAAAATATGAAACCCAGTATTAGCCTTTTAAGCCAGCTGGAGAATGCACTTGCTTTCGTGCTGGGAACTGGACATGATTACTTGGGATAGCAATTATTCAAAGTTGTTAAAACCCATGAAGATTGTGAAAAATTGCAAGAGGATCTTGATAAATTTGAAGTCTGGGCATCCAAATGGCAGATGAAATTTAATGCGGATAAGTGCAAAGTTATGCACTTAGGAAAGAAAAACACAAACTATGCTTACACGATGCAAGGTTCCACATTAGGAACTACCACCAAGGAAAAAGATTTAGGCGTCATCATGGATAAGATGTTGAAACCCTCCACTCAGTGTGCAGCAGCGTCCAAGAAAGCAAATAGAATGCTAGGAATCATAAGGAAAGGAATGGAGAACAAAACTTAGAATATTATAATGCCTTTGTATTATTCCATGGTACGACCGTACCTTGAATATTGTGTGCAATTCTGGTCGTCATATCTTTAAAATAATATAGCGTTATTAGAAAAGGTATAGAGAAGAGCCACCAAGATGGAAAGGGTATGGAAGGCTACCCCTATGAAGAGGGGCTAAAAAGGTTAGGGCTCTTCACCCTGGAAAAGAGATGGCCGAGGGGAGTTATGATAGAGGTCTAAAAATGAATGAATGAAGTGGAACGGGTAAATGTAGATTGATGTTTATGCCATCAAAATATAGAAAGACTAGGGGATATGCAATGAAGCTACAGTGTAACCTTTTTAAGACTAAAAAGAGAAAATATTTTTTCACTCAATGTGTAATCAAACTCTGGAATTCGTTACCAGAGGATGTAGTAAAAGCTGTTAGTGTAGCTGGGTTTAAAAAAGGTTTGGACAAGTTTCTGGAGAAAAGGTCCATAAACCATTATTAAAGGGGACCCGGGAAATCCATGTTTGCCCCAATACAAGCATTGTGGAACCTGTGTCTTTTGGGAAAACTGCTAGGTACTTGCAGGATACTGGGCTTGATGGACTTTGGTCTGACCCAGTATCGCATATCTTATGTTCTTATGATGTTTAATGTTGTTTGTATACCTTACAACTTTCTCACACCTCTGCTTTCTTTTCTTTACACCTACGTCTTCTGTCCCTTCAGACTGCAGAAACAACAGTTCATAGCATTCGTGTCATAACTGTTCTTCTATACGGGATGCTTTGAGCAGAGCAAACATTTTTCTAAGGTCTGCAAAAGGGACCTGCATATGGGACCTGAACTAATGCCTAAAGTGACCAGGGAACTCTATCTCCCAAGGGACAGATTGAGCCACTCCTAATAGAACTTCCACTGAGCCTCACTGACATCTTTTAATGATGCCAAGTACCATTTGATGCAAGATACATTCTGTCATACTATCTTATATTGTTCTGCGATTACCTAGCACTGTACTGGGCATGTAGGGGACTAGGATATTGTCTAGTTTGCATCAGCATGCTTTTATCATCAGTTTCTGTCTTGTATGCATCAGCAAACTACTGTCAGTGAGCACAGCAGCTTAGGAGAAGCACGTTTTTACAGCGGAACCATCACCAGCTCAGGGACGGGCATGTCCAATACCTGATCAACGTTTGCTCATATCTCTCACTATTGACGGAGACGTGTTTCTCTGCTTTACTCTATGGACCGTGCCTATATCAGTTCGCGGGCCTTGCAATGCATATGTGCATAGGCCTGCTGCAGCATGTTGGATGTGCCACACCAGACACGTCTATGATCCCGATGCTAGAAATGCAGGCGTATCTAAATCTTTTTTTTCAGAATCGAGTGGGAATTGCACCCATGTCCGAGTTAAACATTTCTGTGTTTGCTAGCCAGCCTATCTGGAATTGGCCTCCACGTCTTTTTCTTATGACATTAAGGGGTATGTTTACTAAACAGCGCTAACAGCGCAGTTGCGATGTTATCACGCAACATGTGACATTATCGCATGATAATGGCGCATTACCATGCGAGAACATCACGTATCGTGCGATAACGTCTGCTGTGGTGGTAAGGTGCTCCGAGGGTGGAGCAAGGCCCCCCAGAGGGTGGAGGAAGGCTCCCCAGAGGCGGAGAGAAGGGGTCAATGGGAGGAGAGTGGGCATGGAGTGGCTTCTTGCACACTAACGCCGTGAAATGAAGCTCAGAAAATTAGCGCCAGTGAAAACATGGCGCTAGGCACATTTGCAGGTCAGAGAAACCATTTCAGTCAGCAATGTACAGCAAAGGCAGAGAAACCCAAAAACGTGATAGTAGTGATACATGTTGTGATGAGGAAGCTGCCCAGAGCCCAGAGAATAAGGATAAAGGAAGGGAATTTACCCTAATCAAGGGACCTGTTTTGCCAGGTCACAGGAATAAAACTTCATATTTAGCTAAAAGACAGGTTATTCCAGACTGCAGTGGCCTGCAGAGAGCCTCTAGTGGAGATGAGGTGCAGCAGTTTAAGCCCAGATTGAGAAACCCTTACATCACTCCTAATTACTCCGCTGCCAGGAGAGACTTTGATCAGCAACACCTGAGGTTTACAAGGGAGGGGTTGGAAACTGGGAACTTTAAAACTAGAACAGAATATGCAGAGAGGAGTCAAGGAAAGCCTGGAAGTCAAGGAAAGCCTGGGGGACAAGGAAGGCCTGGCAGAGAAGGAAGACCTGGAAGATAAGGACAGCCTGGAAGAGAAGGCAAGCCTGAGAGGAGGCTTGAAGGCAAGCGTGAGAGCAAGGAGAGAGGAGCTCTGAGAGATCCCTGTTCTTGGGGAGATTCCTGAGAGAAGCCAGCTCCAAGGGATTGGGGAAATCCAAAGGCTTGGAGAACTGCAGCTAGGAACCCTAAGCAGAGGTATGGAGCAGATGCCCTGAGGTCCAGGAATATAGACTGGAGGACAGGTTATAAAAACTCCAATGCATACTGGCCAGAATATTTGAAAGGACAGCCTAATGCCAGCAACTCAGGTAGGAACTATGAACGTTTGTTTAACCTAGAGCAAGGCAAGGTGTTTAGACACAGTTCCTGTCCTAAGGAAGGTCAGTTAATAAAGCCCTCTGATCCAGCTCCTGACATAGAACCTATGCAAGTAGAAGACCAAGCCATAATTACAGAGGGAGACAATAGTCTCATGGACTGTTCTTTATGCAAGGTTGCTAGCACAGAGAAATCCTGAAAGTAGGATCAACATAAAAGGAAACGTTCTAGTATCTGGCACTAGAAGCTGGTGTAAGTACTTGTGCAGAGACGAGCAGAGCTGCTGATTGAAGCTTGTTAGCCAGCTGGTACCAGAGCAGCACACAGCTCAGGCTATGCACACGTTGGATACAAAAGTGCTTTGAATGTGGAATGTAAAACGCTGTTTTTGTGAAGAAGCTTCAGGACAGGGTACCTTGTAACTGCCCTCTTTAATAGGACTTATCTCCCTCCCTCCCTCCCTAGCACCCACCCACCCCTGGGGTAATTGTAGTTTTATAGGTACTTGCACATCTTAGAGGAAAGGGGCTGCTCTCAGGTGCAGCTCTTAATCCAAATCAGTCATACACAGAGGACCTGAGATTAATTAAGCTTCAGGTACACAGGGTGTATTAGGGGTATTAGATACACTTTTATTAGTATAAGCATCTACACCAATCCTTATTATATACCGAATTTAAAAGACCTAAACACAAGCTTTAAACTAAGATGCAGACAGAGGTCCAGCAACGAGATGGGGGTTCTCCGGTCTTTTGCATTGAGTGTCACATGTATGATTTTCTCCCAGTTGGTGAGAGGTCCTACATATGCACTAAGTGCAGGGAGCTCTTTGCTCTCAGGGAACGAGTCCATTCTCTAGAGGCTAGAGTAGCAGACCTGGAAGACATAAGAAAGACAGAGAAGTACATGGACGAGACCTACAGGGATATAGTCCTGAAGTCCCACCTCCAGTCTGGCAGCATCCCTGTTGCCATGGAGGAGAGAGGTCACGTGACAGGAGAGCATCACCCTGGTGTGGCAGGAAGTGATCCTGTAACTAGGACCTGTCCTCCAGGTGATGTAAAACCCTCTTGCACCGAGGACGTTTCTCCAGGGCCATGTCCCCATGAGGGGAGGGTCAGGACAGCTGTTATAGTTGGTGATTCAATCATTAGGAATGTAGATAGCTGGGTGGCTGGTGGACGTGAGGATCGCCTGGTAACATGCCTGCCTGGTGCGAAGGTAGCAGATCTCACGCACTGCCTAGATAGGATCATAGATAGTGCTGGGGGGGAGTCTGCTGTCTTGGTACATGTTGGTACCAATGACATAGGAAAATGTGGTAGGGAAGTTCTGGAGGCTAAATTTAAGCTTTTAGGTAGGAAGTTGAAATCCAGAACTTCCAGGATAGCGTTCTCCGAAATGCTTCCTGTTCCACGTGCAGGACCCAAAAGACAGGCAGAGCTCCGGAGTCTCAATGCGTGGATGAGACAATGGTGCAAGGATGAGGGTTTTGGATTTGTTAGGAACTGGGGAACATTCTGGGGAAAGGGGGGGCCCTCTTCCGAAGGGATGGGCTTCACCTTAATCAGGATGGGACCAGACTGCTGGCATTAACCTTTAAAAAAGAGATAGAGAAGCTTTTAAACTAGAAAATAGGGGAAAGCCGACAGTCACCCAAGAGCGCATGGTTCGGACAAAGGTATCCTTGAAGGATACTACCAAAAGCAGTGAGGTTCCAAAAGGGAGTATAGTAGCCCAAATGCCCTTGAGTAAGGAGCAGACAGAGCATAAAGATTCCCAATTACCCATGCCTACCAATAGCCAGATTAATATTAATAAAATACAGTCTCTAAAATGCTTGTATGCCAATGCTAGAAGTCTAAACAATAAGATGGGAGAATTAGAATATATAGCACTAAATGAGAGGTTAGATATGATTGCACTCTCAGAGACATGGTGGAAGGAGGATAACCAGTGGGACACTGTGATACCTGGATACAAACTATATCGTAATGATAGAGCTGAACAAATTGGTGGAGGGGTTGCGCTCTATGTTAGAGAGGGCATTGAGTCAGAAAGGATTAAAGTTTTGCAGGGAACAAAATTTGCTGTAGAATCTCTATGGATTGAAATTCCATTTATGAAGGGGAAGGTGATGGCAGTGGGAGTATACTATCGACCGCCTGGCCAGAATGAACAAATGGATGATGAAATGCTCAAAGAAATCAAGGAAGCTAACAAAAGCCACAACAGAGTAGTAATAATGGGTGATTTCAATTATCCCGGTATCGACTGGGACAGTGTCACAGCAGGACAAGCTAACGAGATAAAGTTTCTAGATGAAATAAATGACTGCTTCTTGGAGCAGCTGATTCATGAACCAACCAGAGGGGAAGCCATACTGGACCTAGTCCTTAGTGGAACGCCAGATCTGGTGCAAGAAATAAGGGTGTTGGGACCACTTGGCAATAGTGATCATAGTATGATCATGTTTGATTTAATCAGTGGAGGACAGATAGTAAAGGAATCCACAGTACTACCTTTTAACTTTCAAAAGGGAGACTATGATAGAATGAGGAATATAGTTCGGAAAAAACTAAAAGGAGCGGTTCTAAAGGTTAAAGACTTACAGCAAGCTTGGGTGTTATTTAAAAATACTATCCTCGAAGCCCAGACCAGCTGTATTCCACGCATTAAGAAAAGTGGAAGAAAGTCCAAAAAACTGCCAGCATGGTTTAAAGGTGAGGTCAGAGAGGCTGTTGCTGCCAAAAGAGCAACCTTCAGGAAATGGAAAAAAGAGCCAAATGATGAAAACTGGAAACAGCACAAGCACTGGCAAGTTAAATGCAAAGCATTGATAAGGCAGGCAAAGCGGGAATTTGAGAAGAAACTTGCTACGGAAGCAAAAACACGAAATAAAGACTTCTTCAAGTACATTCGTAGCAAAAGGCCTGTGAGAGAGTCAATTGGACCATTAGATGATAGAGGGGTAAAAGGGGCAGTAAGAGGAGACAAGGCTATAGCAGAGAGACTGAATGAATTCTTTGCTTCGGTCTTTACTGAGGAAGATGTAGGGATGTTACCCAAGACTGAAGTGGTATTTAAAGGTGATACTGCAGAGGAATTGAGAGAAATATTGCTACACCGGGAAGATATATTACAACTATTTGATAAACTGAATAGTAGCAAATCACCTGGACCGGATGGTATACATCCCAGAGTGTTGAAAGAACTGAAATATGAGATTGCAGACCTGCTATTGGTAATCTGTGAACTTTCATTAAAATCATCTGTAATACCTAAAGATTGGAGGGTCGCCAACGTAACACCAATTTTTAAAAATGGTTCCAGGGGTGACCCGGGAAATTACAGACCGGTGAGCCTGACGTCAGTACCAGGGAAAATGGTAGAAACCATCATAAAGAACAAAATTACACAGCATGTAGATAGTCATGGCCTAATGGGAGACAGCCAACATGGCTTTAGACAAGGAAGATCTTGTCTTACTAATCTGATCTGTTTTTTTGAAGGTGTGCATAAACAGGTAGACAAAGGTGAGTCGGTTGATATAGTGTATCTGGACTTTCAGAAAGCTTTTGACAAGGTCCCCCATCAGAGACTTTTGGCAAAGCTAAAAAGTCATGGGATAGGAGGCAGTGTACTATTGTGGATCGGGAACTGGTTAAAAGATAGAAAGCAGAGGGTAGGGCTAAATGGCCAATATTCCCAATGGAAAAAGGTGAATAGTGGAGTACCCCAGGGATCTGTACTGGGTCCGCTACTTTTTGACATATTCATAAATGACCTGGAAAAGGGAATAACTAGTGAGGTTATCAAATTTGCAGATGACACAAAACTGTTTAAAGTTGTTAAAACCCAAGAGGATTGTGGAAAACTGCAGGAAGATCTGGATAAATTGGAAGACTGGGCATCCAAATGGCAGATGAAATTTAATGTGGACAAGTGCAAAGTTATGCACCTAGGAAAGAACAACCCACACTATAGTTACATGATGCAAGGCTCCACATTAGAAACCACCACCCAGGAAAAAGATTTAGGAGTCATCGTGGATAACATGTTAAAACCCTCCGCCCAGTGTGCAGCGGCGGCCAAGAAAGCAAATAGAATGCTAGGTATCATAAGGAAAGGGATGGAGAATAAAACAAAGGATATTATAATGCCTCTGTATCGCTCCATGGTACGACCGCACCTTGAATATTGTGTGCAATTCTGGTCACCGTATCTTAAAAAGGACATAGAGTTATTAGAAAAAGTACAGAGAAGAGCCACCAAATTGGTGAAGGGGATGGAAGGCTACTCCTATGAAGAGAGGCTAAAAAGGTTAGGGCTCTTTAACCTGGAAAAGAGACGGCTGAGGGGAGATATGATAGAGGTCTATAAATTAATGAATGGAGTGGAACGGATAAACGTGGATCAATTGTTTACGCTATCAGAATATAGAAGGACTAGGGGACATGTAATGAAGCTACTGGGTAAACTATTTAAGACAAATAAGAGAAAATATTTCTTCACTCAACGTGTAATCAAACTCTGGAATCTGTTACCGGAGGATGTAGTAAGGGCTGTTAGTATAGCTGGGTTTAAAAAAGGTTTGGACAAGTTCCTGGAGGAAAGGTCCATAAACCACTATTAAAAAGGGACCCAGGATATCAATGCTTGACCTAGTACAAGCACTGCAGAACCTGTGTCTTTTGGGGAAACTGCTAGGTACGTATGACCTAGATTGGCCACTGTTGGAAACAGGATACTGGGCTTGATGGACCTCGGTCTGACCCAGTATGGCATTTCTTATGTTCTTATGTTCTTAAGCTTTTACTATTTCTGTTTTCCTTTGCACCGGCACTGCTGAGCAAGGTTTGTCAGCAGTGACTGAGAGAGAATTTCTGTTAATGGACTTTACAAGCTATTTGCTTAACCATTCAGTTGTATTATTATTATTATTATTTGAATATAAAATCCTGGAGAATACATCCTAAGGTGTTACCAAGTTAAACTGTGTGCATTTGGATTAACCTCATAAATAAATATTCTGTCATTGCCTACACTCGAGCCAACTACAATTGTTTTCATTGACCTCCAAGGCAAGCACCGTATGACTGGACTACCATTACCAGAATCATTTGCAAGCTAGCCAGTCTGGAACATTGCTTAATTGGGGAACTCTATTTAATAAGCATGCCCCTCCATACACATGTAAGGGGCTATGGGCGTGACAATGTGCAGGAGCCAAAAAAGCAAAGAAACAGATAAAATAACCAGAACCGCATTTGAAATCCCAATAACCAAGCTGGCCAATAGTGATATTAATGAGAAACATAAAGCAATATGACTAACAAAGCATAAAAAAGAAGATATCATGTCTGGAAGGGTCTTTTCTCAGTCCCCCTACAAAGTGAATGATCCCACATTGAAATACTGCTGATCAGGGTGTTTGTCGTTTATATTGGGCAGGTTTGTTATGGCGTGCAAATGTGCAGCAACAGCAGAGTGGGCACGTAGGACAGGGCAACTGTACTGATGCTGGAAATGGGATACAGAGGGCTGCAGGTGGCACATGCTGTGGTCCCGCTGGGGCACATTGCGGACTAGGCAGATGCCTAGGTGGCACATAGGAATGCCGAAACTGTAAAGCAGCAAGACAGCAACTGACGAGGGTCCAACATGGGCACGAGTGTGTTCCCCACAGTGTCCCTTGGGATATTACCCAGCAGGTACCCCCAAGGGCACAGAACATTGTCAGGTGGTGCCGGGGGGAAGTGCGCATTTCCAATGGAGGCACCCCCACCTGAGAACCCCCACCATAGGCAGCTGCCTACCAGCACAAAGGCTGGCCTGGGACTGCGCACCACCAGCACCACCGGCATAAGGGCATGTCAGCATGGTGGCGGAGGGGTGCTAGTGGTGGAGGGGGCAGTGGAAGCTGCCCACAGCAGACCATGGCCAAGCCCCGTTAAGGCATGTGCCGCGCACTGCAACAGACAAGATCTGTCTGACGTACAGTCAAGGTATCCACAGGGAATGATCTGGCTGTGTGGTGCAGTACACCCAGCCAGTGTGTTCAGGGGCAGAGGGTCACAGGTTCAAGTCCCAGCTGTGGCCCCTGCAAGCCATGTCCCCATATTTTATGCAGTAGTAAACCGTGGTAATAAAGACAGAACCTTTCTTGCAGAGAAATGAAACATGCCATAAATGCCTATATGTCACCCTACAGAACACAGACACCATAAACATGTGCAATCCCTAGAGCAGAATGTCCCACCTGCAGTCCTGCAGGGCCAAACACCATTCAGGTTGTCCCTGATAAATATGCATAAGATGTATTTACATGCACCACCCCCATTGTATGCACATGTATCCATGCATATTCAGTAGGGACAGCATGAAGACCTGAACCGTGTGTGGCCCACCCGGACTGGAGTTGGGAACCTCTGACCTAGAGCAGCGGCACAAACACCCACACCCACAGGCTCCACTATCCAATGCCTCATGGAGCGTCAGGCCGTTGGGCCCTACGCAGACTAGCATCTCCCAATACTAGCAACTGCATACCTCAGCAACGCCGCTCTAAACTTGGAAACACGTTCCACATATATCAAAAGGTCGCTATGATCAATGTCAGATAACACATCCTATGTTAAACACAATTTGTTGACAGAGATTCATCATAGCAACCTTTCTGATATCTGTGGTGTGGTTCAGTGTATGTTCCAGACAGTGTTTACCACCCTGGGGAGTGACCCCAACAGTTTTGCGTACCATAGCAATGCCTGCACTGTGCCCAGGACTGGTGTGGTGACCAGGGCTGCAAACCACCTCTATCCTTGCACAATGCTGAAATAGGTGTGGGAGTGTGTGTATGTCTACCCAGAGTGCTGTGGCTGCCTACACCTTACTGAGCCCACAATGCTTGCACTGTTTCCAGTGTTAGCCTGCCAATGTGCATAATGAGGAGCAAGGTACCGTGGGTATGGCCTGGACAGGCGGCCTGGGCAGGATGCATCTGCACAGGGCATAGGGCAATGGCTGGGACATTGTAGTGCTTGACCACCACCTGCAAGGACAGGGTGGTCACAGCATGTCATGCTGGGAGGTCACTCTCACCCTGACTGAGCAGTGACCATGGCATGGCTAGGTTATCCCATAGTGCCATACGGTATGTCTTTCAGGTGATATCTATGGGTTTCCTGTTCTGGGGGATAATCACTGACATACCTGCTGTGCGTGTTCACTCACATCCCTTTTCGGGTGCACACAGTTTCTCCAGGCTCATGCACTATGTACTAACTAGCAGACTGTAGTGTGGGTGTCTAGAGCACCTTGTAGGGTGATGACTGACAGTGCCTGCTACTGGTCAATGTCAGATGGTGGTGGGGGGGCATCTGAGTGTATACAGGCTCTCTGCCAGTGCCCTGTGTGATACAAACAGATCTGCATCCAGTGCTTTGGAGGGTGCTCTCTTCCCTGCAGGAATGGTCCCACAGCCCTTCATCATGTCACTGCACTGCTGCCATTGCAAAGATGTAGAGTGTGGCGCTGTTGGAGTCAGATCCTGTCCCCCCACCCTGACCCCAAGAGTGTGGGCCTGTATACACTTACCCCTAATCCACATGTGGGTCAAGACACCCCCACCCCTGCCCTATAGGGTGCAATAGATGATGGCAATGAGGGGAGGGTGTTTCTGCTGGCAGCACAGATTGTAGAGATGTGTCACATGCAGCAAAAGAGATTGCCTCAGACAGCAATAGCAGATGAGACCCCTGAGGGATCAAACCCATGAGCTCTGGCTTCTTGTTCATTGTATTAACCAGTAGGCTACAGCTCTATACATTGTTTTATAGCACTGCCATGAAGTTAAGATTACCGCGCGTAAGCAGCCAATGTGCCCCCTATTGTGCGATACACAGTTCATGCTACATGGACGCTGGAACGCCAACCTCCCTATATGGCATTGCTCACGTCATGGCTTGGGGTTTTGCCGCTAACATTAGGATGGTGCACACATACCCCATAGCAAATAGCAGTGTGTCCCCCAAATCAAAACCATCACCGCAGCTGGGAAACCTAAGGTACCCTGTAAAGTGCCATAGCTGTGGGTCTACCCCATCCCGGTCAGCACAGCTGACATTTACTGGGTTGACCTGCAGTTGCTGTGTAGTCAGCCTGTGCTATGAGAAAAGGCATAGCACACTGGTTAATGCAATGCCCTCAGAGTTACTGCTCATGGGTTCAAATACCCACTGCATCAACAGTAAGATGAGTATTAGTAACAGTCAGACACATCCCCACAAACAGTGACACAAGCTGACTACACTATAACTTTTGTCCCGTGCCCCAAAGGAGAGGCCTGGTGTGGCATTGCATCTCCAAAAGCATGGCAGAAGGCACCCGCAGTTGAGGCGCAGCAGATGCAGCCCAGGCCAAACAGCATAAGTAATGCAATGCTGTAAACCAAAGCCAGCCACCGTAGCCACCAATCTCAGTATCCAACATGTAGCAATGCAGCTCCAGAGATACTTTTCCATGTGGCGTCCATGACACGCGTACGTCATGTGCGCGGCGTAGTAGTGCATGGTACGGCATATGCACAATACTGCACATGCGCAGCGTGCGTGCGTGCGTCACCAATACATGGGCATTCCTCAAAATGACAACGCGATCCTACAAGCCAGCCTTTAGCCACCACGACCTATGACAGCTGGCAGCCCTAATATGAACCAGGCACCCGCGCCTCTTCCCAGTCACCTCAAAATGGCAGGATCTGGAACGCGTACAGAGGGCATGGGTGCGCATCACAAGGCGCTTTAACTGTGCAGCAGACTACCCACATGAGGTAAGTGTATGGGGACAGGTCACTAAATGGAAGGTGTGCAACACAATATCCAGTAATCAAAACACATAAGATATGCACCACATGTGTGAGACACGTGTATATGGGCAAACCTGTGATCAAGTTATCTGTGTATGTTGCTGTGTGCACGTATGCCAATACCCAGGAGGCATAGACATGAAAGCAGAGGTTCAGAGGGTAGCGTGCTGTGATGTAAGCTGCTCCTGTTGCAGTGCACACCTCTGCCCAACCCCCAGGAGTTTCAGCCCCCATGACAGAGCTATATTAGGCATCCATGTGACATGGTGGCTGATGCTATGACATATTACCAGCTATGGCCAATCTACAGGTGAGATCTGACCCGATCACAGAGGCCAAGTAGTCATCATGGTGCACTGGTAGCTGCTGCAGTCAGAGTACCACAGGCCTGCCCCATCCCAAGGAGGCATCAGATTTGATGACAAAGGTCCAGCAGTCATCCTGGTGGTGTGTTAGTTGGTGCTGCTGATGTGTGGAACATCACCGTTGGCCCCGAATGCTCACAGACCTGCGCATAGGGGCGTATCAAACATCCTGGTGTTATGGATGTTGTTGTTGTTGCAGGTTCCCAGCTCTGCCCTAACCACAGGAGGCATCAGATCAGCAGACACAGGTCTATTCTACATCCTGGTGTTATGGTGGGTGCTGTTGTTGCTGGTTCCCAGCTCTGCCCTAATCCCAGGAGACATCGGACCAGCAGACACAGGTCTATTCTACATCCTGGTGTTATGGTGGGTGTTGTTGTTGCAGGTTCCCCGCTCTGCCCTAACCCCAGGAGGCATCAGACCAGCTGACACAGGTCCATTCTACATCCTGGTGTTATGGTGGTTGTTTGTGTTGCAGGTTCCCAGTTCTGACACATCCCCAGGAGGCAGCACACAAGATTCCAGTGGTCCAACAAGCAGCCTGGTATAATGGTAGCTGATGCTGGTGCAGGTACCTAGCCCACCACCTCCCAGGTGTCTGAGCATGCACCACAGAGGCTGCATCAGCGTCCATGCATCATGATGATGGGTCCTGTTGATGTGGGACGGCCTGCCTAACACCAAGGTCTGTGCTGGACTGCTGAGTGTATATAGTCACACCCCCTGTAGACCACAATTGCAACGCTCCACATGCTATGTTGCCCACATGTCATGCCAGGAGATGGCAGGGACATGGGATGGGGTGGCCGTGAGGCGGTACACAGGGCACGTAGGTGTCACAACACAAATGCCCAGCCTCACGCCCACAGATTCAGGTGGCGCAGCCAACAGCAGGTATGGGACCCGCTGCCCATAGAAGGAGCGGCCTCCATTGCACGCAGACATGTGTGTCATGTGGTTCACCATAGACAGGGATACAGGGCACTAATGTTTGCAAACATTACTTATCCCCCCAGGTAGAGGACCTACAGAAGAAGGGCAGAGAGATGTGGCTACACTGCCCAGGGTACCTCTGCCGCATGTAGCGGGAGGCAAGGGCCATGGGTGATGGTGAATGTTCCAGCCTATGCATTGTGCCACACCATGTCCCAGTGGCACGGCAGCCTGTGATGCCAAACACAATGTGTCTATGCTGTAACAAATGCATGACACCCTGTTCATTTCTGCCTTCTCCACAGAGGCTGCAGATGCTGGGGAGGGGACCTCTGCAGGCACACAACCTGGTGGCAGCCCCCCCGCAACCACTGGAGGTCCCGAGGTGGAGTACATTCCTTCAGAGGCGAAGGACACCATGGATGTGGGGAGGACGACATGGACGGTGGGGAGGGGTGGGAGGAGGGGATAGTGGAGGGTGCTTGGGAGGTGGAGTGGGAGGGCAAGGAGGGTGGCAGGGATAGTGAGGGGAGCATCCAGAATGGGGAGGGTGGATGGGGCATGGAGGGTGGGGAGGGGGATCCTGTGCCTGAGGGCAGTTGCACGCCACCACAGGGCATTGGGGGCACCTCCTACCTGCCCCATGTGCATGGCCCCCACACATCTCCATGCACAGGGCCCATGCAGATGCCACCACCCTGACCACAGCCACATGGTGTGGATGTGGTGGCAAATGTGTGGGTCTCCTGTGTGTGGCGATGGGCACCGTTATGCGGACCCTGGGCAAACATGGCCATGCCATCAGGCAACTGACAGCTGCTGTGCAGGGTATGGCTGAGGTGATGCTCCGCCAGCATTACCATGGCATGTTAACGGCACACCCCCAGCCATACCCCCACGGCGGGCCACCGGGTGTGTGACCCACAGTTATAGCTGTAGCCATCTCCCAGTGGCAACCCCAAAAGCAAACTGTGTCCCCCCTAACATTGGAGAAGGATGTCCATGCTGGGATAAAGCCCAATGTGAAACAGTTTATAGAGTTGATCCGCCTGTGGGAGAGTGTTTCTGTGTTCCAATTGTTAATGTTTGTATGGCACCTACCAACACATACCCTTATTAAAACACTGTGTAGGCAGCCATATTCTACAATTTCAGTTTGTTCAATGTAAACCGCACTGATGCAGAATAGTGCGGTATATAAGAGAGATTATAAATAAATAAATAAATGGCCATGTGTCCTCTGTACATACATGCTGTAGCAGTGAGTGTGCCACCTGTGTGCATGTCTCAGTGTGTATTTGTGATACATACATTGTCCGTGCCCCATAACAGGCTATGTTGAGTGCCATGTGCACTGACGGACGTATCCCCTGCTGACACCATGATGTAAACATGCGCTGCACTGTCCACCAGACATGGACACAGGCGCGTTGTCACAGATAGTCAGTCTGTAGCAGGGGTGCAGCACATGATTGGATGGTGAGGAGGTGCGGGTGTGATACCCATGATGCAGCATATATGTGATGTATGCAGGGACCCACGTGTCAGTCAGTGCATTAGTTGGTGGGACACACTAAGATGGGGTTTGGTGGAGTGAAGGAGCAGCGGCGCAGTACAAGCACTGGAGGAGGGTAAACAACTGAGAGTAGCTAGGTATATCTGTATGTCATGTCTGCCCGCCAAGCATGTGTGTTTAGTATGCCATCGTGTCCCTGGTATGTGTCCGTACAGACGGGTCACACATGTAGTTAGCCTGATGTGGATGATATGCGGGGACAGAGGGGGGACATACCCCACAATGTGAACAATCATACATGTACAGCAGGTGGCAGGAGTGAGGGTGTAACACCAGGCATATGTATAGCCGTGAACACATGGCACGGTGCATGGGACACAGGGCATGTGTGCACTGCTCTGTAACGACTGATGCTGGTGAAGACACCCCACCAGCCTGTGATATGGTAGAGCACAGGTGACCATGCTAACCACAATTGGGACAGCCCACTCATGGAACCCCCAACACAAAGGAAGGACACGTGCACATCGGTGAACAAAGGTAATGTGTCATTTAATGTGGTTTACAGTCCAAATTGCATTCACATACCTACAGCCTGCATGACCGCCCATGCCCCCGCCCCCTCCCACGTCCCCACACACCCCTTGCTGCTGCTTCTGCTGCCACCACCACCTCTAGTGCCACTGCAGGCCTCATGATATGTCCCGTCATGGCCTCAAGGGCATCCGCCACCCGGCCTATGCCAGCTGCAATATCCATGGCAGTCCCTCACAGCTGCCATGTCTCCTGGGTGTGCTCCCTGGTGTCCCTGCAGAGCCCATACACCACCTGTGTGAGGGCCCTCACCGCCTGGATCTGGGCATGCTGGAGCTGCTGCTGGCCACGCATCTCCATCCGCATACCAATCAGCGCCTGGAGTGTGCCTGTGGGAGTGGAACAAGGTGACCTGTGAGACATCTGTTGCCGAGACCCCAATGTATATGACCTGCCTGTTCCCCACTGAGCCACACCAACCACCCCAGGCATGGCCAGGGGGGCATATGTATGTGTGGAGGCCCACTGTCATCGTGTGCGTGAGTGACCCCACTGTTGTGGCTGGGTATTGGTGTGCCACAACAGCACATTCAACCTTTCTGCCAGTTGCCTACCTGCAGCATCCCTTTGTGCGGATGCCGTATGTGCCCACAGCTCCCGGAGGACGACAGGCACTGCGCCTGTTGTTGCAGTGGATGGCCCTGGCGGTGGCAATGTGGGGCTCACCCCTGTAATCTCGGGCCCCTCCCCAGCCACTGTGGTGCCTGTCTCCCCGCTCTGCTGGGGTGACCCTTCGTCCTCCTGGGTGGCCACCTCCACAGACAGCACCTTAGCCCATGGGGTGTCTGGGGCATCGCTGATGGCAACCTCTGCATATGGTGCCTCATCAAACTCCACAGGCTGTGTGTAGAGCACATTGTAATGTATACACATATTTGTGTATGTAGCCCTTGCGTTCCTCTGTCTCTCTTTTCTGGTCAGCCATGGGGACAGAAACTCTCCTGCTTGCTCCTTCTTCACCCCCTGTACCCCTTCCACCATGCATTGCATGCACATAACTTACCCCTTTGATGGGGATGCCTCATTTTCTAACCCACATCTGGGGTGCTGACATCCAAGTCTGACCTGGAGTATGCATGTGTGGGTTACACACCAACCTTTGATGTCCCTACCACCTCTCAGATATGTCCAGGACATCCTGACCTATATCCCCTCCTACATCTGTCCAGGGCAAGAAGGGGTGATGGGAGGGAGCTCATTCTGTCAGACAGATATGTGGAAGGTTTTGAGAAGGAGGTTTGACTCTATCCCCTATAATGTCCACCTGCAAACACTAATGGGGAATGTGGACTCAGGTATATGTTTCCATGGGTCGACACACCTGCTCCTAGGACATGGGCCCGCTACCCACCGTGGCATGCCCAGCATGTGCGTGGTAGATAGCTGTATGTGTGCTGCATGTCCCGAACATACCTGCTTGTGGATCAGCCATGTCCAGCACTGGTGAGAGGACATGGATGTAGATGGGACCTATGCGCTCAGCAAGCTGCTGCTCCAGGGGCATGAGGCTGGGGATGAAGGGAATGCCCCCACCAGTGCTGCTAGCATGTTGGCATTCCACAGTCATGTGTGCACAGACCCCCTCCTGATATCATTAAACCTTTTGCGGAGGCTGTCAAGGTCCCTTGGTGGCCCCCCAGCCTGTGCCATGGCCCCCTGCACCTCCACCCATACCTGGGTCTATACACTAACTGTTGTGCGTGAGCTCATGCACCCATACAGCTCCTCATAGTGTTCAAGGACACTTGCAAGCAGGTTGTGGTTTTCCTGCTGGCTAAACCGTATTGCCCTCTTCCTATCCCCATCCGGCACAGGTGTCCGCCTACGCTTGCCTGTGGTATGCTCCTCAGGCCACTCCTGGGTGGTGCCAGCCATACCCGATGGGCCAGCGACCTCAGACACAGGGTGTTCCAACCCTCCCATCTCTGGGGACTGTGGCCCTGCCGTTTCTCCGGACACCCCACCTACTGTGTCCTGCTGCAGCATGCCCCTGCTCTCCCTGTCCTCCCTCTGCATCCCAGACCTGTCTTACCTCGTGTGGCCCTGCCCCTCCCCTGTAGCCTTCACCAGCCCTAAACACCTTAGCCACTCACCAGCACTGCCTGCTGTTACCTCCGCCACGCACCAACCCAGCCACTCACCACCACCACCACAGCCAATCACCCTTGCCACTCACCTCCCCCACCACACACCAACCCAGCTACCTACCTCCCTCACCGCTCACCAACCCTGCCACACTCCACACCTAACCTGTCTCTGACCCCCCTTTCGCTTCAACACCTATAAAGCACACTTCCAACCTCGCTCGCCAGCACAAACCCCTCAGCATGTACCATGTGTGGGTGTTGATTTATGGACCTTCAGATGTCTGCGCGTGTGTGCACGCATTGCGCATGCGCACAGGAGATGTGTAACGTGCGTATCTGGAGCTGTGCGCCGCACATGTGCTAGACATGTACGTGTCTGCACATGTGCGGTACACGGCTCTGTGGCTGTTCCATTGGCACCAGGGGTACACGGAGCCATACGCCGCACATGTGCATGACATGTACATGTCTGCGCATCTGCGGCGCATGGCTCTGCATACCCCTGGTGCCTATGGGATGGCCGCAGAGCCATGCGCCGCACATGCGCAAGTACACATCTTGCACATGTGCGGCACACGGCTCCATGTATGCATGCTACACATCGCCTGTGCGCATGTGCAACACGTGCACACACGCGCAGATGTCCGAAGGTCCATAAATCAATGCCCACACGTGGTACATGCTGAGGGGTTAGTGCTAACGAGCGAGGTTGAAGGTGTGTTTTATTGGTGTTGAGGCGGAAGAAGGGTCAGAGGCAGGTTAGGCGTGGACTGTGGCAGGGTTGGTGAGTGGTGAGGGAGGGAGCTAGGTAGCTGTGTTGGTGTGTGGTGGGGGAGGTGAATGACAAGGGTGGTGAGTGGTGGGAGAGGTGAGCGGCGGCCCTGGTGAGTGCTGGGGGAGATGTGTGGCTGGGTTGGTGTGTGCTGGGGGCGGTAGGTGACATGGTTTGTGGGTGGTGGGGGAGGTAGGTGACACGGTTGGTGGGTGGTATGGTTGGTGGGTGGTGGGTATGCTATGTGGCTTGGTCAGTGTTTGGGTGTGGAGGTGAGTGGCAGGGCTAGAGTCAGGTGGGCTGGTGAGGGGGTTTCGGTTAACAGTGTCCACTATGGCGGCCTTTCTGGTTGCTTCAGTTACACTGGGGGATGTGGGTGGCTTGCTGTTGCCTGACGGGGAAGATGGTGTCCATGGGGCTGTGGCATGGGGCGGGGGTGCAGGCCTGCTCCAACACCAACCTGCAGCTGTGGGGGCAGGCCAGGCAGGAGCTGTGCTGGCACTGGGCAGGAGGCGTGCTGAGTTTCAGGCCCGCTGGCCTCGCCTCTACAGGCCCAGGGCCCAGCTCCAGGGCATGCGTGAGGATCAGGTCATCTCCCTCTACCACCTATTAGGGAGCTATTAGGGGGCTCTATGAGGATCTGAGACCTGACCTCGAGCCCCTGACTGGTCGGTCACATGCCATACCGGGTTTGGTCAAGCTCCTTGGTGCCCTACATTTCTTTGCCTCTGGCTGTTTCCAGTCATCTTTGGCCGCAGTGGGTGGCATGAGCTGCCCCACCTTCTCACGCTGTCTCCACCAAATGCTGCGTGCCATGATCAGCCGGGTTGGGATTTACATTGCATTTCTCAACACTAGGCAACAATGGGGGACCCTGCACCAGGCCTTTGAGGCATTTGCCGGGTTACCACATGTGATGGGAGCTATTGATTGCACACATGTTGCCCTGGTCCTGCCTAGAGACAGGGAGGCAGTGTTCTGCAACCGCAAACACTACCACTCCCTGAATGTTCAGGTTGTATGTGATGCAGGTATGCATATTCTGAATGTGGTCCCGCGGTTTGCAGGGTCCACCCATGACTCCTATATCCTGCATCACTCTGTACTGTTCAGACAATTTGAGGCAGGACAATTTGAGGACTGTGTCCTGCTGGGTGGGTATTTGTCATCTCTGACATGCACATCGTATACCCCTGCTATCCGTCCGCACACATGTCTGTCTTTGACATGTGTCCCGAGTTGTGTGTGTGTGTCATCTGTGTGTGTGCGAGCTGCTGTGGGTGGGGGGGTTTGACTCCAGGTCCTCTGTTCTGCGGTGCTGTGTTTTGGTCGCACACTGACATTTGACATATAATGTCAACATTGGCTGACATGGGGACATGGTGACTCTACACATTTTGATGACATCTTCTCCCTTCACTGTGATGTGTTGTGGCCTTTGAGCACCTCAGGGGATCCCAAACATACACTTGCTGCAAACACACGGTAGGTTGCACCTTTGGTCTTTTGTGAATGACATCAGCCTTTACATGTCAATTATTTACTGTCTGTCTCATAGACATTTCCTGTTGGGTCTCTGTATACAAACGCTGATGCACATGGGGTGAAGCTGTGAAACGCCTGTGTAACATGGGCATGGACATGGCCATGTCCATGTGACACCCTTGTCTGTGGTTCTAATCCAAAATGTCCCCAATATGCAGTGTGTTCTGTGTTGTGATCATGTTATGTTTGCCTGTGTGACGTTTCCTTACGTAGATATTGATGTTTGACTCTCTGCAATTTGGGCTGATGTTGACAGCAGCATATCAATACATTGTTTATCCTCTTCTGATACAGGGCAGTGAACACACAAAGCACATCTACTACAGTGCATCCGGCGTCATCATCAACCACCTGTTAGAGGACACAACAACACCATGGAACTATGCCTGGGAAATGGTGCCATAGGATGTTTGACCTCTGCGAGTGGGACACATGCCTAGGATGGACAATATTATTGTTGGACTGCTACTTTGGGCATGACAGGCCTGTCCAACACACCGTTGCTGCTGGGCTCTGGCTGGGTGTCGCGTTCATCGCAGGGGACACACATGACCTTTCCAGTACTGTGGCATATTGGGATGTCACACTTGACTATGCATGCCCAGGGTTTCAGGGACAGTCGTAACATGACTTGTTGGATTGCAGATACCCTTTGCACTTTGGACACTGTGTACTGGTCCCCACATGTGCAGCAGGGACTGACATTGTCGCTGTATGTTGTACATCCTTCTGACATTGTGTTGTTGTGTTCTGCCCATGTGTGTGACATGGAACGAAGGATACGCTCATCTGTTTGTCTCAACACGAGCATACAGCCATGCATGTGGCACAGGGGAAGCAATGGAGAGGTCCTCTTGTCCATGTCCACCTAGCCTTCACTTAAACATGACACAGTATTGGCCATGACACCACTTTACCACACACCAGCATCTTGGATTGCTGTTTGCAATCACCAAGGGTGTTACAGTGCATCTGTGGCATCACTGTATCATGTTTCAACTTACACAGTGCATGTGCATGTGACTGACTATGTTGGTGCAACACAGCATGTTGCAATATGGCTTCTGTGTGGGTTACTGTAACATGTTCGACCTTTCTTTCCATCTCCATATACAGGTATTGTGTCTGTTTACTGTACAGACTTGACGCTCTGCATTGATTTGCAAACCTAGCATTGCATGTCTGTACAGTCCTATTTATCCCCTGAGGTAACGACACTCACATTGTCCCATTATAGTTGGAGTGTGGCAGTGTGAGTGCCCATTTTCTTCCTTCATTTGTGCATTCCATGTACCGTGATATAAGTGTACAGACACTGTATCCACACCAACCAGTGCAGGGGGACCTTCTGCATAGTGTTATCTCTACATGTTTCTGCGGCTTGTTTTATTTGTATTCTCTGTGTTCATGTGCCTCTGCTACCTGTTAGCATATCCTCATTGTGCATTTGATGATTGTTTAGGGTTACATTGTTGCAGCTTTTATTCCTATATCAGGCATTATGTGACAGCTGTAACATATATTTCGATATGTGTGTTTACACTTTCTTACTTTTAACAACATATGCTGTTTCATTTGTGTGCCTCCTGTGTTGGCAAACAGATATGTTTTAGGGAACAGATCATAATTGATGTGTGTTGGGCCCTAATCATGCACTGCCTCCTGTCTACATGCACACATATGTAACTAACACATTTGGGGCATGTGGGGGGTGGGGCCCAATGCATACTGCACACCATGCACCTGATGCACATTATCTTTCCTTCCCATCATCTGTGGAGGGGCCAGTGACAGTTCTGTAACATGTGGGTTGCTGCCCTGCAATATGTGTTCTCAGCTTTTCACCTGGGATCCAATCACCTTGATATTATGATAGGCGGTATCTACAATATCTCTGATGATTAACCAAAATAAAAATATGTGTTGGGCGTACATTTGTCTCTGCTGCTGCTTGAACACACTGACACACGTATTTAGTGATTTCCTGGTCATGTACATGGCCCACCTGTGCTCACATCCTTGTACGGTGCCAGCTGTCTATCTGCCAGCCGTCTGCCACATCACTGGGTGTTACAGGTTCCCATACACACATTTCCTTTGAGATAATATCTTTGCATTGTGCTTGGTGTGGTTGTTTGGGATAGTGGTTACGGACATGTGTTGTAACACCATAGGTTGCAGGTTTGATTTCCACATTTTTTTTGGTGTTATGCTAACCTGACCATGAGCTAACTACAAAGTTCATTACCTATCCATACACCCTTCCACCTCTTCACTGTACACCAAAGTGTGCCCTCTGTGCTGCTTATCAATCACAAATTAGCTGTTACATATGTCTCTTTCTTTGTAGCCTTCACATAGGTAGTCTGTTTGGGGGATTGGCATTGCTGTGGTTTAGCTGGTCTGTAGCACACCTGTTTGCAGGTTCAATTTTCACATGCTCCTTTTCTGTTCTGTTCCATATTTTGTCCTGCTCCACAGTGCATCCCCTGCTGCTCTTTGGGTTTAGGTTCTTTCCTCTTTTGCATGCTGTATCCACTGCATAACATTTCATTGTGTGTGTGCATGTAGTTATATGTGGTTCTGGTCCCAATTACAGACTGTGATTTGAGCTGTACACACTAGATCTGCATATGCATTCCATCATGGTTACTGTTGGAGGTTTGCCTATCCTGGCAGCCAGCAGGCTTCTTGTGTGATGCCCTGCAGTATTCTTGTATGCAGCCTTTGCTACTGACCTCATGTTGGTGGTGTAACCTACTGGTTTGTGCACTGACATTTGTGCTAATGCTCATAGGTTTGATTCCTCTCCGTTCTCTTTCATTTTTATGCCTGTCCTGCACAGCAACTTTTCATTCCTGTAACAGTCATATCTGTGCAGATCTGTGCTGGTAGCACATTGAACCCTTATCACAGTTGCCAGCCATCCTTCTGTCCTTCTATGTGTGTCTGGCAGCTGTGTGCCATCCTGCCCTGATGTGCAAGCTCCTACCCCATGTCCTGCATTGGTACATGTTTCTGCAGTGCAGCTGTTCCTGTTTACCTCTCCTGTGTGTGCTGTGCATGGCACTGCTACTCCTTGGTTCCTCCTGTCGTTGCACCTATCCTGCCACCTCTATCTCCTCTGCTGGACACATCTTCCCATCCTCTGCCACACACTGTCATTGTTGCATGGTACATTACCATCACCCTGTGCATCACTACAGCTGGCCCCGATATGTTTGTCCATTTTTCAAACTGCCACATGGGCTGAACGCAGATTTGTCTGATCCATCAGCTCAGATCTACTTCCTTCCATCACTTGTGCATTGTCTTTCCTTGGTGCTCGGTGCAATGTTGGGTTACATCTTTGTTTGGCCCATACCTTTCTTGCTTTTCAACTTGGGGAACCTTACTGCCCTTGGCCAACATTTCTTGAGTGCCCTATACATCCTTGGGGCATCTTTAGCCACACCTTAATTCAGCTAGCTTATAGGGCGCCCTCTGGGGCACAGTCAGGGTGAGAGTGATCTCCCAGCAGGACATGCTGTGGCCACCCTGTCTGTGCAGGTGGTGGCCGGGCACTACAATGTCCCAGCCAGTGCCCTATGCCCTGTGCAGATGCGTCCTGGCCAGGCCACCCTGTCCGGGCTATACCCATGATACCTTGCTCCTCATTATGCACATTGGCAGGCCAATACTGGCAACAGTGCTGGCAGTGTAGGCTGTGGAGGGTGTTTAGGGCCCTTAGGGGTATGTTTACTAAAGTTTCTTAAAGTGCGCGCCGCACAATTAGCACGCGCTAAGGTACCTTAGCGCACGCTAATGACGATTTATGGGGCAAAAATGCGCTTTAGTGCGCACTCATGCATGCAGCGGCGCACACGAGCACTGAAGGCTTGCTGCAGGAGAATATCAGATAGTGGTGTGGTGCAGCTTGGCATATCCGGGCCTAATGTCTGTCTGCTCTTGCATTATGGATGTGTACAGAGCTGCATTGACTGCCCTGTAGGGTGTCTGTTCCCCAGCAGGACTGGGGTTGATGGTCCCCTCTACTGCCACCATTGCAGGGAGGTAGAATGTGGATCTGTTGGTGGGAGACCCTGTTTACCACCCTCAGCCTTGAAGGAGGAGGAGAAGGAGGAGGGTGGTGGTACATAATCCTCCTAGGGGTTACACCTGACTGAGACATACAGATATATACAAAGTGTGCCTGCAGAAACTACCTATCACACACATTAGCACTGCTGGGGACCTGCAGCATGGCCTATCTCTGCTGTGGACCTGGTGCTGGGCGGCCCACCTCACCCTCAGGGTGAGTGCAGTACCTGCACAATGTGACGGTGTGTATTTACTCTGTGCCAGTACCACACACGGTCAGTTCCCCCTACCAGGCCGAGGTGCTGTGGGGGTGCATACCCCATCTTGTGATCATCTGTAGACTGCTGATTTGCATGTGCAGTGCATCATGGGTATGGGTGGGTTAACCCTATCCTGGTGACCACAGCAGACTGTTTGTGTGGTGACTTGCAGTCCTTCTGCAGCCAGCCAGGGGTTTTCTAGCAGCTATAGAGCTGTAGCCCACTGGTTACTTCACTACCAGTGGAGCCAGAGGTCATGGGTTCAAACCCACAGTGGGGTTATTTGATAGGGCTGTCCAAAGCATTATCGATTTTTAATGTACATTAGTGCTGCCAGCAAAAACACCCTCAGCGTACTGTACCCATAAGGTGCCTCAGAGGGCGCTTTATAGGGTGCCCTATAGGGCACCTTATGGTTACCATCCATATAAGGTGCACTATACGGTATCCTATGGAGCGACTGATAGGGTGCCCTATAGGGGACATTATAGGGTGCCGTGGCGGACAGTGCACTTTATAATGTGCCCTATGGAGTGCCTTATAGGGTGTCTTATGCGGCACCTTAGTTTATGGCACGTGAGGGTGTGTTTGCTGGCAGCAATTAATAAAATACAAATAAAGTGCCGCAGGCAACAATACTTACATGTCAAAGCTGATGCCTCAGCCAGCCTTACATATTAGGCACACTGGGGATCAAACTCATGACCCCTATATCATCAGTCAGTGCCTTAACCATTGTGCTACACTGCTGTTTCTCTTACATGTTAGCGTACCTACTTAAGATTTCCATGCGTTTAAATGCCCAGTGCTGCCATCAAAAACAGTGCTATGACCTTGCTGTGTCTCATAGGGCACCCTATATGGCGCCCTATAGGCCACCCTTTAAGCAACATTGTAGGGTGCCGTGGCGGACAGTGCACTTTAAAATGTGCCATCTGGGGTACCTTATGGGGTGCCTTATGCAGCACCTTATGTTACAGTGCTTTGAGAGAGTGCATTTGCTAGCAGCAGTAATTAAAATAAAATTAAAAAGCCTCATAATGCAATATTACACATAAATGGTAGTGCCTCAGCCAGCCTTATTCATTGGGCACAGTGGGGGATTGAATCCATGACCCCTGCACCATCTGTCTGTGTCTTTACCATTGTACTGCAGCCCTGTTCCTCTGTTTGCACATCAGCGCGCCTGCTTATGCTTCCTGCGCGCATTACTCGTATGCTAATGTGCACGGCGCACAAGAGCACGTGGCACACAAGAGATCCCATTTTGCTATTTTTGACCAGACCGCCCACTTCTTATATGGCATCCTGCAGACTAACGCGGCGCGCACGTTAAGAAACTTTAGTAAACATACCCCTTAGTGTATCTGAATTTAAAAAAAAGTTTGGACAAGTTCCTGGAGGAAAATTCCATAAACCATTATTAAAGAGGACCAGGACAATTCATTGCTTACTCTGAATAAGCATTGTTGAATCTGTGTACCTTTTTGGGAACCTGACTGGTACATGTGACCTGGATTGGCCACTGTTGGAAACAGGATACTGGGCTTGATGGACCATAGTGTGACCCAGTATGACATTTCTCATGTTCTTATGTTCATGGATTTTGCCCCAAGGCAGACAGACTGAAAAAAGCCCCCTTACTTCATTTCACAACTTCTAGTTTATTCTGCCATGGATAACTTCTCTTATTTGAACCCCATGACTCCAGCTGAGAAAGGATGACCTTCCGTCATACTCTTGCACTCAGCAGCTTATTACTGCCCAGTTCTTTTCCTGACATTTAAATGATGGAAGCAATAAATTAAACTTAATTGCAGATGTTGCTTTCCAGCACTGACACAAGGTGGGAATACAGCAAAGCCAGAAACAGAAAGTATTTCCAGTTGTGAATTATGGGCTTTCAGTGCTGACTGGCTTCTTCCAGTATTTAGGAACTAAACTGGCTACAGAAAGGCCTCATTTGCTTATAAAAGGCACATTTTATTTCGATCATTCTAAAACAGATTTAAAAGCAGAATGCCAAGAATTTCCTCAAAATGGCAAGTTCTGAATCCCTGCGCTTTTGCATTTATAAAAAGCCTTTTCCTCATGAAAAACATCGGTCCTTTACTGGCATGGGTGGCTCACAGGAGCTAGCCCTGTCCGTATAAGTCTACCACCCATGATATTCAGATTTCTAGGAAGGGAGGTCATTTGCCCATGGAATCACTTTCTCTGCCACGTGCTTCTATTTTGCCAACTTTTTGAAAGAGAAAATCCCACCACTCGACATGCCCCACCCCTGGCCCACCCTTGTTCTGCCTCCTGGATCATCTCATCAGTAGGCAGACAAAATAGTATGCATTCAATGCCATGCATTCTTTTACCTGTGGATACATTGGGCAAAAATCAAAGCCACAGTTTCTACTGGTAAAAGCTATTTTATCTATGCAAAGAGCTCTGATTATTGCCCTCTAAATGCTTACAACTCAGTCTTCCTAGGACTTCCAAAACAAATGTGACACCCACTTCAATTGGCTCGAAACATGGCAGCCCGCTTAATCACAGGCACACCTGAGCTTATTTTGCACCCTTTTTCAGTTCCGCTTAAATTTTATGGAAAGGAAGCCTCAGGGGCAGAGACCGCTGCAGACAAGAGGGAGAGATAGCTACAGTGTATCTTTGAAAGGGAGCGAGAGCTACAGACTAGCCCTGGCAGAGGAAGAAACACAGCAACAGGGAAGGACTGGCAGGGTAAGAGTTGCTAAGTGGCAGGCAGATCACAAAGATTTTAGAAACTTTTTAGAAGGGTCGTCATGTTAGTCCGAAGTAACAAAAATGACAGTTCCAGGTGGCACTTTATAGAGTAACTCATTTATCAAAATATGACAAAGTGGACTTTTGTTCTTTAAAGGTCAAGCTTCCGTAATCTTTTTAAAAGATTTAGGCTAGCTTATTTGTATTTTTGGATATGTTTCAATGTTTTGGGTGTAATACTTGACACAAGATGTGTCACAGTGGTTGACCAGTTTCCACCATGTTCTCTAGTGTAGAGACCACTATCAGTTGTGTAGGTAGAGACCTCTAGTGGTTCTACTAATTATTGTGTGTGTGACATTGTTATGCCTTCCCGTCTTTCTAGAAATTGGGAGGGTTTACTTATCAGTGAGATAATGGTAGGAGGAGGCATTACCTTGGAGGGAAAACTGACTGGCATAAATGCCTAGTCCAAAGGAGTTCTTATCTTTACTTGCCTAAACCACTGTACCATAAAGGAGTAGAAGTGTTGCCATTTCTATGGTTTTCATGACCTATTTGGTGACTTTTTGCCCAGATTGTGGGAAAACATTTGTGGTCATGGGCTGCAGGATTTTGGGCTGCTTCTGCCCACATCCTTCTGAGCAAAAAAGCCATGGAAAATGGAGCAAAAAAAAAAAAAAAGGGCAAAGTCCCAATACCTTCTGTGGGTGCCACTCTGGACTGCATCTCATTGGTTAGGTCCTAGAGTGGCACATCTGGAGCTGACCAATGAGATGCAGCAGGGTGGGAGTGAACAGACATGATTGACAGCCAGACTCCAGACAATCAGGGTTAAGGAGGATGGAGACATATGACAGGGTAGGTGTAGTGACACCTGATGAGATGCTAGACCAGTCAATCAGGGAAGGAAGGGTGAATCCAAGAAAGAGTCTGTGTTTTGGGCCATTTTTTTGCACAAACTTTGAGCTGGAAAGGTAGCCAGCCTTTTGTTGGCTAAGACACTGACAGAGCACTTAGGGTGACAGGGTTTGTTGACAGACATCATTGCATCTCACAGTATCTGCTCAACCATTTCTAAATAAGCCAACATCAGTACTGATTAGGTATTATAAGAAGTCAGAGACAAGAGGAGGAATTGAAAAAGAGTGCCTACAGTCGATGCCTGTGACCAGCATCCATGGCTAGCCTTAAGCATTGGGTAAACTAGACGGTTGCCGAGGGAAGTAGCCTCTGGGACATGGCATAGAGAAATTACAGTCAAAGCAAAACAATAGGTCCTGACAATCAGGGAACTTGCAGAATCATCAGCACATATTGTATCTGCAGGGAGATGGGTATTTTTTAAATAATCTTTTTATCTGTATGAAGTCATTTACCTGGATAAATGGCTTTTGGAAATTCCATTATGTATATACATACAAACAAAGTTTAATGTTTAAAAATGTGATGCCCATCTTTGCATTTTACAGGATTGTTCTGGGATGGGCAATGTTGGGATAATAATGATCGTTTTAATTTAATTATGGAAATTCAAGTGGAACTTAGAGGCATGAAAGTTAATTGGAGGGAAGGATACAATACTGAAGGTTTGTCTAGGGTGTCTAATATGCTTGTACTGGCCCCGCCAATATCAAGATAAAGAAGAAAAGGAAGAGCAAGTAGGGAAAAATGGAAACTCAGCTTACAGGGAAACTGCCAGCATTAAATATGAAGCACTTGTCCATGCTCCAGGGTAAAGGGAAAGCATGAAGGTGAATAGTACTTTTAATACTCTTTTATACTCTGCATGCAGATTGCTTCATACTGATTTTAATGGCTAAAGACTTTCAGTAAACTTTATTGGTTCAGAACAAATCCAGACTTTGAGATGTTTGGAAGAGGAAGTTAGTGGCAGAGTGAGAGATCCCATATGCCAATGGCCTCCCAACCCTTTGTCAGAATGCAGTAAACTTGAGGACGGAGCTAGCCACTGAATGAGATAGCTGCTTGAGAGGCTTGCTCCAGTGGCCATATTAGACTCTCCACAGCTTCCCCCCCCCCGCCCCCCCCCACACCTAATTGAGGTCTTACTATAAGCTAGAGATAGCAGAAGATGTTCTCAATCAAACCTACTCATCTGGATTATGTGGTGGCAGCTGCAAGGGTGTAAAAAGAGCTAAACCAGAACTGCCATCTCCGCATAAAATAGCACCTATCATGAGTCTGAGGAAGGTCTATGTGAGATCCTCCATGAAATTTGACAAGTCAAAAAGCTTGTAGTATCTAATGCAGAGGGTCTAGGTATGGTGCTAATGGAGCTTTCCAAATGAAAATGCAGTTTTCAGTTCTTACATCATGGCTTGATTTGATCAAAGTGAAGTTACTGCACCATAAGGAACTTCTACAGGAGGCGAGAAAAAACTCAAAGCACCTCACAGAGCTGAAACGCCAAGTGGAGGACCAGAACAACTAATCCCGAAGGAACAATATATGAATACTGGAAGTCCCAAAAGGGCCAAAGGCTCTGATCCAGTCTCCTTTCTTGAACAACTGATTACCTCACTTTTGCAACTGGATTTTAAATATCTGTTCCAACTGGAAAGGGTGCACAGGGCCCCCTCTCACCGGGTTCCAAGTTTCTGTGGCTGTTTGCTATCAAAGTTCTATGAAATCAGCAAATCCTGCAGACAGTACGTGTCGGGCCCCAATATTGTATGAGGGGCACAAGATATTACTTTTCCTGGAACTGAGCAAAACAACTACAGAGTGTTGGAAACAGCTACTGGCATGCCATCCACAACTGCCCATTAGATGAAGCCCCTACTGCATAGCAACAATTTCAGAACATTGATGCAAGCAATGATAATTCCACATATTGACTATTGTAATATTCTACTACATGGGCTTCCAAAATAAACACTTCATCCCCCTTCTAATGGCTCAGCATATGGCTGCACGTATTATCTATAACTCACACCACACGGATCACATAACACCTATCCTTAATGCTCTACATTGGTTGCCAGTACAGAGCAGAATAAAATACAAATTAATAATGATCTCGTTCAAAATCATTAGAGATATAGCACCCACAACTCTATCTCATCTAATTAAGATCACACCAAATAACTGCCAAAGAAGAGGCCAGATGAACAATACTCTCTCAATCCCAACTGACTACCAAAAGACAAAGCCACATACTAACAACAGAGCTATGGAACTCTTTACCAGAAAGATTCAGAAGCATCACAGACATATCCACGTTTTGCACCCAACTCAAAACATTCCTATTCATAGAACATTTTGGACATCACGAATTAACCTCAAATGTTGACCTGACATGACACATCTTATACAGCACAGCATACAAAAGGTATTACTACCCACAATCAATCTAGCCACCCTCTACAAATTAACCACCTTACCCCCTTTAGATACCATACTTCACTCACAATCAACCACCCATGAACATTTCCAAAAAACAAATCCTAAGACTTCTTTATTCAGAAGAATTGTAAATAAGTTAAAATAGTAAGAATCATGTAAATACCTTTGATTGTATTTTCATCTGTACTGTGATGCAGCAGACCAGCAGGGCTTAGGAGAAAATGTTTTAAACCTGAAAAAAGACATGCACAAGCTGCATTATTCGCAGGAGCCTGATAGGGGGAGCAAGAGGGACCTCTGGAAGACTGAGGATCCACGCCCTACAGGGTGTAACCGAAAGCCAGCCAGCCTCCAATCCAGGAAGAGAGGAACTCCTTTTAAAGGAAGTCAGGAAGACTGGAGAGGGGCAGAGGTACCGCAAGAGGCACAGACACCTCAGGACTGGAAAGCACAAGCACGAGCCCAGTCACAGCAGGACTGGAAAGGCACAAGCCTTTCAGTACCGCTCGCACAGGGTACAGATAAGTAGTAGTAGGCCATTTCCCCAGAAACTAAGCAGGTATGCACACTATTTGAATAAGACAGGCATAAGAGGAGGGAACAATGAGGAATTGAACCCATGAGCACTGCCAAGAATGGCATTGTATTAAACAGTAGGCTATACCTCCATGGTGTATGTCACAGCAGAGGCTAGGTACAGAAGGACTGCAGGTCACCGCACAAATTGTCTGCTCTGAGTGCCAGGATAGGGTAACCCCCACCAGTACCCATGATGCAATGCACATGCTGAGTAGCTGTCTACAGCTGATCATCAAATGGGGTCTGCACCTATCTGGTACCTCAGCTTGGAAAGACGAACTGACAGTGTGTGATACTGGCACAGTGTAGCTACAGACCATGCCATTGTGCAGGTTCTGTGTTCACCCTGAGGGATAGGATGGGTGCCCAGCACTAGGTCCGCAGTACATGTGGTGCTAAAGATAGGTCTTGCTGTATATCCCCATCACTACCAGTGTGTGACAGGTGTTCCTTGCAGTGCAGTGGAGGGTAGTTCAGTGTCCATCTGTATCCTGCAGTCACATGTGGTTCTATGGGACCAGACATCACCCAGATTAGTGTGTACCCTGTGTTAGGGTCTGGCTGACATGGGCACCTGTTATCAGGGCAGAGGGGTTTCTAGACCTGCATGAGGTTTGTGTAGCAGTGCTTTTATAAGGTCAAAGTGGTATACACTACATACCCCAAAGGCCTAAATCACCCTTTTTGTAGGTAAGGGACATACTTGGGCACTATGTTGTTGCTGGAGATGGAGCACTACTTTCACTTTTCTTGGGCTCCCTGTCTATGCTGTACATTGCTGATACTGAAATGGTTTCTCTCTCCTGCAAATGTGCATCTAACGGCAGATTTTCATGCACGGTAGGATTCAGCCCTTCAGTTCAGCACGTTAGTGTGCTGGGAGCATCTCCCTGCCCACTCCATGCCCATTGACCCCCTTCTCTCTGCCCTCTCTCCACCCTCTGCGGTGTTTACCGTGGCCAGGAATGTTAACGATCGTTAGATTACGTTAACACGCATTAATGTTACATACCGTGTGTTTACGTTACCTAATGATCGTTAACGTTACCTAACGCGCAGTCTGTAATGTTACCGCAGTTTAGTAAACATACCCCTTGGTGATCGGCCAGAGAGACAGTGCAAATCAGTTCAATGGTCTTATTATTGCTCATGGTCTATGCTCCTAATCAAGATGACCCAGACTTCTTTTTCTCCCTACACAAAAGCTTACCAATATGGTTCCTCGCCAGTGGTACTTGGGGGAGACTTCAACATTTTGCTAGATTCACTGCTTGATCGGACCCTGTATAAGCCATGACAGAAGATTAAGGCCAGGTTAGCTCTAGACTCACTCATGACTCCCATGGGATTATTGGATCCCTGGCGTCTGCAACATCCGACCTCAAAGGAGTTCACTTTCTCTCTCTTCCCCATAAATCTCATTCATGCACTGATTTCTTCATAGATTCTAAGTCCCTCACTCAGTACGTTATTGCTTCTGACATTAAAAGTATTACTTTTTCCAATCATGCCAATCAACCTTGACTCTTTTTAATAATACAATGACCACAAGTAAAGCTCCATGGAGGCTCAATAAATCACTCCTAACTGAAGATGCTTTCTTAGCCTTCATGAAGCAGGCCATTCACATGTACTTTGCATGTAACTCTCCAGAGGAGACTTCCATCTGGGCTTGGTGGGAGGAGTTCAAAGTTCATATATGCTCTCACATTACTTCCTTCTCTATTGGGGTGATGAGAAAACAAAGGCAAACCATCCAAGACCTTGAAACACAAATTAAAGCAGGAGAGCATTTGCTGATAAATCTCTTGGATGGTGCTATCCTGCTATGGCTCCAAATGTTTTGATATCAGTACAATCAGATCTTAAGCACAGAAGCACATCAGGAAGTACACGAAAGCCAATACTACTTTGAAAGTAACTGAGCGGACACCTGCTTGCGAATTCACTTAGGGCATATAAAGACACTGACAGCATGATTCTGTCCCGCATGTACATCCCCTTTGTATGTCCGGTCTGAGCCGGCCGTATAAAGGGGATCGCGATTCTGATCCCACGGGGAATGTCTAGCCCTGTAGGATCAGAATCACGATCAGGCTTGGATAGTTCAGCCGTGGCACCATGGCGTCATGTTGCCATGGCACCACGGCTCCTTTTAAAAGTCGCGATGCTGGTTTCCAGAAATTAAGGTTTATTCCCCACAGCCTGACCCCTGATCCGGCCTCCTAAGGCCAAGGTCAGGCTGCGAGGAATAAACCCTGCCCCCCCCCCAGCCCCTTTCACACCCAGAGGGAGCAGAAAAAAATACATCCAGGGGAGTTATTCCACCTCGGAGGTGGAATAACTTTCCGGCCATTTTGCTGGCCCTGGACGTACAGGCCGACATTAGAATCAGCCTGTACATCCAAGGCCTTTTCCACACCCCCGACTAACTTCCCTGCACAACCGGCGGGGAAGTTAGTTGGGGGCAGTAGCTGCCACAAATAGCGGGGATGGATGTCCTGTTGGGACATCTATCCCCGCTATTCATGGCTCAGAATTGGGCCCTGAGTAAATAGCCGCAGTCCAAGATGAGCAGGATAATCTTCTTATACAAGATATTGAGATTTTGGAGCAGTTCTGAGTTTTCTATGACAACCTCTATCGCTCAGAGGTACAGGACCACCCTGAAGAGTTCACATTCTAGGTAGAGCACTTTGATAGACCGATACTTTCTGAGCGGCAGGCAGCAGCACTCAAGGAAGATATACAGAAGAGTGAAATCCTACAAGCCTTAACTCAGCTGGCTACTGGGAAGGCCTCAGGCCCAGATGGCCTGCCACTAGAGTTCTTTTAAGCCTTAAGGATGAACTGGCAGGGCACCTGCAGACATATTACAACACCTTGGCCCATCAGGCTCCACAGGTTGGTTCCCTAGTGGAAACTATCATAGTAATCAATGTGAAACTGGGAAAAGAACCCCAGAGAGCTGAGAACTGTCAGCCAATCTTGCTACTCAATACAGGTTATAAGCTATGCACCAAGAAGATGGCACCATGAACAGATGCTTGCTGACTTCTCTCCATGGATGCTCTTACCTGTGTTTTTGTTTTTCCTCGTTTCTTGTTTCTGCCTCATGACGCATTCTGGTTGGAAATGGAAGGCCAAGTTCCTGATGGTGGCGGCCCTGAGCGTGAGAAGTTGGCGGCTAGCGGGTCCATGGATTCTTTTGTGTGTCCCGCTTCCAGGATTGTGGAACTCCGGATGGCCTGCTGGACACAGCGGGGGCGGAAGGAGGCCCCTTGAGTGTCATTGGGCTAGATGTTTCACTCAGCTCACAGTGCCGTATTCCACCAGAACACTCAAACTCTGAGATCTTGCACAAAGACTCAGTGGGGAGCATGTGAGAAGTTGTGGGCTCGCCTACTGTGCAGTTGGTGCAGCTGACTTCCCCCGGAGTTGTAAACTGGGAGTTTGGCAGTATGGCCGTGCCTTCCTGCATAGAGGAGGTAGTTATGGAAGATGGGCTTCAAACTAGCCAACAAGGACTTCAGATGCAGAGTCCTCGGGATTTAGAGAGCCCAGGGCAGGGAACCGTGCCTACTTAGGATTCCTCTAACACATTGGTGAGACCGTTGACTTATTCTATGGAAAATTTATGGGAAGCTTTCTTTACTATACAACTATCTATTTCTTCTCAACTACAGACAATTTCTCGGCAGTTGTAATCATTTGGGTAGCAGATGGTAACTTATGAATCTGGTCAGGCTAGTGTGAATGCTAAAGTCGCCTCTTTTGAAGGTCGTCTGGAGTGGATCCATGAGGCTTCCCAAACTTTTGTAAAAGACTCTGTGATTATTCATAGGAAGATGGAGGTTTTAGAGAATTCAGTAAGGAGCCGTAACCTGAGTGTTTTGAACTTTCAGAAGGTGCCGTCTATTTCTGCCCTGGAGTTGTTCAAGATGTTTTTGACTTCTATACTAAAGGTTCCGGCAGAATCATTACCACCTATTTCCAAGGCTTTCTATTTGCCTACTGCTAAGATTAAAGCTGTGGATAACTTTGAGAAGTCATCTTTGTTATTTATTTATTTGCTTTTATATACCACGCTCTTTGAAAACAGTAAAACAGTTTACATAGAACAGTTTATATTGAACTAGAAACAAGTAACAGTAAGTAACAAGTAATAACAGGTAGCAATATTAAATGAAAATACAGGGAGATGTACTTGGAATATGCAGGCAGGGGAACTAGAAGCGATCTGGACATCAGATAGTTTGGACTTAACTACTGTTTTGGAGGAGTCACCTTCTGATTCAGGGGTGACCGCCACTTTATTGGTCACCCTTGCCTTAGAGGCTGATAGAGACTGACTTTTGAAATTATTTTTTCATACTCCAAATAAAATATTTTTGGATTCTCAGTTAAGGATGTTCCCTGATGTTTTTAGGGCTACCCAAAAGAGGAGGAGGCAATTTTTGTTGTATCATCCTGGGGTGATTCAACTGGGTGGACTCTTTTTCTTGCGTTTCCCCTGTAAGTGTTTGGTGAAGTTGACTGGTAACAGCTATCTTTTTTGACCCACCTTAGTTGGCCTCCTTTATATCTTCCAGGTTGTCTGGCATGCAGGACTCCTCTTCCTTGCCTCTTCTGGGTGGCCCTACTTAGTTAATTAGTTAGGGTCAATTTGCAACAGTTGTTAGTGAACCTCCCTTGATGTCTGTTTGTTTTCTTTTTTAGATTGTGTAAGGACATTTCCTGTGTATTGTGACCTGTCTTGCTTCATTATATTGAGGACCTGAGGGTTTGGGTAATATATTTGTATATTTCATTGTTAACCATCTTTTTTCTTATTATTACTGTCCTAGCCCTTTCTGTGCAAGATGTTATTTGTTTTCTTCTTGTACTTTATTTGTGAAATTGCATAAATAAAAAAATTAAAAAAAAATTATTTAATAAGTTTTATACCACTTTATCATTATAGTCAAAGTGGTTTACATTGTAACTTAAACATGGTAATGTACATTAAACAGGGACATTGATAACTTGGATTCTTCTGAGGCAATGGAGGGTTAAGTGACTTGCCCAAGGCTACAAGAAGTGCTAGTAGAAATTGAACCCTGGTCTCCAAGCCAGTGCTCTAACCATTAGGCTACTCCTCCACTCCACCTATCTGATTACAGTTCTTTCCTTTCTTACTCATCCTGATCAATGCAGGGTGTTCTACAACTGACAATGGTAGGTTATTTTGTGATGTCCTTACTCTTGGCTGGCACTCCACTGCTTTGCTGGTTGGCCTCTCCCTTGATGCAAAGAAGGCCTTTGACTAGCTAGAATGGTCTTTCCTCTTTCAAGTTCTTTGTTGGTTTGGGCTGGGTGACAAATTTATACTTCTTTATGCACAACCAAAGTCATGCATATGTGTGAATCTGGTGCTTTCAGCCTTGTTTTTTCTCTGTCACGGAGGCCTATTATCCCCCTCCTGTTTAAACTGGCTCTATTTTATTTTATTTAACTAGCTTATATACTGCTTTTCTACCAGTCAAAGCAGTGTACATTCAGATACTGTATATATATGTTTCCCTTGTCCCTGAAGGACTTACAGTCTATGTCTGTGTACCTGGGGCAATGGAGGTTTGGGAGGCTTGCCCAGGGCCTCAAGGAGCACCTGTGGGACTAGAAACCCCAGTCCTTTCAACCCAAGGTTGCTGTCCTCTAGCAGGATTTGAACCCCTTGCCCTCTGGCTTGAGGTAACTTACCCCAACCACTAGGCTACTCCTCCATCCCTGGGGGAGCCCCTGGCACTGCTAATCTGACAGTCTTTAGAGATTCAGGTTTTGAGGGTGGCAGATTATCAGGATAAACTCTCAGCCTATGCCGACGACCTTCTCCTCTTCGCAGATGCTCAATCCCTTCCTGCAATCCTGGATACCATAGATAAATACTCGGGACTCTTAAGCTACAAGATTAACTGGACAAAGTTGGCGGTGATCCCATTGAATGGTCAAGTGTCAGTGGCTAATCTGCAAGCTTTCCGCTGTTAAGTCACTTACTCGTTTTTTAAGTGTCTGGGAGTATACGTATTATGCTCCCAGCATTCAGGACATGGTGGAGAGGGACATCAATGAATGTAAGAATTTAGTTCAAAACTACACCTCTAATTGGATGCCACAGTTTTCTCCTGGTGGGGTGATTGGAAATCATCAAGATGGTACTGGTCGCTAAAATTAATTATATTCTTAGTATGATAACTCTTCTTTATCTTGACTCTTTCTATAAATATTTAGATAAGTAACTTCTGACTTTCCTCTGGCAACACAAAACTCCTTGAATAGCTGCCTGGAAGCCGAAGCTTCTCAAATCTAAAGGGGGTGTACACTTTCCCGACTTCAGGTGGTATAATCTCTCTTATACTTTCAAACAGGGTACCCTCTGGGGGGGCAGATGAACTAGCGCCGGATGCTCCCTCCTGGGCATGGCTTGAGAGGAGCTTACTGGCTTCCATATCTATGCCTCTACATATTGATGTGACCAGTGAGAGTTCGGAAGATTCCCTATCGATCATCCGTTCCATGCAAGCAGCATTCTATGCATTAGCAGCCAACTCTAATGAGTTTATGACTTACACCAAAACCATGCCCCTATGGGCAAATCCTTCCTTCAAAATTTATAACCGCCTCTTCCAATGGTGACTATGTCAACAACATGTTCTATGGACAATTGGGCAGCTCTAACTTCCTACTTCCTTTAAACCCTTTAGGGGGTTATTCTGAGGCATTAATAGCAGGGATGGACAACCCAAAGGGACGTCCATCCCCGCTATTCATGCCGGCTCCTGTCCCTGTATAACTTTCCCGCCGGTTGTGCAGGGAGGTTATACAGGGATGGGGAAGTGGCAGCACGAGGGTGGAGAGTGGGCGAGCAGTGGGAATTCAATGACCCTGGACAAACTGGGCTAATTCTCATGTCGGCCCTCTACGTCCAGGGCCAGTGAAATGTCCAAAGTTATTCCACCCCTTGGGTGGAATAACTTTTCTGGACGTGTTCTTTCAGCAGCTCCTAAGCACGGAAGGGGCTGGGGAGGGGGGCAAAAGTTAATTCCCCACAGCCCAATCATGGCCTTAGGAGGCTGGGTCGGGCTGCGGGGAATTTATTTTTTAGCAGGCAACTGGCATCACGGCATTTAAATGGAACCGCGGCACCATGGCAACATGATGCCGTGGCTCTATTTAAATGTCCTGACTGAGTTAATCAGACTTTGCTGTATGTGCAGACTGGGACTGAATCATACAGTGCTGTTCACAATTCTGATCCCACGGGGCTAAAGATGCCCTGTGGGATCAGAATTGCAATCTCCTTTGTATGTCTGGATCATCCTGGACGTACAAAGGAGATCTATGTCGGGATCAGAATTGGGCTCTTAGCGATCTTCAGAGGGAATTTAGTCTTCCTGCTCATTGCCTCTTCCAATGCTGGTAGCTTTGTCACTGTCTGTCACAGGCAGGCATTGATCCCGCATTGTCTTGGAGGACTGGAGTCTCCTGAGTAAAGTGCAGAGTATTATGACTTCCAATAAGATAGTCTCGACTGTCTATGCCTTCTTTAGGGATGGGGCTATAGTGCACAGAGGTAGAAAGAGTCTGGGAGACAGAGATTGGTGCTCTCCTTTCACTGTAGGGCTGGTCCTCTGGCCTGTTCTGAATTTCTGGCCTGCTCAGTCCCAAAAGCCTGAAACAACATTTTTCTGCTGTTCAGGCTTCAAACCTGCAGATCAAGCAATTCTGTCATTATGAGCCATACAGCATAGCCATTGCTTTTGAGAACTCGCTGCTCTGTTCTACTGGCCCCAACATTTTCAACAATGTATGAACCTGCATACCAGCATCTTTCTCTCACTATCGACCTTTGTTTGGAGAAGGACCACCTGACAACTGTTACCTGATTCGCTGAAAATATCACACAGAATCTGAGATCAGTCAATCCTCCTGTTGTTAGACTTTTGCACTACCTTTGGTCTCTCTTTCTACTTTCTGCCACACTCTGTCATTCTGTAGTCTTCAGCCCTACTGCCTGTCTTGGGACCAGTCTTGGGAAGTATTGAATCTCTCCCACTGACCTGAAGCTCTTTGTTATCATGCTACTCGGCCAGATGCCTGCAGCCTGCATTGGACCATTGCCATCCTTTGGACTTTGTGCTATTCCAGAGATGACTTCTCAGACTCAGTCACAATCATCGTCCTGGCAAAACTAAGGTACTGGTATTAATATTCCAGGGGGTATGCCTAGCTAGACAGCTAATTTTCTGTGTGTCTGAGTCCAGAGCGAACCAGTGACTTTAGTTGCTAAAACAATGATTTATGATCTTGGTGTAATTGCAATCATAGGGCTACATAACTTGTTACCTCATAAGTCTAATGTTTTCTATATTGCATTATTTTTCTATCAGCAATAAAGTCTAATTAATATATAAACACAGGGTTAGTTCGCTTATTCTCATGTGGTTCATTTGTCAGCAGTTCCATAGAATCTTGGGAAAAGAGGGAAGTAGCAATACCCCTAGAACTATTGAGCAATAAATATTTGTTATATACTTGCTACTGACAATATTCCTCACATCGTGCCTGCTCTGGGATAAATTCTGGGGCCCCACAGTCAGGCTGTCCTGCATAACCTCCCTTACCCAAATGCTTTATTTTCTTGCACATAGGGCATATATTACCCTGGTTGCTCTTACAAAATGGTACCCTCAATAGGGAAATCACTGCTGGCTGTGTGTCTCATCGTTGGATACCCTGTATCATATGCTTTATATGCCCAGATGTACAGAGATATTGGCAGTGCATATAGTAACATAGTAAATGATGGCAGATAAAGACCTGTATGGTCCATCTAGTCTGCCCAGTAAGATGGCAAGAGTAGGTGCACCTGCTGTTCTGTGCAGGCCACTCCTCCCCATGTCTTTGTTTAGGGGTGATCCTGAGATTATCTGAGTCCCTTATTTACAGTATAGTTATATATAAATCCTTAGCTGTCCTCCATCTTTACAAAAGGAGGATTGTTTCCTCTTAGATATCATGCTCAGCCTCACTCTTAAATTAATACTAATCTACTGGAAGGACCCATCAGGACTGGATGATACCTATTGGTGGAATCTAACATGTCTCCACTTCTCCTATGATGATTTATACCTCAAAGATCCCATCATCTCAGACTAGCACAATGGAATGGAAAATCCAAGATACTGTACCTATATCTCCGAGAGTGCTATCTAGAGAGGTATGTATCTCATATTTGGGGTAATATGAGCATGATGAGGTTAGTGGAAGATCAGTTGTGCAGCAGAGTGTTGAACAGATTGAAGAGGAGATGATTCAGAGGGAGACCAGCAAGGAAGAGGTTACAATAGTCTAGACAGGAGGTGACTAAGGAGTGGAAAAGTGTCTTGGTAGTATGTTCAGAAAGGAATGGGTGAATTTTGTTGATGTTGTAGAGAAAAAATGCAGCAGGTTTTAACTATCAGTTGGATGTGTGTGGAGAAGGAGAGAGAAGAATCAAAGATGACCCCAAGGTTGCAAGCTGAGGAGACAGGGAGGAGTAGAGAGTTATCCACAGAGTCTGAGAAAGGAGGAAGGAGAGAGAAGGGTTTAGGGGGGAAAATAAGAAGCTCAGTTTTGGCCATGTTCAATTTCAAGTAGAGGTGAGATATCCAAGCAGCAATGTCAGAAAGGCAGGCAGAGATCCTAGCCTTGATTGCTGGAGAGATTTCAGGTATAGAGAGGTAGATCTGTGAGTCATCAGAGTAAAGATGGTGCTGAAAGCCATGAGAAGAGATGAGTGCACCAAGGGAATGGATATAGAGAGAGCGAAAAGGAGTGGACTCAAGACAGATCCTTAGGGTATACCAGCTGAGAGTGGGATAGCAGTGGAGGAGGATCCACCAGAATGAACACTGAAAGATAAACACTGGAGAGTTAAAAAGAGAACCAGGATAGCACAGAGCCCTTAAAACCAAGTGAGGACAAGGTATCAAGGAAAAGACGGTGATTAATAATGTCAAAGGCAGCAGAAAGGTCAATAAGGATGAGAATTGAGTAGAGGCCTTTGTACTTGGTGAGGAACAAGTCACTGGAGACTTTGGCAAGAACTGTTTCTGTGGAAAGTAGAGAATGAAATCCAGTTTGCAGTTGATCCAGAAGAGCTTGAGAGGAAAGAAATTCAAGACAGCGACAGTGAACCGCTCGTTCAAGTAGTTTTGATGCAAAGGAGAGGAGAGAGATAGGCTGATAACTGGAAGGACAGGTAGTATCAAGTAAAGGCTTTTTGAGAGGAGGTGTAAACACAGCATGTTTGAAGGCCACAGGAACAGTTGCAGTGGAAAGTGATAGGTTAAGGATATGAAAGATGGAAGGAATGACAGCAGAAGCAATAGAGCTTAATCGATGGATGGGAATGGGATCAGAGGAGAAGGTAGCCAGTTTGGAGGAGGAGAGAAGATTTGCAGTTTCCTCCTCAGACAATGAAGAAAGGGTGACAAAAGTTAAGGGAAGGATTTGGGATTGAAGAGGGGGAAGTTGAGGTGGAGATAACTCTGCAGAGAATTCAAGGCTAATCTGTCATGGAAGTAGTCAGCCAAGGTCTGGGCAGACAGTGAAGGAAGGATTGGGAAAGGAAGAACCTTGAGGGGAGAGTTAAGCATAGCAAAGAGGCAGCGAGGGTCAGAGGCATGAGAGTTAGTCAGATGGATTCTTGCTTGGTGACTGCTATGGAAAGAGGTTAGTTTGAATTTGAAATGTAGGTAGTCAGGATATGTGATTTAAGCCAAAGGCACTCAGCTGAGAGTGGGCACAGGAATGTAGGTAGTGGGTTGTTGAGAACAACCATGGAATGGGAGGAGGAAGTGCATCTAGAGCAGAGGATAATATAGAGTTATAGGAGGATACTGCCCCATCAGTCGACATAGTGGAGGAAAGAGTATAAGACAGCATTGGAGAGAGCTGAAAGGTCAATAGTGTGAAAATTCCTAAACATGTTGGTGGAGATCAGGTGAGACCAAGATGGGAGGTGGTTAAGGATGAAGGTTAGCAGGTGAGGGTCAGATAAGGGCAGAACTAGGAACGAGCAGTTGGAGCAGAAGACGAGGTCAAGGCAGTGGTTATGCTTGTGAGTAGGAGCAGTAGAGCACAACTGGAGGTTGAATAAGGAGGTTAGGGAAAGGAGCTTTAAAGCATAAGGGTCAGAAGGGTCATCAATGTCAATGTTAAAATCCCCAAAAGTAAGGGAAGGGGAAGATGCATCCAGAAAGTAGGAGAGCTAGGAGTCAGTCAGTGAGAAAGGCAGAGATGGACTTATTGGTGTGTCGATTAATGACAGCTACCTGGAGAGGTAGTGAAGAAAATAGGCAGCTGGCATGGATTTCAAAGGAAGCAAAGGAACTAGATGGAGGCAGAAGGAAGGGCTGGAAATGGCAGGAATGAGAGAGTAAGAACCCAACACCACCACCATGGCCAATGGGCTGAGGTGTATGGGAAAATAGATAGCCTCCAGGACAGAGGGCAGTGACGGAAGCAATCTTGAAGTTCTGTAATGGTGGTGGGAGATAAACTTCTAAATGATCGGGTTGTATTGGGTAGAAGGTGGGTATGGGTTGCTAACCAAGGCTAGCATAATGAGTCTGTGGTGTAAGGTCGGCACACTAGCTTTACTCACTGCCCATCCCACCCCCACCCCCCCCCAACATACATACACACACCATTATTAATTTTCTCTCAACTATGTGATCATGAAGTTAATGCTTTGGGGGGTTATTCTGTGCCATGAATAGCAGAGATGGACGGCCCAATGGGTCATCCATCCCCACTATTCGTGCCTTCCCTGGCCTTGACTAACTTCCCTATCGGTTGTGCAGGGAAGTTAGATGGGGTGGGGAGGGGGTGGCTTGGGGCAGAGTCTGGGCAGTCTTCAGTCCTGGACATACAGGGCCAATTCTAATGTTGGCTCTGTACATCCAGGGCTAGAAACATGTGTGGGGAAGTTATTCCACCTCCGAGGAGGAATAACTTCCCTCGACGTGTCATTTTTTAAATGCCGGGGCACAGATGGGGCAGTGGGGACCAGAGAGCATTCCCCACAGCCTGACCCCTGGCCATAGGAGGCTAGATCAGGGGTCGGGCTGCAGTGAATTAGCTTTCATTTCCAGCGGCCAGCATCACGGTTCTTCAATGGAGCCACAATGCCATGGCAACATGACGCCATAGCGCCGCAGCTCCATTTAGGAGCTTGACTGAGTTAGTCGGGGACAGCCCTGCACGTGCAGGCCAGACTGAATCGCAAGTCTGGCCTGCATATGCAGGACTGTTCACAATTCTGATCCCATGGGGCTAGATGTGCCCCAAGGGATCAGAATCGCGATCCCCTCTGTACGTCTGGTTCAGACTGGATGTACAGAGGGGATCAACATCCAGGACAGAATCGGGCCCTTTATGTATAGGATATTGGCTTAGAACAGTGGTTCTCATCCCACTCCTTGGGATGCACACAACATGCAACAAGGGCTTCTTAAGATATGATTTGACTAGGGCATGTTTAAAAACTTCCAGAAAAGAAGACTCTCTGAATAATTAATCCCATCTGCTATTGGTGGCCCTAGTATAACTATTAGATTCCCTGATTATGTCAGTACTCACAGGTAGGAGTTTTGAAGTTAGGTCATAAGCAGAGTCCTGGTGACTTGGAACTAGATCAGCAGCTACATGCTGCATCTAGACTCAGACCTCTGAGCTGGAATGTAAGGCTAGAGTTGAGACTTTGAGCTGGAACTGGAATTTGAAGCAGAAACTGCAGTCTCCTCTAGAACATGGAGCAGAAACTCAGAACAGGAACCAGAAATGAAGCTTAGCATGGGATAAAAGTTCAGACCAGAGACCAGGGGTGGATTTGAACTAAGAATAAGCAGAGCTGAACCCAAGAGTTGTAACTGGAAATGGACTTGGAGCACCACCTGAAATTGGAGCTTGGACAGAGCCTAGAGCCAAAAAACAAACTTGGAGCTGTAGCTGTAATGTGACACAGCTGCTCATCCTCAAGTCCCTGCCCACCATGATTTGGAGGATGCCTTCTGCAGCCGACACCACTGGTCCACCCCTGTTTGAATGGCAGGACCTGGGCTCCCTGTAACCCCTATGACTCACTACTCATGTGCTCCTGTTTTCCCTACGTCGATATGCATAAGTTTATTCCCACATGCACAAAAGAATGCCTATGAACTGACAGACCACACATTCTTGACAACAAATGCAATTCCTGTCAGTCACTGGGTTTTTCATAGTGTCCCTTTTCACCGTTCATCTGACTAGGGACACACATTGGAGGAGTCAGAACTTCCCTTGCAGGTCTGACTCCCAGGGGTTTCAATGGTTCTTGAGGCAGACCAGCATGCACTGGGGGGAAGGGGGGAGGGGGTGGATCACACTCAATCTCAATTCATTCTTGCTCTCTCATGGCCAACAGAATTCAGTACAAGCCAAAAGTTTGCTATGAAGCAAATAAGGATTTACCAAAAATCACTTAAGATCAAGTACACAGCCACAAAATTGTCAAAACTCAGAAATCTCTTAAATGTTGGTAGAGCAGCAAACCAAAATATATAATCAACACAATCACAGTCTCTTTATCCTTGCCACAGTCCAAGTCCTTGGGCTTTCTCCTTTGTGAAAGCAAAAAAATCTGAAGTTCTCCCTCTCCTCTCCGGAAGCAATCATCAAGTCCTCTAAAGCTTGAGAAATGTTCACCTTCAGCACTTAGCAATCCTTGAGTCAGGATCCTTTGGTTGCTGTAGCTCCCTGCAGCTTTCCGCTCCTCAGGTGCACTATCCTGGTTTCACCCTCCAGAAAACACTCAGAAGACCCTTGTAATGCTTTGGGTTGAGCGGCCTTAGACACCTCTCCTCAGCAATTCTTGGGGTATGGGTAGAGGATGCTCCAACCCTTCTTCTCGCCAGAGGTATCAAGCTGTGGTGTAGTGGCTGTGGAGCCAAAGACCAGGATTGAATTTGGGTTTGGTCTTTTTACCTCTTGCAAATTCCTTCCAACTTTACAACAACTCCCAAGGATCCTCCCAACATTACTTCAGTGGGGAGAATGGTTACATGTTTTGCTCTATTTTTGTACAAACCTTGAGCAGGAAAAGTCATCTGGCAACACTGAGTAGGAGTAGCCAGAATTTTGTTGGCTAAGAACACTCTCTCCTGTTCTAAAAACAGGATAGGTCACAGATGTCATTAAAGTAGGCTCTAGTAGAGGCACTAGAGGTCCAAGTTTCCAACACAAAACTCACCCAGTTAAAAATAAAACAACAACAAAAAATATAGAATGAAATGAAAATCAAAGCAAATCATTTTTTTTCAATGTACACCACTAGTGAACATATTTTTTGAAGACTTTACTTGTATGTGACTGGAAAAAATTAATAATGGTATTGCAATTGTGTAGGTTTATATCATCATTCATGAAGCGGCAATGATTTTGAGGAAGGCACCCATATTCTAGTCTATGTAGTATATCTGCCATTAAATCTTTGTGTTTTTGTCAGAGGCATGAGAGTTACTTCTAACACACCCATGAAAGGGTTGAATTTCTGTCTGCCAAAATAATTACTACTCCACTCATACCAACAAAGCTGTCATGCTATGACCGTGGCTTGGTAGAAGAACAGAGGTTCCAGGATATTTGCCATGCATTATAGAGGTGTCTGTCTTGATTACATGGTCTCCGCTCATCAGAGCTTACAGTCTTCTTTATGTATCTGCATACGGCTTGTAGCGCTATATAAATGATTAATAGTAGTAGTAGTAGTAGGAGCAGGTGTTAATTTATTATGTATGTGTTTTTAGGAAGGGGATAAGTGCTGTTGTGTATCTTCAGTGAATTAGCTATGATGTTCTAGAAGGGTCCGCATTCCCACCTTATCTGGCATATAAGGCACTACTAAGCAGAGGGGCTGAGTGTTTTCTATTCTCAGTGCAATGAGATAAAAGCAAAAACAATATTTTAAGTTTTACCATTAATGATTTACTTCTTTGATGCTATAACTGGACATACGGGACGGAATGCCACCAGCTCTCAGACTGTAATCGATTCACTTATGCACATAAAATTGGCAAATATTTTCTTCATAAAGAACAGCTGCCTGGATTGCAGTTTTACAGCCACAGGCATTGTTTTAATAAGGAAGAAAATGAATTGAGGACCACACACTCCACTGCAACATTTTATTCCAAAAAGTGTTTTTTTCTCCCGAGTGAGACTTGCCTATAAGTCTGTTGCTTATATTCTGCCTATAGTTAAATAAATTCCATTTAAATACAGGTCTTGATATATCTGTTCTAATGTATGATTTAACGGACCTGATTTATTAAGGTTTTGTGTCTCATTCTGTATCTATGGAGGAAAAAGCTTAGTGAACTTGGCCCTTATAATAAAAACAAGGCTTCACTTAACAGTAACCTCAATGATGTTACTCTGGGAAAAAATATCTAAATTATCAGAGAACAGGTTTGGTTTTTAAAAATGTTTGCTCTTTTCCCCTCCAGTTCCTTTCTTTCCTCTTTCTTCCTGCTCCCATAAGTAGGCACTGACTCAGCTTCTGGTACCTACTTCTGATCTCACCAATGCTGCCACCTACTGGAAGAAAGAGGAATGTAGCAAGTAGAAAGAAATCTATGATAAAGTAGGTGACAGGTGAGTTTAAGGGGTATGTTTACTAAACTACGGTAATGTCATTCACGTTAGGTTCCGCGGTAAAGGTAAAGATGTTAAAGAGTTAGAATATATATATAGCACTAAATGAGAGGTTATATATGATTGGAATATCAGAGACAGGGTGGAAGGAGGACAACCAGTGGGACACTGTGATACCTGGGTACAAACTATATCGTAATGGTAGAGCTGATCAAATTGGTGGAGGGTTTGCGCTCTATGTTAGAGAGGGCATTGAGTCAGAAAGGATTAAAGTTTTGCAGGAAACAAAATTTGCTGTAGAATCTCTATGGATTGAAATTCCATATAAAAAGGGGAAGGCGATGGCAGTGGGGGTGTACTATCGACCGCCTGGCCAGAATGAACAAATGGATGATGAAATGCTCAAAGAAATCAAGGAAGCTAACAAAAGTCACAGCACAGTAATAATAATGGGTGATTTCAATTACCCCGGTATCAACTGGGTCAGTGTCACGGCAGGACATGCTAGGGAGATAAAGATCCTAGATGAAATAAATGACTGCTTCTTGGAGCAGCTGGTTCATGAACTGACCAGAGGGGAAGCCATATTAGACATAGTCCTTAGTGGAACACCAGATCTAGTGCAAGAGATAAGGGTGTTGGGGCCACTTGGCAATAGTGATCATAGCATGATCGCCTTTGATTTAATTAGTGGAGGAGGGATAGTAAGTAAATCCACAGTACTACCTTTTAACTTTCAAAAGGGAGACTATGATAAAACAAGGAAAATAGTTAAGAAAAAACTAAAAGACTTACATCAAGCTTGGTGTTGTTGAAAAATACTATCTTGGATACTGCCAGCATGGTTTAAAGGGGAGGTCAGAGAGGCTGTTGTTGCCAAAAAAAGCATCTTTCAGGAAATGGAAAAAAAGAGCCAAATGACGAAACCTGGAAACAGCACAAGCACTGGAAAGTCAAATGCAAGGCATTGATAAGGCAGGCAAAGGGAGAATTTGAGAAGAAGCTTGCTGCGGAAGCAAAAACGCGAAATAAAGACTTTTTCAAGTACATTCTTAGCAAAAAATCTGTGAGAGAGTCAGTTGGTCCATTAGATGATAGAGGGGTTAAAGGGGCACTAAGAAACATAGAAACATGATGACAGAAAAAGACCACAAGGCCCATCTAGTCTGTCCTTCCATAACAACAACTACAACAGTCCACTTTTTACCTTTAGAGATCCTCTGTGTTGGTCCCATGCTTTTTTGAATTCAGTTACTGTCCTCATCTCTACCACCTCCACTGGGAGACTATTCCACGGATCCACTACTCTTTCCGTAAAGAAATATTTCCGCATATCACTCCTGAATCTATCTCCCTTCACCCTCATCCCATGTCCCCTCGTCGCAGAACTTGCTTTCAATTGAAAGAGGCTCTCTCCCTGAACATTTATGCCACGGAGGTATTTAAACATCTCAATCATATCACCTCTATCCCGCCTTTCCTCTAAGGTGTACATATTAAGATCCTTAAGTCTGTCCTCATATGCTTTATAATGAAGATTACTAATCATCTTAGTAGCAACCCTCTGCACCGACTCCATCCTGTTCACATCCTTTTGAAGGTGCGGTCTCCAGAATTGCACACCATACTCCAAATGAGGTCGCACCAAAGACTTATACAGAGGCATTATCACCTCCTTTTTTCTGCTAGCCATTCCTCTCCGTATGCACCCAAGCATCCTTCTAGCTTTTGCCGTCGCCTTTTCTACCTGTTTAGCTACTTTAAGATCATCGGCCACAACTACGCCTAGGTCCCGCTCTTCTTTAGTGGACAAAAGTACTTCACCTCCTATGCTGTATTGCTCCCTTGGATTGCTGCAGCCCAAATGCATGACCTTACATTTTTTAACATTAAATCCCAACTGCCAAATTCTAGACCATTCTTCAAGCTTAGCTAGATCCCTCCTCATGTTATCTACACCTTCCTGGGTGTCTACTTTATTGCAGATTTTGGTATCATCCGCAAAGAGGCAAACCTTACCCGACAGCCCTTCCGCTATATCACTAACAAAGATGTTAAAAAGAATCGGACCAAGGACAGATCCCTGGGGCACACCACTGGTAACATCCTTCTCCTCAGAGTGAGCTCCATTTACTTGTACTCTTTGTCGCCTCCCACCCAACCAATTTCTAACCCAAGCAGTAACTTTAGGGTCCATCCCTAGGGTGCTCAGTTTGTTTATAAGTCGCCTGTGAGGAACAGTGTCAAAGGCTTTACTGAAATCTAAATACACCACATCTAGACCTCTCCCTCGGTCCAACTCCCTGGTCACCCAGTCAAAGAAATCAATCAGATTTGTCTGACAAGACCTGCCTCTGGTGAATCCATGCTGCCTCGGATCCTGTAATCCGCTGGACTCCAGAAACCTCACTATTTTCTCTTTCAACAGCGTTTCCATTAATTTACTCACCACTGAAGTTAAACTAACCGGCCTGTAGTTTTCAACCACATCCTTACTTCCGCTTTTGTGTAAAGGCACCACATGAGCCTCTCTCCAGTCCTTTGGCACCACTCCCGACTCCAACGAGGCATTGAAAAGGTCAGTCAGTGGAGTTGCTAGAACGTCCCCAAGTTCCCTCAGTATTCTAGGGTGTATCCCATCCGGTCCCATCGCTTTGTCTACTTTAAGTTGAGCTAGTTTCTCACGAACACAGTCTTCTGAAAATTGTTCAAGATGTCCCTCGCTTCTGTTCTTATTTGTGGGTGTTTTCTGAGGTCCTGCTCCTGGTTCTTCATCTGTGAACACAGAACAAAAATATTTGTTAAGCAATTCCGCTTTATCCTTATCAGCTTCTACATATTCCCCCCCTGTACCCTTGAGTCTGACAATACCACTTTTGCCCTTCCTCTTCTCACTAATATATCTGAAAAATGTCTTATCTCCCCATTTTATTGCATTGGCTATTTCCTCCTCCTTTTGAATCTTTGCCTTCTTGACTACTTTGCTAGCTTCTCTAAGTTTTTCCAAATACAGATGCCTGTCTTCCTTTCTCTGTGATCTCTTGTATTTCATGAAGGCCTCCCTCTTTTTCTTCACTTTTTCAGCTACTTCCTTCGAAAACCATAGCGGTCTCCTGTTCCTTTTGCCTTTATTTACCATTTTAACAAAAAGGTTGGTTGCCTTTAAAATACCCCCTTTCAGTTTTGCCCACTGTTGTTCTACATCCCCCAGCTGTTCCCATCCCACTAATGACTCCCTGAGGTATTGGCCCATCTTCGCAAAGTTAGTCTTCCTAAAGTCTAAGATCTTCACCTTGGAATGGATTCTAACAGCCCTAGTCCTAATACTGAACCACACCATCTGGTGATCACTGGATGCAAAATGATCTCCCACTACAACATCAGAAACACTTTCACCATTGGTAAGCACCAAGTCCAGTATGGCCCCTTCACGTGTGGGGTCTGTTACCAATTGCCTGAATAGTTCTCCCTGTAGAGAATCCAGGATCTCCTTACTCCTAGATGATACTGCAGCAGGAAAGTGCCAATCAACATCTGGCATATTGAAATCTCCTAGCAGTAGCACTTCCCCTTTCCTAGCAATGCTGCATATGTCTTCAATTAACTCTCTGTCCACCTCTTCCTCTTGTGAGGGAGGTCTGTATATCACACCAATGCAAATAGATTTCTCTTTCCCTCTTTCTAGTTTAACCCACAATGCCTCCTCTCTCCCTTTTAAGCTCTGTAATTCCAAAGCTTTAATAGTAGTTTTTACATATAGGGCTAATCCTCCTCCCCTTCTTCCTACCCTGTCCTTTCTGAATAAAGTATAGCCAGGTATAGTTACATCCCAGTCATGGTTTTCTGTGAACCATGTTTCTGTAACTGCCACTAAATCTAAGTCAGCCACTCCCACCAAAGCTTCAACTTCAGAGATCTTATTTCCCATGCTACAGGCATTAATACACACTGCTTTCCATATGTTACCCCTGTTACCCATTTCCATAAAGGTATTTAATGTATCACTTACCTGGGGGCTTTCACTTACCTGAGGCGACAAGGTGATAGCGGAGAGACTGAATGAATTCTTTGCTTCGATCTTTACTGAGGAAGATGTAGGAATGCTACCCATGACTGAAGTGGTCTTTTAAGGTGCAGAAGAATTGAAGGAAATATCGATACATTGGGAAGATGTATTACAACTATTAGATAAACTGAAGAGTAGCAAATCACCTGGGCCGCATGGTATACATCCAAGGGTGTTGAAAGAACTGAAATATGAGATTGCAGACCTGCTATTAGTAATCTGTGAACTATCATTAAAATCATCTCTAATACCTGAAGATTGGAGGATCGCCAATGTAACACCAATTTTTAAAAAGGGTTCCAGGGGTGATCCGGGAAACTACAGAACAGTGAGCCTGACGTCAGTACCAGGAAAAATGGTAGAAACCATCATAAAGAATAAAATTACTCAGCATGTCATGGCCTAATGGGAGACAGCCAACATGGCTTTAGACAAGGAAGATCTTGTCTTACTAATCTGTTATGTTTTTTGAAGATGTGAATAAACAGGTGGACAAGGTGAGCCAGTTGATATAGTGTATCTGGACTTTCAGAAAGCCTTTGAAAAGGTCCCTCATCAGAGACTTTTGGCAAAACTAAAGAGTCATGGGATAGGAGGCAGTGTAATACTGTGGATCAGGAACTGGTTAAAAGATAGAAAGCAGAGGGTAGGGCTAAATGGCCAATTTTACCAATGGAGAAAGGTGAATAGTGGTGTATCCCAGGGATCTGTGCTGGGTCCGCTGCTTTCTGACATATTCATAAATGACCTGGAAAGTGGAATAACGAGTGAGGTTATCACATTTGCAGATGACACAAAACTATTTAAAGTTGCTAAAACCCAAGAGGATTGTGGAAAATTGCAAGAGGATCTTGATAAATTGGAAGACTGGGCATCAAAATGGCAGATGAAATTTAATGTGGACAAGTGGAAAGTTATGAACCTAGGGAAGAACAACCCAAACTATGGTTACACGATGCAAGGTTCCACATTAGGAATCACTACCCAGGAAAAAGATTTAGGCGTCATTGTGGATAACCTGTTAAAACCCTCGGCCCAGTGTGCAGCGGCGGCCAAGAGAGCAAATAGAATGCTAGGGGGTATGTTTACTAAGCAGTCTTAATGTGCAGCCGGCGTTAGTGTGCAGGATGCCATATAAGGAGTGGGCGTGTCAGTCTTAACGTAGCATTTCTGGTTACCGTGTGATAAAGGGAACCATGGCACGTCAATGCACGTTAGCCTGAAGTAGGCGTGCTGACCAACAAACACAGCAAGAGAGGGGTAGCACAATGGTTAATATATTGACTGCTGAACCCGGGGTCATGAGTTTAATCCCCCAGTGGGGTTAATGAGTAAGGCTGTCTGAGGCATTACCCTTTACTATAAAGCAGTGCTGCTAGAGGCATTTTCCTTTTTACTTTAAAGCAGTGCTGCTGGAGGCATTTTCCTTTTTACTTTAAAGCAGTGCTGCCAGCAAAAACACCCTCACAGTGCTGTAATCTTCATGTGCAGTGCATCATGGGTACGAGTGGATTAACCCTATCCTGGTAACCACAGCAGACAGTTCATGTGGTGACCTGCAGTCCTTCTGTAGCCAGCCAGAGTTTTGTTCAGAACTGTAGCCCACTGCTTACTTCACTGCCTGTAGAGCCAAAGGTTGTGGGTTTGATCCCACAGTGGGGTTATTTATTGGAGCTGTCTGGGGCAGTTTCTTTTTTAAATTTAAATTAGTACTGCCAGCAAAAACACCCTCACAGTGCTGTAATCCTCAGGTGCCCCATAAGGCGCCTTATAAGACACCTTAAGGTTATAGCACTGTGAGGGTATTTTTGCTGGCAGTACTAATTTAGATTAAAAAAAGAAACTGCCCCAGACAGCCCTAATAAATAACCCTACTGTGGAATCAAACCCACATCCTCTGGCTCCACAGGCAGTGAAGTAACAAGTAGGCTACAGCTCTACAGCTACAAACAAACCTCTGGCTGGCCACAGAAGGACTGCAGGTCACCACACAAACTGTCTGCTGTTGTTACCAGGATAGAGTTAAGCCACTCATACCCATGATGCACTGTACATGCAAAGCAGCAGTCTACAGATGATCACAAGATGGGGTATGCACCCCCACAGCACCTAGCCCTGGTAGGGGGTACTGACCGTGCATGTTACTGGCACAGAGTAGCTACAGACCATCACATTGCAGACAGACAGTAGGCCTGGAAATGCTCAGCTTCCCCCCACCACTGCCTGACATTCTCCAGCAGCAAAAATAGTGAGTCTCCAGTCACTGCACCCTGCAAGGTTTTCCAGTCATACACATACTAACTGCAGACAATCTGCTAGCTAGTCCACAGTGCATGTTCCTGGAAGAGATGTGTGCACCCAAAACTGGGATGTGAGCACACCCATCCAGCAGATAAGTCAGTGATTGGGCCCCCAAAAGGAGAACACATATACATATACATATATTTATATCTCTTGAGAGAAATATTATGTAGCACTAGGGGGGAATCTAGCCATGCCATGGTCACTGCACAGTCAGGGTGAGAGTGACCTCCCAGCAGGACATGCTGTAGCCACCCTGTCTGTGCAGGTGGTGGCCGGGCACTACAATGTCCCAGCCAGTGCCCTATGCCCTGTGCAGATGCATCCTGCCCAGGCCGCCCTGTCCGGGCTATACCCACAGTACCTTGCTCCTCATTATGCACATTGGCAGGACAATACTGGCAACAGTGCTAGCAGTGTGGGCTGAGGAGGGTGTTGGCAGCCACCACACACTAGATAGACAGACACACACTCCCCACACCTATGCCAGCATTGGGCAACTATAGAGGTGTTTGGCAGCCCTGGCCACCGCACCAGTCCTGGGCACAGTGCAGGCATGGCTATGGTACGCAATACTGTAGGAATCACTCCCCAGGGTGGTAAACCCAAGACCTGTAGCACACTCCACAGACATCAGAAAGGTTGCTATGATATAGCTCAATCAGCAAATTGTGCGTAACTTAGGAATTGCTATCTGCCAGTAATCATAGCAACCTTTTGATAGATGTGTACCATATTCCCAGTTTAGGGTGGCATTGCTAAGATATGCAAGTGCTAGTATTGGGAGATGCACACAGGGCCCAAAATCCTGCCTCTCCAGGTGGCTTTGGATGATGGAGCCTGTGGGTGCGGGTGAGTCTGCCCCTGTTGGCCGCTGCTCTAGATCAGAGGTTCCCAACTCCGGTCCTAGTGGGCCAAACCCTGTTCGGGTTTTCATGCTGTCCCTAATGAATATGCATGAGATACATCTGCATACCATGGGGGCGGTGCCTAGAAATGCAGCACAGCCATGGGACCTGAGTGGTGTTTGGCCCTCCAGGACTGCTTTGGGAGACTCTGCTCTAGGTAATGCGCATGTTTATGGTGTCTGTGCTCTGTAGGGTAAAATGTAGGCATTTTGGGCATGTTTACGTTGTCTGCACTAAAGGTTCTGTCTGTGTTACTGCATTTTAGTAGTGGTTAAAATATGGGGATTGGGTTGGCAGGAACCACAACTGGGACTTGAACCTGTGACCTTCTGCTCCTGAACACATTGGCTGTGTGCCCTGCACCACCATGTTGCCACAGAGACAATGCATTCCCTGGAGATACCATGACTGTTTGTGAGACAGAGCCTGTCTGTTGCAGTGCACAGCACCCACCTAAACAGGGCTGGGCCATGGTCTGCTGTGGGCAGCAGCCACTGCCCCCACCACCACCAGTACCCCTCTGTCACCATGCTGACATGCCCTTCTGCTGGTGGTGCTGGTGGTGCGCAGTCTCGGGCCATCCAGTGTGCGGGTAGGCGGCTGCCTATGGTGTGGGTTCTGGGGTAGGGGTGCCTGCATAGATGTCCACGCTTCCCCCCAGCACCACCTGCAAATGTTCTGTACCCTTGGGGGTACCTGCTGGGTACTATCCCCTGTGACACTGTGGGAAACACACTCGTGCCGTGTTGGGCCCTCATCAGTTGCTGTCTGGCTGCTCTACTGTTTCAACATTCTTATAGGCCACCTAGGCATCACTCTAGTCCGCACTGTGGCCCAGCTGCACCACAGCATGTGCCGCCTGCAGCCCTCTGTGTCCCCTTTTCCAGCATCTGTCCAGTTGCCCATTCTGACATGCCCACCCTGCTGTTGCGGGAAATGTGCATGCCATAGGAAACCTGTCCAATAACAAGGGAAAGCCCTGATCAGCGTTATTTCACTGTGGGATCATTCACCTTGTATGGGGACAGAGCATAGCCCCTTCCAAAATTGATATCTTTTTTTTGGAGCTTTCTCGGTAGTGTTTTTTGATGTTTCCCATTGATATCACTATTGCCCAGCTAGGTTATGTTTTTTTTCCAGTTTGTTCATGTCGTTTTCAATGTTTATCTGCCCTTTTGTTCTGTGCACATGTATCACACTTATCACCTTTTGTAGGTTTCCCTGGCTTTATTGTTTATTGTTTATTACACACTTGATATACCGCCCCCCATTACATCGGGGCGGTTTACAATTCAAAAAAAAGAAAGAAAGAAAGGAAATACAATCAATATAAACAGGAAAGATAAGTGAGATTCAAAAATAAAGGGAAAAGAGAGTCAAGGGATTAAGGGGGAAGGTTGAAAGCGGAGGAGAAAAGGTGGGTTTTCAGGAGAGAACAGAATTTGGGGTAGGACTCTTCCAATCGTAAGGCAGTAGGCAGGGAGTTCCACAGGGAGGGGCCAACATAGAAAAAGGCTGACTGTCTAGTAACCTGCAGATGTGCTTGTGAGGAGGAAGGGAGGTGTAAGCGGCTGATATGAATAGAACGAAGGCTCCGGGTGGGTGTGTGAAATGTTAATAGGTCGGCTAAGTACTGAGGTCTATGAGAATAAATGGCTCGATGAACTAGTGTGAGGATCTTAAATTTTGTCCGAAATAGTACCGGGAGCCAATGAAGCTGTTGCAAAATAGGAGTGATATGATCGCGGGGGGAAGCATGGGTAATCATCCGGCCGCAGTGTTTTGTAGGAGTTGTAGCCGTTGACGCTGATACTGAGGGATACCGACAAATATGGAGTTGCAAAAATCTAACCTGGTAATGACAAGTGAAAGAAGGAGAGTGATCAAAGCTTGAGGGGATAAGAACGGCCGGACGGCACGAATGCTCCGGAGACAAATGAAAGAACGTCGAGAAACCTGGGAGATGTGATCAGCGAACGTGAGAGCGCTGTCGAGCAGAACACCTAAATAACGGAGCTTAGGCACTAGGGAAATGGGAGAGCCTGAGAAGGAGGGAGTAAGTGAAGGGCAGACAGAACTGTGAGGAAACCAGATAGCAGCAGTTTTGGAGACATTAAGAACAAGGCAGTTTGAGGATAACCAGGTAGAGACCAGGGATAGGCACTCATTTAGCAGGGTGATGTCAGGATGGGAAGAGGAGGTGTGGTGCAAAAGGAAAATGTCATCGGCATAGTAATACCCTGAAATACCTGATTGCTGAATTAGTAATGTTAAAGGGGCCAGGAACACATTGAATAATAGTGGTGCAAGGACCGAACCCTGAAGGACACCACAAGTGAGAGGAAAATGGTCTGTGGTGGATGAAGCAGAGAACACAGCAAAAGTGTGAGCATGTAAGAAAGAGTGAAACCAGCGATAGACAGTACCTCGAACACCTGCATCACGTAGTCTAGAGAAGAGAAGAGAATGATCAACTAAGTCAAAAGCCGCTGAAAGGTCCAAAGACACCGCCACCAAGATATCACCATGATCGTGAGCAGAGTGTATTTCATTCATGACAGCAGTAATGATGGATTCAACACAATGACCCTGTACATTTGCTGTACATTGCTGATGGAAATTGTTTCTCTTCCCTTTAAATCTACTCTAACGCCAGGGTTTCACTGGCGTTAGTTTTCAACCCCGAAATCCACAGCGTTAGTGTGCAGGGAGCCTCTTCCCTCCCACTCTCCACCCATTGACCCCTTCTCTCTGCCCCTGGGGAGCCTTCCTCCACCCTCAGGGAGCCTTTACTCCGCCTTCAGCGCTCATTTGCGCCGCTGAGCGCGTTAGCGCGCGATAAGGTACCTTATCGCACGGTAAAGTGTCATTATCACGTGATAAGGCGCCTTATCGCGCGCTAACGTGTCAGAGCGCACATTAAGACGGTTTAGTAAACATACCCCTAGGTATCATAAGGAAAGGAATGGAAAATAAAACAAAAGATATTATAATACCTCTATATCATTCCATGGTGAGACCGCACCTTGAATATTGTGTGCAATTCTGGTCGCTGTATCTTAAAAAGGATATAGCGATATTAGAAAAGGTTCAGAGAAGAGCCACCAAAATGGTAAAGGGGATGGAAGGATACTCCTATGAAGAAAGGCTAAAAAGGTTAGGGCTCTTTAACCTGGAAAAGAGACGGCTGAGGGGAGATATGATAGAAGTCTATAAATTAATGAACGGAGTAGAACGGGTAAACATAAATCGATTGTTTAAATTATCAGAATATAGAAAGACTAGGGGACATGCAATGAAGCTACAGGGTAAACGATTTAAGACTAATAAAAGAAAATATTTTTTCACTCAACGTCTAATCAAACTCTGGAATTTGTTACCGGAGGATGTAGTAAAGGCTGTTAGTGTAGCTGGGTTTAAAAAAGGTTTGGACAAGTTCCTTGGAGGAAAGGTCCATAAACCATTATTAAGAAGGGACCCAGGATATCAATGCTAGACCCAGTACAAGTATTGTGGAACCTATGTCTTTTGGGGAAACTGTTAGGTACGTATGACCTAGATTGACCACTGTTGGAAACAAGATACTGGGCTTGATGGACCTTGGTCTGACCCAGTATGGCATATCTTATGTTCTTATAAAGGCATGGGCAGAGCATCGTTACAGCAAGCCGTATCAGCTAACGCATGTTACAAACTAACACGCACTACAAGGCGCCTCATAAGGCACCTTACAAAGGTACCTTACAAGGCACATTACAAAGCCCCTTATAAGGTGCCCTGTAAGGTGCCTTGTAAGGTGCCCCTAAGGTGTCTTATAAGGTGCCTTGTTACGTGCCTCATAAGGTGCTTTGGAAGGTGCCCTATACAGTAGGGCTCCTTAGGCTAAGCACCGTACTAAGCACCCCATGGACAAATCACCTTAGAAGGCACCCTGGGTTATGGAAACATAGGTTAAGGTGGCCTAACAAGGTTATGGAGCCCTAGGTTAATATGGCCTAAGGGCTGCAAGGTGCTGCAGGATGACATGCATGACCTGTGAGGAACAGAGACAGATGTAGCCTGCGACGCTCCTGCCCCCACCCTAGGGCTAAAAGACAGGAGTGGCCAATTGTCCCGTGAGGAATGGATTAAAGCTATTCCCTAGGAATGATGGGAGATGTAGTTTTGTTCTCCTTTCTCTCACTGATAAATGTAGTTGCACCAGAGACGGTAAGGCTTTGCAAGAATATTTTATTCGTGTTGGGGAGATTCCTCCAGCGCATCAAAATTCAGATACATGAACATAAATGGTGCTTTAAATGGTAACAGAAGAAACTCAGGAATATAAGACAACATAAAGTGAGATCAGCTTTTCTTCTATGGAGCTTAACTCAGCTCTGCCTCAAGAGGTGACTTACATATATTGCAGCCTCATGCAATCACTGTTCCCTTCACAGTGTGAACTCAAAGTCAGTTGCAAACAATTAGGTTTTCAGAGCACGGCAGCAGAAACTTCCACATTGTACTCTTTTCATACAAGGTACAGGCAAGCTTTGTTATACTGCTATTTCCTTACAGCATATTGAACAGTCCATGCTATTATCGTCAGAGTTTATCAAAGGTAAGGCATTTTCCGCGCCACCTAGATAAGGTCTTAGATAGTGCTGGGGAGGAGTCTGCTGTCTTGGTACATGTTGGTACCAATGACATAGGAAAATGTGGTAGGGAGGTTCTGGAGGCTAAATTTAGGCTTTTAGGTAGGAAGTTGAAATCCAGAACTTCCAGGGTAGCATTCTCCGAAATGCTTCCTGTTCCACGCGCAGGACCCAAAAGGCAGACAGAGCTCCGGAGCCTCAATGCGTGGTTGAGACAATGGTGCAGAGATGAGGGGTTTGGATTTGTTAGGAACTGGGGAACATTCTGGGGAAAGGAGGGGCTCTTCCGAAGGGATGGGCTTCACCTTAACCGGGATGGAACCAGGCTGCTGGCATTAACCTTTAAAAAGGAGAAAGAGCAGTTTTTAAACTAGATATTAGGGGAAAGCCGACAGTCGCCCAAGAGCAGATGGTTCGGAAGAATGTATCTTTGAAGGATACTACCAAAAGCAGAGAGGTTCCACAAAAGAGTAAAGTAGCCCAAATGCCCTCAAGTATGGAGCAGACAGAGCTTAAAGATCCCAAATTACTCATGTCTAACAGACAAATTAATATGGATAAAATACATTCTCTAAAATGCTTGTATGCAAATGCTAGAAGTCTAAAAAATAAGATGGGAGAGTTAGAATATATAGCACTAAATGAAAGGTTAGATATGATTGGAATATCAGAGACATGGTGGAAGGACGACAACCAGTGGGACACTGTGATACCTGGGTACAAACTATATCGTAATGATAGAGCTGATCAAATTGGTGGAGGGGTCGCTCTCTATGTTAGAGAGGGCATTGAGTCAGAAAGGATTAAAGTTTTGCAGGAAACAAAATCTGCTGTAGAATCTATATGGATTGAAATTCCATGTAAAAGGGGGAAGGCAATGGCAGTGGGGGTGTACTATCGAGCGCCTGGCCAGAATGACCAAATGGATGATGAAATGCTCAAAGAAATCAAGGAAGCTAACAAAAGTTACAGCACAGTAATAATAATGGGTGATTTCAACTACCCCGGTATCGACTGGGTCAGTGTCACGTCAGGACATGCTAGGGAGATAAAGTTCCTAGATGAAATAAATGACTGCTTCTTGGAGCAGCTGGTTCATGAACCGACCAGAGGGGAAGCCATATTAGACCTAATCCTTAGTGGAACACCAGATCTAGTGCAAGAGATAAGGTTGTTGGGGCCACTTGGCAATAGTGATCATAGCATGATCGCCTTTGATTTAATTAGTGGAGGAGGGATAGTAAGGAAATCCACAGTACTACCTTTTAACTTTCGAAAGGGAGACTATGATAAAATGAGGAAAACAGTCAAGAAAAAACTAAAAGGAGCAGTTGCAAAGGTTAAAGACGTACATCAGGCTTGGCTGTTGTTGAAAAATACTATCTTGGAAGCCCAGACCAGCTGTATTCCACGCTTTAAGAAAAGTGGAAAGAAGTCCAAACAACTGCCAGCATGGTTTAAAGTTGAGGTCAGAGAGGCTGTTGTTGCCAAAAAAGCATCTTGCAGGAAATAGAAAAAAGAGCCAAACGACGAAACCTGGAAACAGCACAAGCACTGGCAAGTCAAATGCAAGGCATTGATAAGGCAGGCAAAGGGAGAATTTGAGAAGAAGCTTGCTGCAGAAGCAAAAACGCGAAGTAAAGACCTTTTCAAGTACATTCGTAGCAAAAAACCTGTGAGAGAGTCAGTTGGTCCATTAGATGATAAAGGGGTTAAAGGAGCACTAAGAGGCGACAAGGCGATAGCGGAGAGAGACTGAACAAATTCTTTGCTTCAGTCTTTACTGAGGAAGATGTAGGGATGTTACCCATGACTGAAGTGGTATTTAAAGGTGCAGAAGAATTGAAGGAAATATCGATACATCGAGAAGATGTATTACAACTATTAGATAAGCTGATGAGTAGCAAATCACCTGGGCCGGATGGTATACATCCAAGGGTATTGAAAGAACTGAAATATCCGATTTCAGACCTGCTATTAGTAATCTGTGAACTATCATTAAAATCATCTCTAATACCTGAAGATTGGAGGATCGCCAATGTAACACCAATTTTTAAAAAGGGTTCCAGGGGTGATCCGGGAAACTACAGACCGGTGAGCCTGACGTCAATACCGGGAAAAATGGTAGAAACCATCATAAAGAATAAAATTACTCAGCATGTAGATAGTCATGAACTAATGAGAGACAGCCAACATGGCTTTAGACAAGGAAGATCTTGTCTTACTAATCTGTTATGTTTTTTGAAGGAGTGAATAATCAGGTGGACAAAGGTGAGTCGGTTGATATTATGTATCTGGACTTTCAGAAAGCCTTTGACAAGGTCCCTCATGAGAGACTTTTGGCAAAACTAAAGAGTCATGGGATAGGAGGCAGTGTACTATTGTGGATCAGGAACTGGTTAAAAGATAGAAAGCAGAGGGTAGGGCTAAATGGCCAATTTTCCCAATGGAGAAAGGTGAATAGTGGTGTACCCCAGGGATCTGTGCTGGGTCTGCTGCTTTTTGACATATTCATAAATGACCTAGAAAGTGGAATAACGAGTGAGGTTATCAGATTTGCAGATGACACAAAACTATTTAAAGTTGTTAAAACCCAAGAGGATTGTGGAAAATTGCAAGAGGATCTTGATAAATTGGAAGACTGGGCATCAAAATGGCAGATGAAATTTAATGTGGACAAGTGCAAGGTTATGCACCTAGGGAAGAACAACCCAAACTATGGTTACACGATGCAAGGTTCCACATTAGGAACCACCACCCAGGAAAAAGATTTAGGCGTCATTGTGGATACCATGTTAAAACCCTCGGCCCAGTGTGCAGTGGCGGCCAAGAGAGCAAATAGAATGCTAGGTATGATAAGGAAAGGAATGGAAAATAAAACAAAGGATATTATAATGCCTCTATATCGTTCCATGGTGAGACCGCACCTTGAATATTGTGTGAAATTCTGGTCGCTGTATCTTTAAAAGGATATAGTGTTATTAGAAAAGGTTCAGAGAAGAGCCACCAAAATGGTAAAGGGGATGGAAGGATACTCCTATGAAGAAAGGCTAAAAAGGTTAGGGCTCTTTAACCTGGAAAAGAGACGGCTGAGGGGAGATATGATAGAAGTCTATAAATTAATGAGCGGAGTGGAACGGGTAAACGTAGATCGATTGTTTACCTTATCAGAATATAGAAAGACTAGGGGACATGCAATGAAGCTACAGGGTAAACTATTTAAGACTAATAAAAGAAAATATTTTTTCACTCAACGTGTAATCAAACTCTGGAATTTGTTACCGGAGGATGTAGTAAAGGCTGTTAGTGTAGCTGGGTTTAAAAAAGGTTTGGACAAGTTCCTGGAGGAAAGATCCATAAGCCATTATTAAGAAGGGACCCAGGATATCAATGCTTGAACCAATACAAGCATTGTGGAACCTGTGTCCCTTGGGGAAACTGCTAGGTACATATGACCTAGATTGGCCACTGTTGGAAACAGAATACTGGGCTTGATGGACCTTGGTCTGACCCAGTATGGCATATCCTATGTTCTTATGTTCCACTTGCATAAAATCTTCTGACTGCACAGAGCTATTGTCCTCATTCAGCTTTGACTGTCTGCCTGCTTTCAATTCTAAGAACTCTTTAAAGTCCTGAAGGAGCAATTCAGCCTGTTCAGTTCCTGACAAACCGTTGTCAGCCAACACTGAGTTTTTCTCCCAGTCAATAATATTTCCCCCTTCAGCTCTTGGCTTGAATGACTCAGGGTAACAATTGGGATCTTTTAAAACAGCCTTAAATGTAGGAGATGGGACTTTACCTTCTCTATCCAGGTTCCTATAGAAACTGCTGTCTTTCTGCCAGGCTCCTCTCCTTTTAGGTAGCTCAAAAGCTTTGCAGCTGTGAGTGCTTCTGGGTCTCTCCGGTCCAAACTGTATCCACAAGGGCTCTGCCTTTTCCCAAGACTCTAAACCAGGGCTTCGTCCACTCCTTGTAGGACTTCCTTTCCAAGCACCTGTTAAGATCCTTGCAGGTCCTCTGCTGCTACCAGGCTCAGATGTGCAGCCAAACTGCTTCCTGGTCCTCTGCTCATGGCTTTCCTGTTTCTCACAGCTCTTCTGCTTCTGCTTCCCCTTGGTCTGCTTAGTCATCTGCTTGATCTCAATCCGGGACTTCCCCCTCCAGTTCTGTTTAGCAGCGTCATTCACCACTTCATAAAGGGATTCTTTTTCACACATACCCCGTCCAACCCCTGGGTGTGCCCAATCAGCACTGCTCAACTCCTCCCCTGGGCTGGTCTTCATTCTCAGCTCACCAGAAGAGGGCTTTTTTTTCCTTTTAGGATTGTAAATCCTGTGTAAATCCTGCTGCATTTCAGGATTTCCTTCAGTCTCCATTTCCTCAGGAGGGCGCTCTTCACCACAGATCCCCCCCCCTTAAGATATCACGGGCTGGCTTCTGACCAGGGGCACCGCACGTGATTCTACTCAGGGCGTCTGCGTTCTGATGGAGCTTTCCCGCTCTATGCTTCACGTTAAATTGGAATGCCTGAAGAGCCATAAACCAACGGGTTAACCTTGCATTATGGTTATACATCTGATTTAACCACTTTAGTGGTGCATGGTCCGTAATCAAGGTGAATCTTCTTCCCGTGAGATAAAAGCGGAGTGCGTCAATGGCCCACTTAATGGCCAGACATTCATGTTCAATCGTTGAATATCGCTTTTCAGCGGGGGCCAGCTTCCGGCTGAGATACAGCACAGGGTGTTCCGCACCGTCGTGCCGCTGGGATAGCACTGCGCCGAGGCCTGTCTCCGATGCGTCCGTCTGCACTAGAAACGGTTGGGTGAAATCCACATCCCTCAGAACTGGTGCTGCACACAACTTATCTTTCAGCAATTGGAATGCCCCTTCAGCATCCTCCCGCCATCTCAGTTGATTTGGCGCATTCTTTTTCAACATCTCAGTTAAAGGGGTGCTTTTCTCTGCAAAACCTGGAACAAACCGTCTGTAGTACCCCACTAACCCAAGGAAGCTCCTTAACTGCTTCTTAGTAGTTGGTTTTGGGAAGGCTTGAACAGCGGCTATTTTGTCAGTAAGAGGTTTCACCACCCCATTACCCACCAGGTGGCCCAAATACTTTACTTCCCGGCCTCCAAATAGACATTTGGCCGGGTTTAACGTGAGGCCAGCATCCCGTAGTGCCATAAGAATGGCTTCAACTCTAGGGAGATGTTGTGTCCAATTGTCACTATGAATGACCACATCATCCATGTAGGCTACAGCATATGTTTGATGTGGTCCCAAAACCAGGTCCATTAGGCGCTGACACGTGGCGGCAGCTCCGTGTAGGCCAAAAGGCATTCTTTTAAATTGGTACAGGCCGACTGGGGTACTGAATGCGGTCTTCTGTCTGGCATCCCTGGTCAGTGGGACCTGCCAGTACCCTTTCGACATATCCAATGTAGTGAGGTATTTGGCACGACCTAGGCGATCAAGGAGTTCTTCTATCCTTGGCATTGGATAAGTATCGAAGCGAGATATCAAATTAACTTTTCTAAAGTCGATACAGAACCTTATGGAACCGTCTGGTTTGGGAACCAGAACAATTGGGCTGTTCCATGGGCTCCGCGACTCCTCAATAACGCCCATCTGTAACATTTCTTGTACCTGCCGCACGACCTCCTCCTTCTTCGCCTCCGGCAACCTATATGGGCGTTGGCATACTATTTCACCGGGCGGCGTTATGATCTCATGGGCGATCAAGTCCGTCTTACCCGGCATTGGCGTGAGGACATCCTTGTATCTGGTTAGTAGATGGGCAAATTCCTGCTTCTGTGCCCAGGAAAGGCCTTCATCGATTCTGGGCTCTGGGTTACTGTTACATACGGCAAGTTGTGGTCCCAGATCTTCTTCTTCTTTCTCTTCCAGAATCGCCGCTAAGCCTTGGAGAGTGGTGCCTCCTGTCGACCCAAAACCACCTGTTCCACGGGCCGTTGTTGACAGGCTGGACACTTCTTCCAGAGGAGGCAGGCCCACGTGCTCACAGATTAGTTGAGCCACTCGATCTCCAACCATTACTTTGAAGTCCTCCTTGCCAAAATTAAACAGGAGAATTTTTACAGAACCCCTATAGTCCGGATCTATAACTCCGGCTCCTACATCAATAAAGTGTTTTACGGCGAGGCCCGACCATGGGGCTATTCGGCCGTAACAACCCAATGGCACCTCCATTTGTAAAGCCGTATCAACTAAGGCTTTCCCTTGCCTAGGAACCACCACATCCTCTGCACTATAAAGGTCATAACCTGCAGAGTTACTTGAGGCTCTTTTAGGGGCCTGAGCATTTGGGCTCATCTTGCAATATTTAAGCATGAAAACTGGCTTTTTCACTACTTCTTCTTTCAGGGCTCGTGTTTTTCCTTTTTGCTTCTTCAGCTGAGCAAACAAGGGACTAGGAATCATATTTTTCCCTGAGGTCTGGGTTAGAGCTTCCGGTTCTTTTAGGAGTAGGCCCTGTTCCACCCCCTTCTGGAACTGCGGCCAGTCCCTACCCAGGACTATGTTGTACGGTAGCTTGGGCACTACTGCTATGGGAACTTTCTTAATAGCTCCTAGCGCTTTCACCTGGAGGTTGTACACGGGGTATAATGAAGTGCCTCCGTGAACACAGCGGATTTTTACATTGTGCACAGGCTGAATTGCTACCCCCGATGCTTCAATTTGCTGCCACAGTGCCTTAGACAGCATTGTCTGCTCCGCGCCGGAGTCAAGTAACGCGGTGGTGGCAATTCCCTGCACCTCTACTTCAATGAGAAATCCTTCTCTGGCCTTCTGTGCATTTACTGCCACTAAAGCAGTCTTAAAATAGCAATTTTTCTGCAGATGACCCTCTCGCCCACATTTAAAACATTTCCTAGGCGAAATTGTATCCTTCATAGTTGGCATACACATTCTTCCTGTCTCATCACTTAACCTCCACCTCCTTTCTGATTCGCAAGTCGCTGTCCCCTTAGGAGCCTTACCGCCTTCCTGGGCCATTAACTTGGCTTCCAAGAAGCACTCCATGAGGTTAATAGCCTCTTGCGGGGTTTTACAGCTCTGCAAAATCAGGAAGGTCCGTATTTCGGCGGGTACAGCACTCAAATACTGTTCTACAATGAGACTGTCTATGATGGACTCTTTAGATTTACCCCCTGGATCAAGCCATTTGTTTATCAGCATACGAATCCTATAACATAATGCTTTGGGGGTTTAATCTTGTTTCAATTTTACTGCTCGCAGGAGATTGTGATAGTGGAGTAAGGCCAAGCCTCTCCCTGACCACTCTCTTAATTTCATCATAATTTCCAGCGAGATCAGGTGGCATGCTTCTATACGCAGCCATAGCCTCCCCTGTAAGGGACGCCGCAAAGCGAGTGGCCCAATGTGCTTTTGGCCAAGCGCTTAACTGTGCCACTCTTTCAAAACATTCAATGTAATCATCTATATCATCTGCATCTTTTAATTGTCCAAAATTGAACATTGTCCCTGTGTTTAAGCTAGGTGTAGCTGCTGCGGAAAAACCTGGGGGAGCGGTTGGTGTCTCCGATGATTTCTTCTGCTCGGCTACCCATGCTTGTAACATATCCAATAATGGCTTCTGCTGAGCTTGAAGGCTAGCAGCATTTCTTTCTTGGGCTTCCAAGGTCCAGTCTTTCTGTCTCTCCAGCTGCGTGGCCATCCACTTAAACACTTCCTGGACATCTAGAGACATCTTGGAACCTCTGTGAATACAAACACAAAGACAAAAAACCAAGTGCGGTATCACACACCAAAAAAAAAAAAACTTCTCTTTTTTTTTTTTTTTTTTTTTTCCAACCTGGCCCAGCAATCACCCCTTTGCCCTGTATCCTGACCTCTCCTGGGTGGATACTTTTTACCTGGCTTAGGTGTTGCTTCAGGGAGTTCAACCACGTTGCAGCCAGTAGCCCTCTGATGCTGTGACTTCTTCCCTTCTGGATAGTCTGCAGTCGGGCTCCTCCTGGGCAGTTGCCTTCCTGTAGGTCTTCCGCGTGGCACCTTTAGCGCATGCGTAGAATCCTCAAAACGAAGCCACTTGCGACGCTCCTGCCCCCGCCCTAGGGCTAAAAGACAGGAGTGGCCTATTGTCCCGTGAGGAATGGATTAAAACTATTCCCTAGGAATGATGGGAGATGTAGTTTTGTTCTCCTTTCTCTCACTGATAAATGTAGTTGCGCCAGAGACGGTAAGGCTTTGCAAGAATATTTTATTCGTGTTGGGGAGATTCCTCCAGCACATCAAAATTCAGATACATGAACATAAATGGTGCTTTAAATGGTAACAGAAGAAACTCAGGAATATAAGACAACATAAAGTGAGATCAGCTTTTCTTCTATGGAGCTTAACTCAGCTCTGCCTCAAGAGGTGACTTACATATATTGCAGCCTCATGCAATCACTGTTCCCTTCACAGTGTGAACTCAAACTCAGGTGCAAACAATTAGGTTTTCAGAGCACGGCAGCAGAAACTTCCACGTTGTACTCTTTTCATACAAGGTACAGGCAAGCTTTGTTATACTGCTATTTCCTTACAGCATATTGAACAGTCCATGCTATTATCGTCAGAGTTTATCAAAGGTAAGGCATTTTCCACTTGCATAAAATCTTCTGACTGCACAGAGCTATTGTCCTCATTCAGCTTTGACTGTCTGCCTGCTTTCAATTCTAAGAACTCTTTAAAGTCCTGAAGGAGCAATTCAGCCTGTTCAGTTCCTGACAAACCGTTGTCAGCCAACACTGAGTTTTTCTCCCAGTCAATAATATTTCCCCCTTCAGCTCTTGGCTTGAATGACTCAGGGTAACAATTGGGATCTTTTAAAACAGCCTTAAATATAGGAGATGGGACTTTACCTTCTCTATCCAGGTTCCTATAGAAACTGCTGTCTTTCTGCCAGGCTCCTCTCCTTTTAGGTAGCTCAAAAGCTTTGCAGCTGTGAGTGCTTCTGGGTCTCTCTGGTCCAAACTGTATCCACGAGGGCTCTGCCTTTTCCCAAGACTCTAAACCAGGGCTTCGTCCACTCCTTGTAGGACTTCCTTTCCAAGCACCTGTTAAGATCCTTGCAGGTCCTCTGCTGCTACCAGGCTCAGACGTGCAGCCAAACTGCTTCCTGGTCCTCTGCTCATGGCTTTCCTGTTTCTCACAGCTCTTTTGCTTCTGCTTCCCCTTGGTCTGCTTAGTCATCTGCTTGATCTCAATCCGGGACTTCCCCCTCCAGTTCTGTTTAGCAGCGTCATTCACCACTTCATAAAGGGATTCTTTTCCAGACACACCCCGTCCAACCCCTGGGTGTGCCCAATCAGCACTGCTCAACTCCTCCCCTGGGCTGGTCTTCATTCTCAGCTCACCAGAAGAGGGATTTTTTTTCCTTTTAGGATTGTAAATCCTGTGTAAATCCTGCTGCATTTCAGGATTTCCTTCAGTCTCCATTTCCTCAGGAGGGCGCTCTTCACCACAAGCCCTAACACTAGATAAAGCACTCAGGAAAGGCAATGAACAGGTGAGTGAAGGAGGGAGAGCTGGGAGCCGCTGGACCTTCCATAACTGTGGGCATCCCATGTGGCTGCCAGTACTGATGACAAACATGGTGGGGGCAACTGTACCACAGCACAGGGTGTTGGCAATGTAAAGTACTAGAAAGACAGTTGGTGGCAGACGATGGGAATACGTGTCCCCCAGTGGAGGTGGAGGTGGCAAGATAGTTACTATGATGGGTGGACAGAGGAGTGGTGGTGCCATGCAGATCAGGCATAGGCAAGGCAAGCATTAAGAGGCACAATGCAGGAAAGGGTAGCAATGCAGGATATGCGGTGACAGCCCGCACAGGCAGATAGGACTCTACAAAGCTAACAGACGCAGATAGACGGACCGAGGGAATGTTGGCAATTGTGGCGAGGGTATTATGGGCTGGCAGCACAAATCTGCAAAAATATGACTGTTACAGGTGAGCACATTATTTGAGTAGGACAGGCATGAGAGCAGGGAACAATGAGGAATTGAACCCATGAACGGCATTGTATTAACCAGTAGGCTATACCTCCGTGATGTATGTCACAGCAATGGCTGGGTACATAAGGACTGCAGGGCACCGCACAAACTGTCTGCTCTGAGTGCCAGGATAGGGTAACCCCACCAGTACCCATGATGCAATGCACATGCTAATAGCTGGCTACAGCTGATCACCAAATGGGGTTTGCACCTCTCCAGTTCCTCAGCTTGGAAAGATGAACTGACAGTGTGTGATACTGGCACAGTGTAGCTACAGACCATGCCATTGTGCATGTTCTGTGTTCACCCTGAGGGATAGGATGGGTGTCCAGCACTAGTTCTGCAGTAATGTGGTGCTAGTGATATGTCCTGCTGTACAGCCCATCATTACCAATGTGTGACAGGTGTTCCTTGCAATTCGGTGTACATCTGTATTCTGCAGTCACATGTGGCCCTCTGGGACCAGACACCACCCAGATTAACATGACATGGGCACCTGTTATCAGGACAAAAGAGTTTCTAGATTTGCATGAGGTATGTGTAGCAGTGCCTTTATAGGTCATAGTGGAATACACTACATACCCCAAAGGGCCTACAGGACCCTTGTTGAAGGTTAAGGACAGGTGCCCCAACTCCAGTGAAGCAACCTCCAGCCTGCTGGTATAAGACAGCCCTCCAGGGTTGGTGGACCAGAGCCATACCCGTGAATGGGGAAGTGGCAGAACAGTAGCAATGCTGGGGTTAGGTCTGGAAAACGCCAACTGCCTCACACCACTGTCTGCCAGTCATCAGCAGACTGCACCTTATAGGTGTTTCAACCATGAGCAGTCCAACTACAGACAGTCTACCAGCCAGTCCATGCTCACAGAGACACTATGTGTACCAAGCAGGCATCTCACTGATTGGCGCCCCAGCACTGGGAACACAAAAGTATCTCTGGAGACAGATAGTATAGAGTGCTATATGGGAACCTAGACATGCAATGGTCACTGCTCGGTCAGAGTGAGTGCCCTCCCAGCATGTCATGCTGTGGCCACCCTGTCCATGCAGGCAGTGGTCAGGCACTACAGTGTCCCAGCCATTGCCCCACACCCTGTAAAGATGCATCCTGGCCAATCCGCCCTGTCCGGGCCATACCCACAATAACTTGCTCCTCATTATGCACATATTCAGGCTAACGCTGATAACGGTGGGACATTTTGGGCCCAGTGAGGGGTGGGAAGCCACAGAACAATGGATAGACATACACACACACACACACACACACACTCCTATTGCAGAATTGTGCAAAGATAGGGGTGGTCGGCAATCCTGCCTGCCTCCAGCCCCCTACGCCCCATTTGCACCATCGCCATAGTGGCCTGTTATACTTGGGCAATATGCTGTTGCTGCAAATGGAGCACTACTGTCATGTTTCTTTTGCTCCCTGCCTATGCTATACAGTGCTGACACTGAAATTGTTTCTCTCTCCTGCAAATGTGCATCTAACGGCAGGTTTCCATTCGCGGTGGGATTCAGCCCTTCAGTTCAGCGCGTTAGTGTACAGGAAGCCTCTCCCCGCCCATTGACCCCCTTCTCTCTGCCCTCTCTCCACCCTCTGCGGTGTTTAAACCAACTCAATTCTACTACATATGAAATACATAGCTGCGCAAGAACCACCAGCAGAGGAGGAGGAGTATGTATCCTATCTAACAAACAGCTAAAATTCAACACCCTGGAGCTATCTTCTACACCCAACCTGTACATGATTACCATCATCACAAGCACTACAGAATATGCCTAACCTATAGAGCCCTCTCAGCCGGCGCAAATGAATAGACACCATAATTGTCACAGTATGCACAAACTCCTCCAAGCAAAACAACCTCATACTCCCAGGAGACCTCAATCTCCCATCAATACCTAAAAAGTAAGTTGCTGCCTTCACTGAAGCCATGCACAACCTCCAATCCACACAAATAGTCAATCATCCTACCCACAATAAAGGAGGAATACTAGATCTCATATTTTTCCCAACCTACCTAGTAAATGACCCCAGCCCAAGAACTTTTTCAGTCCAATCTGTCCCATGGACTGATCACCGCTCACTAGAATTCTCACTACCATACCCTAGCAAACACAACCACAAGACAATTCCAATCATTTGATAGTCAAACATTTATCAAGAAAATAATCCCTAGTCTAGGAATGCTCACAGAAGATCATATTGAAACCCAGATAAACAAATAGCATACCACCATAACAGAACTAGCCCAAGCGCCTCCTAAAGCCAGCACCTGCACCAGACAGAAAAAGGCACCATGGTACTCCACTACATTAAAGGATCTAAAATGCAAACTAAGGGGTATGTTTACTAAACTGCAGTAATCGTGAATAACGCGTGTTGTATGATGTTAGCGCTCGTTAGCGTATTATAACGCGCGTTAACACGTGCTAACGAGCGTTAACGTTATACAACGCGCGTTAATCGTAGTTAACAATCGTAAACTCCCACGGCGCGGTAAAACAATGCAGAAGGTGGAGAGAGGGCGGAGAGAAGGGGTCAATGGGCAGAGAGTGGGCGGGGAGAGGCTCCCTTCACACTAAAGCGCTGATTTTCAGAGCTCAATTCCAACGCGAATGAAAACCTGTCGTTAAAGGCATATTAAAGGGGAGAGAAACCATTTAAGTGTCAGCAATGTACATCCCAGGCAGGGAAACCAAAAAAAGTAATAAGTGTGATACATGTGCACAGAACAAAAGGGCACAGAAACACTGAAAATGACCCCAACAAACTGGAAAAAAACAATAACCAAGCTGGTCAATAGTGGTATCAATGAGAAACATCAACCCCTCCCCCCCCCCCTGAGTAAGCTCCATAGAACAGATATAAATCGTGGAAGGGTCTATACTCCGTCCCCATACAAGGTGAATGGGCCCACAGTGAAATAGCACTGCTCAGGGTTTTCCCCACCATCAGACAGAGTTCCTATGGTGTGCACATGTCCCGCAACAGCAGGGCGGGCATGTTGGAATGGCAACTGGACAGATACCGGAGAAGGGGATACAGAGGGCCGCAGGCGGCACATGCAGTGGTGCAGCTGGGCCACAGTGCGGACTAGGGCAATGCCCAGGTGGCCCATACGAATGCTGAAACAGCAGAGCAGCCAGACAGCAACTTCTGAAGGCCCAACATGGGCACGAGTGTGTTTCCCAAAGTGTCACAGGAGATATTACCCAACAGCAACCCACAAGGGCACGGAACATTGGCAGGCGGGGCTGGGGGGGAGCGTGGACGTCTATGCAGGCACCCCTACCCCAGAACCCGCACCATAGGCAGCCGCCTACCTGCACACTGGATTGCCTGAAACTGCGCACCACCAGCTCCACCAGCAGAAGGGCATGTCAGCATGGTGGCTGAGGGATACTGGTGGTGGAGGGGGCAGTGGCAGCTGCCCAGAGCAGACCATGGCCTAGCCCTGTGTAGGTGGGTGCCATGCACTGCAACAGACAGGTCCTGTCTGACCAACAGTCATGGTATCACCAGGGAATGCACCATCTCCGTGATAACATGGTGGTTCAGTGCACAAAACCAGTGCATTCAGAAGCAGAAGGTCACAGGTTCAAGTCCCAGCAGTGGCTTCCGCCAACCCAGTCCGCATATTTTACCCACTACTATAACGTGCTAATACACACAGAACCGTTCTTGCAGATGACGTAAACATGCCCAAAACACCTACATTGTACCCTACAGAGCACAGACACCATAAACATGCACATTACCTAGAGCAGAGTCTCCCAAATGCAGTCCTGGAGGGCCAAACACCATTCCGGTTCCATGCTGCCTCTGATAAAGATGCCTGTGCTGCATTTCTATGCGCCACCCCCATGGTATGCAGATGTATCTCATGCATATTCATGTGGGACAGCATGAAAACCTGAACAGTGTTTGGCACCGCAGGACTGAAGTTGGGAACCTCTGCCGTAAAGCAGCAGCCAACAGGGGCAGACACACCCGCACCCACAGGCCCCATGATCCAAAGCCGCCTGGAAAGGCAGGACTTCGGGCTCTGCGTGCATCTCCCAATACTAGCACCTGCATACCTTAGTAATGCCACCCTAAACCTGGGAATATGGTACACAGCAATCAAAAGGTTGCTATGATTACTGGCAGATAGCAATTCCTAGGTTAAGTACAAATTTCTGAGTGAGCTGCATCATAGCAACCTTTTTGATGTCTTTGGAGTGTGCTACAGGTCTTGTGTCTGACAGTGTTCAACAACCTGGGGAGTGACTCCTACAGTATTGCGTACCATAGCCATGCCTGCACTGTGCCCAGGACTGGTGTAGTGGCCAGGGCTGCCCAACACCTCTATAGCTGCACAATGCTGGCATAGGTGTGGGGAGTGTGTGTCTGTCTATCAAGTGTGTGGTGGCTGCCAACACCCTCCACAGCCCTCAGTGCTAGCACTGTTGCCAGTATTGGCCTGACAATGTGCATAATGAGGAGCAAGGTACCGTGGGAATAGCCTGGATAGGGTGGCCTGACCTGGCTGCATCTGCACAAGGCATAGGGCAATGGCTCGGACATTGTAGTGCCCGGCCACCACCTGCACGGACAGGGTGGCCATAGCATGTCCTGCTGTGAGGTCACTCTCACCCTGACTGAGCAGGCTAGGTTCCCCCATAGTGCTATATGGCATTTCTTTCATGTGATATCTATGGGTTTCCTTTTGAGGCCCAATCACTGTCTTATCTGCTTGGTGTGTATGCTGCCATCCCTGTTCTAGGTGCCCGTATCTCCTCCAGGACCATGCACTATGGGTTAGCTGGTGGACTGTTTGCAGCTAGTATGTGTTTTGCTGGGACACCTTGCAGGGTGCAGCGGCTGGAGGCGTGCTGCTGGAGAATGTCAGATAATGTTGGGGGGCAGGGGCACATTTCCAAGCCTGCCATCTGTTCTGCCATTGCCTTATGGATGTGTAGTGCTCTGTCTGTTCCCTAACAGGACTGGGGATGATGGTCCTCTCTACTGCTACCATTGCAGGGAGGTAGACTGTGGATCTATTGGTGGGTGCTCCTGTTCTGCACCCTGAGCCCCAGAGGGTGGGTTGTGTGGTGGTATACAATCTGCCTATGGGTCCATAAACTCCCCCCCCCCTACAGCAGGTAACCATGGCGCCAACACCGGATATGCACTATGCTGGGTGCATCATTGCCCATAGGGACTAGACATGACCAAGACATACGGCAGGACACAGATGTATCTGAGTTGTGTCTAACAGAACTACCTACAACACACTGATGGGGACCTGCAGCATGGCGTATGTCAGCCATGAAAGGTGCTGTGAACCTGGTGCTGGGCACCCCACCTCAACCTCAGGGTGGGCACAGTACCTGCACAATGTGACTGTCTGTGGCTACTCTGTGGCAGTGACACACACAGTCATTTCGCCCTACCGTGCCAGGGGGCTGTGTGGGTACATACCCCTGTGTTCATCTCTGGACTGCTGATCTGCATGTGCAGTGCACCATGGGTATAGTTGCGTTGACCCAGATCCTGGCCAACACAGCAGGCGGTTTGAGGGGCTGTTAGCAGCTATGGGGCTGTAGCCCAGTGGTTCATTCGCTACATGTGGGGCCAGTGGTCATGAGTTCAAACCCACAGTGGGCTTATTTTATAGGGCTGTCTGCAGCATTGTATATTTTTAATGTACATTAGTGCTGCCAGCGACAACCCCTCAGCGTACTGTAACCTTACAGTGCCTCATAAGGCACCCCATGTGGCACCTTATATGGCACCCTATAAGGTGCCTTATAGGGTGTTCTATATGGGGACATTATGGGGTGCCTCAGCGGACAGTGCACTTTATAATGTAGCCTATGGAGTGCATTATGGGGTGCCTTCTGCGGCACCTTCGGTTACGCCACTGTGAGGGTGTGTTTGCTGGCAACACTACTGAAAATAAACGTAAAATGCCTCCTCATTCACTACGTAATGTACAGGGTGATGCCTCAGCCAGCCTTATGCATTAGGCACACTGGGGAATCAAACCCATGATGCCTGTATCAGCAGTCAGTGCAGTAACCATTGTGCTACAGCTCTGTTTCAATGATTTGTGTCTGTGCGCCTTCTTAAGATTAACGCACGGTAACGCGCCACGGCGCCCTGTAACGCTCATTAGTTTTTGGAACGCGCATTAGCGGTAACGATGTACCACCCATGTCCTTATTTGGGATTTCTGTCTCTACCGCGGCTCCTAACACGAATCGCACTAACGCAGTTTAGTAAACATACCCCTAAGACGACTTGAATGTAAATGGAGAAGAACTAAGGACCAAAACTATGGACCAAAACACAAAAGCAACATATCTAGGAAAAAAAAAACATACCAGGCGCTCACCAATAAGGCCAAACAGGAGTACCATACCAACCTTATAAAAACCACCATCAACAATCCCATGAAGCTCTTTGACATTGTGAAGACGCTAACAAAGAACAACCCTACCGTCCACAGCAAATGAACTTTCTCCCCCCAACTAACGGAACTTATCTGATGATCTTAAAGTAGCTAAACAGGTAGAAAAGGTGACAGCAAAAGCTAGAAGGATGCTTGGGTGAATAGAGAGAGGATGGCTAGCAGAAAAAAGGAGGTGATAGTGCCTCTGTATAAGTCTTTGGTGCGACCTCATTTGGAGTAGTGTGTGCAATTCTGGAGACCGCCCCTTCAAAAGGATATAAGCAGGTTGGAATCAGTACAGAGGGCGGCTACTAAAATGGCTAGTGGTCTTCATTATAAAGCATATGAGGACAAACCTAAGGATCTTAATATGTATACCTTAGAGGAAAAGCAGGATAGTGGTGATATGATTGAGACATTTAAATACCTCCATGGCATAAATGCACAGGGGGAGAGCCTCTTTCAACTGAAAGCAAGTTCTGTTATGAGGGAACATGGGATGAGGGTGAAAGGGGATAGATTCAGGAGTGAGATGTGGAAATATTTATTTACGGAAAGAGTGGTGGATCCGTGGAATAGTCTCCCAGTGGAGGTGGTAGAGATGAGGACAGTATCTGAATTCCAAACAGCATGGGACAAACACAGAGGATCTCTAAAGGAAAAAAGGGGACTGATGTAGTTGTTGATATGGAAAGAGAGACTAAATAAGCCTTGTGATCTTTTACTGTTGTCACATTTCTCTGTTTCTATGTTTCTATCTACAATCAAAATACAACTCCAACAGCCACAACAAAACGGATCTCCCCACACACACCCCAGACAACAACATAGCCCCTTGGACCTTACTTAAACCTGTTAGCCATGAGCAGATGGAAAACATCATCACCTCCATAAATACCACCATCTCCCCACTAGACCCTTGACCACTATCCTGGATAAAGGTCACAAGATCACAACTCATCTCCTTCATCACAGACGTGGTCAATGAAATACTCAAACAAGATTTCCTCCCAGCCCCACTCAAGCAATCCTCAATCTGCCCCATGTTAAAGAACCCAAATCTTGACCCAAGCACCCCAACCTCATACAGAACAATATCAAGCATTCCTTTCCTAGAAAAGATCATAGAAAAGACAGTGCAGGCACAACTACAAAGTCATCTTGACAAACATGCTCCCCTGGACACATGCCAGTACAGATTCTGATGAAATCTCAGGGTAGAAACCCCACCCATCTCTCTATTTAGCACCCTAACTATAGGCACTGCACAGAGCACACAAGAATTTATACTCCTATTCCTCGTTATCAGCAGCCTTCGACACAGTATCCCACCAACTCCTCCTCAACAGACTATATGACATTGGAATTCATGGTGTCACCATAAAATGGTTCCAGTCCTACCTAATAGACTGAAGCAGCGAGTTAAAATCAGAACACAGACATCACAACCACAGCCCCTACACCAAGGACTATGACAGGGTTCGTCCCTCTCATCAATCCTATTCAATATTTACATCCAACCTCTTTGCAACATCATCCAAGTCCTCAACATCAAATATCAAATCTATGCAGATGACATCATGATATACAGCCCCTTCTGTACAACTGCACCAAATTATGAAACCATAACCAACTGCTTTGTTGCGATCACCAAATGGCTACAAGTACACAACCTCGCCATCAGCTATACCAAAATTGAAATCCTGCATGTCACAAGAGATCCAACTTTCAAACCACCCACAACAATTAAAATGAACAACAAAGAAGTCAAAATCAAAGTGAAATACCTAAGAGTAATCCTAGATCACGAGCTGAACCTACAAACACAAGTAACAAGCAACAAAATCAATATATCACAAACTCTGAATTCTAAAGTACTTGCAACCCCTACTAAACCCACTGGAAGTCCGCACAGTCTGCCAAGTCATCATCACACCCATTCTGGACTATTGTAATTCAGTCTACCAGGGCCTACCAAGACACACAATATACCCACTACAACTAGCACAAACATGGCTGCAAGACTTATACATGGCACATCTCAGTACGTCTACATCACCCCAATCCTGAAACAACTGCACTGGCTACCAATTGCCTCCAGAATCAAGTATAAAATCATCATTAACACACACAAAATCATAAATAACCAATACCACTAATGCAAACACCCAAGACCAACAGACCAAGGTGACAACAAACAGCCATTCTTCTGGAAAAAGCAACACCCAAAATTAAACTAAGACAAAGAACTTGCAACAGGACCTTCTCTATCTATGCACCGGATATTTGGAACTCCATCCCACCTCACTTAAGAGCCATCAAAGACACAGAAGAATTCCGCAGGAAACTAAAGACTCAACTTTTCCTGAAATATTATGGAGCTGATCCTCATTAGTGTCACCCTCAGCCCATACACAGACTCTAATAGCATCTCAGTATGCTGTACATAGTTAACCTGCACCCCCAACCCCTCCCCCTCCCCCACAGTTGTTACTATTATCTTTATTTCTCCCACATTGTTATATGTACTGTAAGCCATCTTGACTTGTAGAAAGGTGGTAAATAAACACTGTCAAATAAATAAATACATTTTGCAGTGAACTAGTAAGTGGATCTCAAATCTCAATGGCACTGGGTTACCTCTGACTAAAGGCAAATTCCAAGCAGTAATATGCAATAGAGCTAATATGCATTTTATCAGTCTGCCAATCGGCACAGCTGTCCAAGTCCTTGGCATCTCAATTTGTACGTTTTTCTCATTAAAGTTCAATGCACCATTTAAGTCCAATTAAAATTTGGAAGTGTATTCAAACGAATAAAAGCAGAACTAGATACATCCCCAATGTTTGTCTCTTGAGTAGAGGTGGAGGAAGGAACTTGATTAGTTCATAGGTGTTGTAATTGAATTTATAATGAAACACCAGATTTTTGTTTCATGTCCCTTAAATTCAACATCTCATCATGTACCACAGTACCAGAACTCAAAGAAAAAGTGTTTCCAAAACTAACATCACCATCCTGAAAATTGCAGCTTATCTGGCATTTACACATCAGTGATATTCCATCTGTGCAGAGCATTTGAGGATAAATTGGACAAATTTAGGTTTGCTATTACTGAGCTGCAGTACAGCATGATCTAGTACTTCATAGCAGGGGTAGTCAACTCCTGTCCCCGTGTGTCACCAAATGGTTGGTTTTCATGGAGACCAAAATATGGTGGGTTTGTTTTAGATAACCTGCATGTAGATACTTCTAATGGCTGTCTTTGAAAACCAGATCTGTTGGTGTCTAGAAGACCAGAATGGCCTACACCAGTATATGGAAAAATGCTATTCCCTGGTGACTGAAAAGTAGGCCTGAGTGTTTAGCAGCTCAAAACAGCCACAGTGAATTTGTCTAACTTTGCATATCCTATTTTAACATATACTGCTGAACAGGAGGAATTAATTTTCACAAGATCTTTATCTAATAAATGTATTATATGATGAATGAGTGGATTTATGGAGCTAGGCCCATGAGGCTCTTAAACTGAAATTTAGAATGTTTCTCAGGGACCACAATATTGAATTCCTTGAGCTACCATTGTACAGCAGGACTAATAATGGAATAATTCCAAATTTGCACTTTGTGAAATCAGATTGTATTAGACAGATATTGGCTTCCCTCTTCATACTGTCTAGCATATTAATTTAAAGGGAATAGGGAGTACCGATGGGAAAGTATGTTCAGATTAACTTTGAATTATTTCTGGGGTCATTTTGGCTCAATTTACAATGCCATATAGCCTAGGCAGAATCTTAAACTACCAGTCTCAGCTCACCAAAATCTAAACTTGTGATTTCTTTTTTTGATGCAGCTCTCTACATTGGAAAAGAAGTTAAGAAATCAAGTGGAGGTCTACGTAGGGAAATTCTTTTGTTAAAAGGCCAAGGTCAGGTAAGAGAGTTGTTGGCATTTCAAGACATCTGCCTTCTCAATTACCCTCACTCCTCTTCTGACCTGGTGAGTTAAGCAAATCTGAGCTGGCTCACATTAAAAACATGATGGGAGTAATTTTATAACTATGCATAGTGATGAGAGACGTAGACAGAGAATCAGGGACGCCAGGGTTCAAATACCACTGATGTTTCCTGTGAACTTGGATAAGTCACTTAACCCTCCATTGCCTCAGGTACAAAACTTAGGGGTATGTTTACTAAACCGTCTTAACGTGCGCCCGGCGATAGTGTGCAGGATGCCATAAAAGGAGTGTGTGTTTCGGTCTTAACGTATCACATTATCGGGCGAAACGCCGCTAAGCATGTTAACACGCGGTAATCTTAAGTAGGCACCCAGACATACAAACACAGAAACAGAGGTGTAGCACAATGGTTAATACACTGACTACTGATACAAGGGTCATGAGTTTGATCCCCCAGTGTGCTTAAGGCTGGCTGAGACATCACCATTTATGTTTAAGTAGTGCTTTTTGAGGCATTTAACTTTTATTTTAATTAGTGCTGCCAGCAAACACACCCTCACGGTGGCGTAAGCTAAGGTACCGCATAAGGCACCCCATAGGGCACATTATAAAGTGCACTGTCCGCCAAGGCACCCTATAATGTCCCCATAGGACACCTTATAAGGCGCTTTATAGGGCCCCTATAAGGCACCTTAAGGTTACAGTACTCTGAGGGTGTTTTTGCTGGCAGCACTAATTTACATTAAAAATAGACAATGCCTCAGACAGCCCTATCAAATAACCCCACTGTGGGATCAAACCCATGACATCTGGTTTCACAGACAGTGAAGTAACCAGTGGGCTACAGCAGCTAACAACCTGTGGCTGACTACAGAAGGACTGCATGTCATCACACAAACATTCAGCTGTGGTTACCAGGATAGGGTCAACCCAACCATACCCATGATGCACAGCACATGCAAATCAGCAGTCAACAGATGATCACAAGATGGGGTATGCACCCCGCAGCACCTCATCCTGGTAGGGGCAACTGACCGAGTGCACCCCCACAGCACCTCAGCCTGGTAGGGGGTGCCGACAGTGTGTGTTAGTGGCACAGAGTAGCTATAGACCGTCAAATTGTGTGGGTATTGTGCTCACCCTGAGGGTGCGGTGGGGCAGCCAGCACCACGTGTGTGTGTGTTATGATGCACTCAGAATAGTGCATATTCTGTGTTGTTGCCATGGTGTAAGTGAAAGGGAGGAGGGGGGGTTTGGACCTATAGGCGGATTATGTACCACCACCCAACCTGCCCTCTGTGGCTCAGTGTGGGAGACAGGATCCCCCACCAAGAAATCCACATTCTACCTCCCTGCAATGGTGGTGAGTGAGGTGGACCATCAACCCCAGCCCTGCTGGGGAACAGACACCCTACAGGGCAGCCATAAGGCAATGGCAGAAAGACAGTAGGCCTGGAAATGCTCAGCTGACCCCCACCACCAACTGACATTCTCCAGCAGCAAGCACAGTGAGTCACCAGCCACTGCATCCTGCAAGGTGTTCCAGTCATACACATATAACTGCAGACAGTCTACTAGCTAGTCCACAGTGCATGATCCTAGAGGGGATGTGAGCACACCCACCAAGCAGATAAGTCAGTGATTAGGCCTCAGAGAACCTATATATTTCACTTAAGAGAATCACAATATAGCGCTATAGGGGAGCCTAGCCATGCCATGGTCACTAATCAGTCAGGGTGAGAGTGACCTCCCAGCAGGACATGCTGTGGCCACCCTGTCGGTGCAGGTTGTGGTCAGGCACTGCAATGTCCGAGCCATTGCCCTATGCCCTGTGCTGATGCATCCAGGCCAGGCCACCCTGTCCAGGCTATACCCACAGTACCTTGCTCCTCATTATGCACATTGGCAGGCCAATACTGTCAACAGTGCTAGCAGTGTGGGCTGAGGAAGGTGTTAGCAGCCACCACACACTGGATAGACAGATACACACACCCCACACCTATGCCAGCATTGTGCAACTATAGTGGTGTTTAGCAGCCCTGGCCACCGCACCAGTCCTGGGCACAGTGCAAGCATGGCTATGGTACACAATACTGTTGGGGTCACTCCCCAGGGTGGTAAACACTGTCAGACACCAGACCTGAAGCACACTCCACAGACATCAGAAAGGTTGCTATGATGCAGCTCAATCAGCAAATTGTGCTTAACTTAGGAATTGCTATCTGCCAGTATTCATAGCAACCTTTTGATAGATGTGTACCGTATTCCCAGGTTTAGGGTGGCATTGCCAAGGTATGCAAGTGCTAGTATTGGGAGATGCATACAGGGCCCAACATCCTGCCTCTCCAGGAGGCTTTGGATAATGGAGCCTGTGGGTGCGGCTGTGTCTGCCCTTGTTGGCCGCTGCTCTAGGGCAGAGGTGTCCAACTCCAGTCATGGTGGGCCAAACGCTGTTCGGGTTTTCATGCTGTCCCTAATGAATATGCATGAGATACATCTGCATACCATGAGGGCGGTGCATAGAAATGCAGCACAGCCATATTTATTAGAGGCAGCATGGAACCTGAATGGTGTTTGGCCCTCCAGGACTGCATTTGGGAGACTCTGCTCTAGGTAATGTGCATGTTTATGGTGTCTGTGCTCTGTAGGGTAAAATGTAGGTGTTTTGGGCATGTTTACGTTATCTGCCATAAAGGTTCTGTCTGTATTAGCACGTTTTAGTAGTGGGTAAAATATGGGGACTGGGTTGGCAGGAATCACAGCTGGTTCTTGAACCTGTGACCTTCTGCTTCTGAACACACTAGTTGTGTGCACTGCACCACTGTGTTGCCACAGTGACAAGGCGTTCTCTGGTGATACCATGACTGTTCATCAGACAGGGCCTGTCTGTTGCAGTGCATGGCACCCACCTACACAGGGCTAGGCCACGGTCTACTCTGGGCAGCTGCCACTGCCCCCTCTACCACCAGTATCCCTCTGCCACCATGCTGACATGCCCTTCTGCTGGTGGTGCTGGTGGAGCGCAGTCTCAGGCCATCCAGTGTGCGTGTAGGCAGCTGCCTATGGTGCGGGTTCTGGGGTAGGGGTGCCTGCATAGCTGTCCACACTTCCCCCAGCACCGCATGCCAATGTTCCATGCCCTTGGGGGTACCTGCTGGGTACTATCCCCTGTGATACTGTGGGAAGCACACTCGTGCCCATGTTGGGCCCTCAGCAGTTGCTGTCTGGCTGCTCTACTGTTTCAGAATTCCTATGGGCCAGCTAGGCATCACCCTAGTCCGCACTGTGGCCCAGCTGCACCACAGCATGTGCCGCCTGCAGCCCTCTGTGCCCCCTTTTTCCAGCATCTGTACATTTTCCCATTCCGACATGCCCGCCCTGCTGTTGCAGAACATGTGCACGCCATAGGAAACCTGGCCAATGGAGTCGGAAACCCTGCTCAGCACAATTTCACTGTGGGCTCATTCACCTTGTATAGGGACGGAGCATAGACCCTTCCAAAATTCATATAATTTTTTTGGAGCTTTCTTGGGAGTGTATTTTGATGTTTCCCATTGATATCACTATTTCCCAGCTTGGTAATGTTTGTTTTACATTTTCTTCTGTTCATTTTCAATGTTTATGTGCCCTTTTGTTCCGTGCACATGTATCACACTTATCACTTTTTGTAGGTTTCCCTGGTTTTGCTGTACATTGCTGACGGAAATGGTTTCTTTTCCCTTTAAATCGGCTCTAACGCCAGGGTTTCACTGGCGTTAGTTTTGAGCCTCGGATTTCACAGCGTTAGTGTGCAGGGAGCCTCTCCCCTCCCACTCTCCGCCCATTGACCCTCTCTCTCTGCTCCTGGGGAGCCTTCCTCCGCCCTCCGGGAGCCTTTCTCCGCCTTCAGCGCTCGTTTGCACCGCTGCGCGCGTTATCGCGCACTAAGGTACCTGTGCGCCCGATAAAGTGCCATTATCGCATGATAAGGTACCTTATCGCGCGATAACGTCGCAGAGCGCACATTAAGACGGTTTAGTAAACATGCCCCTTAGATTGTAAGCTCTCTTGCAGAGGAAAATAACTTTTGCACCTGAATGTAACTCACCTTGAGCTTAGATTTGGAGAGTAATCAAATCTAAACTCAGATCCAAATCAAACATGCATACAGTACCTTCCTTGTGCAGATACAGATGAATTTTCAACCTGCTCTTTGGCACAAACACATTTTCTAGGTTAATTTATGCACATACTTTTGAAAATACACACATGAATGCAAGCCCTCTGAAACATCACTTCCAAAATTGCCTCTGCTCAGTTCAGGTAAAGTAATGTATGACAAGCTTTGCATGTATAAATGTTTGCATTTATCAGATGTACTATTTTATAAATGCCTATTACCACACATAAAGCACTACTTTACTTGCAGAAGTGACTTTTAAAATCATCCTCCACATCACTTAAAATTTTCTAGGCAAGCTACTTAAAAGGTCTAAACCAAAACAGGTCTAAAAATCCAGATCAGACCATAAACATATTTATTTTCAAAATATGTTACAACCAACTTGGAAAAGTAGACAAAAATCAAATCTAGTGTAAAAGGGGGTGCTTCCACCAGCTAATGGCAACCTCACTGTGGCAATCAGGCCCCTGGAGCTCTCTCAGATTAAGCACACCAATGGGTATGTTTACTAAAGTGTGTTAATGTTACCGTGGAGCCAGCGGTGCCGGAGGCACAGGATGCCGCAGTGGGGATGGAGGATGAAGGCGGTGACGGAGGCCAGGAGGAGGTCCACGCCCCGGAGCCCATGCCTGATGACAACGGCAGGGGGGATGACCTGGAGGGGGCTGCAGCCCACAACGAGGGGGAGGAGGGGGACGGGGAGGAGGAGGGGGAGGTGGGAGCAGCGGAGATGGAGTTGGAGGGTGTAGTGGGAGCGGGGGTGGAGGGGGAGGTGGGAGTGGGGAGGTGGGGGAGGAGGCGGAGGGGCAGGGGGAGGAGGGGTGGGTGGGGGTGGATGGGGAGGAGGGGGTGCCTGCGATTGTGAGCCAGGGGCCAGAGGGGGACCAGGTGGGCCGGGTGGGGGTGGAGCAGGTTGGGTCCGGGGGGGGGAAGGGGATGGGGTGGGGGCAGGGATGGGGGTGGCAGCTGAGGCAGGTCCCCATCGGCAAGGGCCGCCACAGGGCAATGGGGGCACCAGCTACCTGCCCAATGATGACCCAGATGCACACCTCCTGGATGTGTGCCTGCCACACATGGCCGTTGACAGGCGCACCGTGCATGCAGCCACACAGACAAGGGGAGATGTGTGTCTGTGCGGCTGCATGTGCGGGCTGCACCTGACTGCGGCTGTGCCTGCCCAGGCGCATGCCCAGAGGCAGCACGCCCTCATCATGGGGCAGGTCCTGGTGACCCTGACCGTGGTGGCTGACCGGCTGCGTGCGCTGGAGGAGCGCATTGCCGGTGGTGCACCTGGCCAGCCACCATGTGACAGGGGTCCCTGGGGTGTGTAGTGTGGGGATACACATGGCACACCCACCCTGTGATGGCCCGTGCCATGGCCTGCCACACCACCAACGACAGGGATGACTGGGCCCCTCAAATGTCAGCAATGTAAATAAAGTTGTTAACAGTTTGAACGTTCCTACGGTGGCCAGATGTCTCTCATTGCTATGTGTCATTGTTGCGCGAGTGACAGGTGTGTCTGTGTGCACCCTTAAAGGTGAGACTGCAATGTAATCAGGTAAGGGCAGCGGAGACACCATTGTGCCCGGACTACAGTGCTGCAGGGGTGGAATGAGGGGGGAAACCGAGCAGGGGGGCGAATGGCCTGCAGGATGACAGCGCGACGGCAGCTATCCACAATAGGAGGTGTGTGCAACACAGAGGGGACAATGGTGTATATGGGATAGGACAGTAGGAAGGCCTCAGTAGCGTATCATACAACAATCCACAGTGGTGAGTTGCGAGGGGAAGGGATGACGGGGGAGGGGTATGTGGCGAGGTGTAGTCTGAGTAAGCTCACGGAGGGTGTGGCGGAAGAATTGGGGATGCTGGTGACCGATGAGGGGGTGAAGGGAGCGGCAAAGACCTTTACGGACGGGAAGGCTCCGGCCCTGGATGGCTACATGGCAAACACGTATGAGGTCATGCAGGGTTAGAGGGGGGGTTGCTATGGAGGACTGCAATGGGGTGCTGCAGGGTGTGTAATCACCACGGTCTATGGAGGGAGCGGGTGTAACCAGTATCCCTTAGGAGGGTGGCACTCATACTGTCTGTGGAGCGTACCGGCCCATCTGGCCTGTTCATGTGGATGCGAAGGTGTTGGTTAGGATTGTGGCAGGTAGGTTGCAGGAATTACTGCAGGAACCTGGGCATATGGATCAGACGGGATCATTACAGGGGGGCATGGGGTCGAGAACATTTGGAAGTTGCTAGATATTATCTGGTCTGTGCAAACAACAGGGAGGGAGGCAGTATACCTGTCGGTTGATAATGACAGGTATAATGACAGGGCAGAGTGGGGAGTTATGTTGCAGGTGCTAGACAGGGTAAGGGTGGGAGAGACATTCCTACGGTGGGTGAGGGTGCTGTATGCCTGTCCACGGGTGCAAATATGGGTTAGGGGGGATACCCTGAGAGCATTGGGCTGTGCAGAGGAACAGGGCAGGGGTGCCCTCTGCCGCCCCTATTGTATCCATAGGTCATTGGGCCGTTGGCAGCCTACGTCAGAGGGCAAGTAGATATTGGTGGAACTGAGCTGCAGGAGCAGCTTAGTAGTGTAGTACTTTGTGTGGATGATGTTATCCATACATTGGGGCCCCCTTTGGTTAGCCTGCCAAATCTGCTAAAGGCAGTAGGGCAGTATGGTGAGGGATCGGGCCACCAGACGAACGTACATAAGTCGGACATATTGAGGGCAAATATGGATACGGGATTGGAGGCGAGGTGGGGGAGGGCACATGGTCAGTACAATGGGTACATGCAGGATCCCGGTATGTGGTGTGGTGACGAAACAGGGTTAAACCCTGGAGAAAACAGGAGAAATCAGTTTTTTTCCCTGAAGCAAAGAGCAGTGCAGGAAGGGAAAGGGTTAAACCTGCAAGAAATGAAAAAAATTCTGTGCACCAAAGGCTAGAGAGGGAGCCACACCTCAGCTCCATGACAACCGAGGGAGCTGACATGGGAAGCAGAGGGGCGGAGTCAGAGCTCATAGGACAGCCCCAAACATTTAAGCAGAGAGAAACAGTTAGTAAGGGGGAGGTGCAGAGAGAGGTGGAGAGAGCCTTGGAAAGAGGCGTGGAAAGGAACAGGAAGAAGAAACACGTGAGGAGCAGCAGAGAGAAGTGGGAGAGAAGAAGGAATAATCCTCGGGAGGAAAGCCTGGATAGTTTGCCCAGGAGTCAGAGGAGTTCTTCTCGGGAGTCTGCTGTTGAAGCTGTCCTGAAAGGTGGGAGAATAGGCAGAAGCAAATGCCCTGTTAAACAGCTGCATAAAGATTCTTATTGCAGGCAGCATGTTTATAGTTCCAGCCTTGAGAGAAGCCCAGCTGATATAAAGCAATTAGCTGACCAGAAGCTTGGGAGACAGAAGTATGAGCCAGACCTTGCTGAGGACCAGGATACAAGAGTCCAGGTGAAGCAGTCTGGGGACAAGTGGTCACCTTTAGCACTACCAGAGAAGTTAAGGACTGCTAGAAAAAAGGTAAGCCCTCTTGAGACATTTAAATCTATGTTAAGGGAGAGTGGTCTCCTGGGTTCTTTCCCCACACCTCAGTCTAAGGAAGAGTCTCGCTGGAGGCAGCTTAAAACTCTGTTAGAGCAATGGAAGCCTGCTGTTCAGAACCCTGAGGATAGCCAGGTTATATCAGACTCTGAGGAAGAGGCTATGCAAACTGAAGAAGCCCCTTTATGAAGTGAATGCTCTGATATGGAGATATGACTGTGCTTATTGTCAAAGGGAGTAACGCTGCTAATGTTGTATACTGACATTACAAGTGCTGGAAGAAGCCTGAAGCTTAGCTTGGTGGATTAACACTGGGAAAGCATTGAAATCCTGGAGGTGTAAAGCCTAGCAAGTGGGGCACTGTGAAGGAAGAGAATGCAAAGGGTTTACTAATGGTTATACAATTGCAACAGCTGGTCTAAAGAAGAGAGAGAGCTGTTAATGCTTTTGAGTGAATACCTCAAACTTATAAACCCCTGATGGTGGCGATAGGGAGGGACGTAGGAAGATGGAGGGGGCTCCCCCTGACGTAGATGGGGAGAGTAGCTACAATACGGATGTCTGTGTTACCACAGGGTTTGGTTGTCCCAATGGCCCTACCGCCCAACGTGATGATGAGGTGCCTTAGGGGGCTGCACGATCCCATAATTAGGCGTATTCAGGTGGGCAGGAGGGCAAGGGTAGAGAGGCATGCCATGCGTCGACTGCAGGAGGGAGGGGGGCTTGGAGCCCCCAATTTGGACAACCACTACGACGCCAAACAGCATAGGGCATTGTTTGTGCGGAGAGAGAGAGGGAGAACCCCGCAATGGGGTAGGCACAGGAAGTGTGTGCGGAGGCAGTGGTATGGGGTGTGGGGGGGAGGGTCGGGTAGGGGGCCATGAACCCGTAACGGAGGCTAACCATGCAGATGTGGGGGGATGGAAGGGTTAAGAACTGCAAGGGAGGTGCCTGCCCTGGGACACAAACATACAGAACACGGTTGCCTTTACCACGGGGTGGTGGGGGGGTTACAACGTTGGGCCAAGGAGGGCTGGGTGAGGGTGGGGCAGGTGTTGGATGCAATAGTGGGGTACGGCCCTATGCTGAACTCCGAAAGGTGTTTGGGGTGAGGGATAACGACCTACATTCGTATATGCAGATGTGGTACTACCTGCAAATGCAGGGGGTACAGAGGGGTCAACAGGGCTGGCCAACGGGGTATGTGTAACTGATGGATGAGCAAGGTTAACTGCGGGGTCGGGTGTCCAAACCGTAGCACCTACTGAATGCAGGGGCAGAGGGTACGGCCTGATGGCAGGAACAGTGGTAGAGGGAATGGGGGTGTCCCTGGGAGGTGGAGCGGTGGCAGCCCATCTCAGTAGGGGAAAAGAGGCCTGCATGGGGGATGGCTCGGGTAGAGAGCCCCCCTACATACCAGATCAGGATGATCTGGACCCCAGCTAGGCTGCACTGTATCTATCTGGAGCAAGTGGATACCTGTTGGAGGGGGTTTGGGGAGAGGGGTGACCCTATGCAGATAGTGTGGGGGTGCCATAAGCTGCAACAATTGTGGAGGGAGCTAGACGGTTCTATAGAGGGACCACAGGAATACAGATGGAGGTGGCCCCAGTCCATGTGGAATTGGTGAGGGGGGGGGTGCGATGGGACATGGTGAGGTGCTCTGTCCTATAACTTTTGTGTGTTAGTGGCTAGACCGACCATGTCACGAAAATGGACGTGTGCGGACGTACTGAGCATGAGGGACACTATTCGAGAGCTCAGGGTATCTGTGGGTGAGCAGTAATGTGGATGCACGTGGTTGAGCAAAGAAAGTGCAACATGAGGAGACCTGGGGGGGTATGCAAAATGTAGGGAGGGGGTGGCCAGCTGTTGGTGGTGAGGTAGGGGGATACGCAAGGAGGGGGGGAGAACAAGGGTTTGGAGTGGTACCCATTGTGGAATGGGAGGGGTGGGGGGTAGGGGGGTTTGGCCCATCAGGAGGAGGGGAGGGGAGGGGAGGGGGGAGTATGGGTGGAGGGAGGTATTGGGAGTGCCACAGGGTGCTGGGGATGTGGATGCGGTGGAGTAGAGTGTGGATGGTGTGACTGTCGAAAGGTGAGTTGCTGAATGTACCCTATGGGGCTTACCAGGTACCGGGGGGCCATATCGGGGAGCAGAGAGGCGTGGGCGGATGGGGTGGCCATGTGTGTACAGGGTGGTGTGGGGGGCGGGAAGGGGTGGCAACCTGTAGAGGGGGGGGCGCACCAAGGGGTCGCCGGGGGTCCATAGTGGCCGGTTGGTAGCGGGGATGCGATGTGGGAGGGGGCCAGGCCACCTGTTGAACTTAAGGCTGTGACGTGCAGTTAACGGCTTGTTTCGGCTTGGGGTGGAGGCAGTGTGCCATGTGGATACCCATGCGGAACACACAGTGCACATATCCCAGCCCAAGTACATCAGGATTGTCAGAGCGGCCCAGGGGAATGGCCTACAGGGTTGGGACACCTCCATGGCACACAGCGAAAGACCCCAGGCACAGGGTTGTACATAGTACCAGCAGTGCCCTACCAGTGTGCTACCAGGTTTGGGCATGGGGACAGGCCAGACAGCATGCACGGGGCAGTGGACGTTGTGGCACGGGGGCCCATCAACGGTATGGGGGGGCATGTGACCGGGGGGGTCACCCTTGTACATGGTCCCCTTGTACATGCAGCAGGGTGGGGATGACATATACACCCCCGGGAGGGCAATGGCCTCCACCAGGCCAACACCACAGAGTCTCCGTGTTGTACGGACGAGGGAGTTGCACAGCGCACGGAGCCCCATGGGCAGGGCATGCTGCACGTATGCAGGTGCGGGAGGGCAGGCCTATTGTCACCATCTGGGGGGGTGGCGGCCATAGCCAGAGCCCCGGATGCGGCAGCCAGGGCCAGGATATGACAGGGAGAGCCAGGGCAGGGAACGGGCTGAGGGCAGTGGCAGCGGCCAAGGGGAAGGGGGAGCAGGATGCCAGACTGCCACAGGCCAAACCACAGTCACAGGCTGGAGGGGTTGGCCCACTAAAGAGCAGGGCAGGGCCACGGAGCCCCCCAGGAGCTGGAGCCGCTAAGTGGGACATAGCATGTCCACGGGAGGGTTGGCAGCCACACACAGGAGGGGTACCACGCTCACCTGGGACGCTTATAGCTGGGGACAGTGTGAGGGACAACGAAATGGGGCCTATGCAGCTTGGGGAAGCTGTGGCACACCTCATAGTGGGGGGCACTATCATGGACTGTGCTCAGTGCGATGCTCCCGATCCTGCGGAACATGGATGGGACATGCCTGTCCTGTGAGGGGGTGCACCAGGGAGGGGTACCCACAGTGCCCAGGCTGGGTGGCCCTGATCACCCCCTGACGCTGGGGGGCAGTCATCGTGGCTGCAGATTCACAGCTAGAGACAGATATGCAGCTGCCAAGCTCCTGCTGCAGGGGCGAGGGCACGGGGGTATGAACGTGGCCTCTCTAACAGAGCTTAACGCTACCCTGCATCATATTCGTAGGTTACCAGTACCTGTTGCTGGTGTAGGGCTCTGCAGTCGTGAGTGATGGCGGCACCTGTTGTTACCAGCCACTGGCAGCAGGGCTAGAGGGGGACAAGCTATCCCCGCTGCTATGGACCAGTGTATCCCGCACTATGGTGGCCCCAGAAACACTCATTTCTGGGATATGTGTGTTTCCTGGGAATGCTCTGTGTCCCTGAAACTCGGACACCTATCCTGTAGGTGGTGATCATGCACCATTGTGTTACATACATATCTGCCCTGTGCCTCGCCCCTTGGCACCCTGACTACATGTCCCCTGTGAGATGCACACATACCGCTAAGCACTGACTACCGATAGGTGAGAGAGGCTGGTGATACACAGACCGTGGAGTGGCCCTATGTTAACCCACACCCCCCTTAGCCAGGGGTGAGGGGTGCCAGTGTGACACGTTACACGGTCTGATGTCTACCCATGGTGGACACAGCTGGGGAAGAGGGGGACATGGGCCGGTTGCGTTAGTGGCACGGGGTGGTGACATGGGGTGGACAGGAGGGGGGCTCTGTGTGTAGTGGCCCCACAAAAGCAACACAGGACACATGGCATCAGCTACAGCCGCTTGTGCAGCAGTTTATTTCCCCCTCCCCCTGCCACGCCTTGCGCGGTCCCTCCCACCCCGTGTTGATGGTGGGATGCCTGCCGCCGCTGCTGCTGCCGCTGGTGGTGGTGGTGGTGGCGGTGGTGGTGGCGTCGGCCCTCTGTTTGCCGCAAGAAGCTCCAGGCTGGCAGCCATGCGCTAGGCCGATGAGGCCAGGTCCTACACCCCCGCCAGGACTCCCGACATTGTGCACTGCAGGAGCCGTGATGCACGGCGTTGGCAGCGCTGTTCCCTCACCACCGCTCGCAGTACATGCCGTATACCTGTGGGGACAGCAGATAGTGCATTGTGGGACAGGGAACCATCCACCACCTGTACAGAGGCATTGCCACCCTAACACAGTTGGACACTAACCCTCTGCATCCCTCTGTGCCGCTGCTGAGTGCGCCTGCATCTGCCCAATAACCTCAGACACTGCAGCCAGCGCCTCTTGCCTGGTCCGCTGTTCATCTTCAACAGCCACTTCCCCCGTGGCTGCATTGGTGGGTGGTGCGCCATCCCATACAGGCTGTGTGCCCTGCCTGCTGTCCTCCCCTGGGGGTGGGAATGGACCACCTGCTCCCTCCTGGCCCACCTCTGGCACAGGGTCCATCAGGGTGCACGGCCCAGGCTCGTTGTCCTCTGGTGCCTCCTCTGGTGCGTCAATGGAGCAAATGTCACCTGTAGGGCACAATGTTACATAGGTCAGATGAGGCATGACTGCCTGTCTACCCCCGTCCCACCCCCCTACGGGCACATGTGTGTGGGTGAGCCGCATGGGTCTGGGCCAGGGCCCCTGTGCCTCCCCCAACGTTCGTTCTCAATCCATGCCAGTGGGCCCTGTGCCCTGCACTGCCACGGCCCCCTACCCCCCTTGCATGCTGCCACATACCCCATGCAGCCCCATCACTGCCTTCAGCTCTGCAACCACTGACCATGGTTGGCACAGCTGCATTGTGCTGTCCTGTTGGCCATGTCACTACCTGTGTGGCCCTGCTGCCTCTGCCAACCCTGCAGCGTATCCCCTGCAACACATTGGCAGCCTCTGCTGGTACTGTGGGCCTGTCCTCCTTGCCCCCGCACCCATCCACTGTGCTGTGCCGCCCCCTGCCCACCATAGACACGTCCCCCCATGGGTCATGAACCAGCAGCTGCCCATATGCCTGTGCCGCCCCCTGGTTCCCAAACAGCCATGTCATGCCACCCCCACCCCACCCTTGGTCCACCCCTACACATGTGCATGTGGTGTCTCCCACTGGTGCAGCTCACTCTCACACATACCGGCACGTGGGTGTGCTGTGTCCAATGCAGGGGGCAGGCCATGGATGTACATAGGCCCCAGTCGGTCTGCCAGGCGCCGCTCGAGATCACTTAAGGTGGCCACCTGTGCTGGGCCCCCTCCAGTGCTCTGTGCCCCTCGCCTCTCCCTGGCGAGCTCATTGCGTATGTTGCGCTTTATGTCACAGTAGCGTTTACATAGACTTTCCACATCATGATGGGGCCCATCTGCAGTTTCCACCGCTACCTGCACCTCCGCCCATGCCCTGGTGCATGTGGCAATTGTAGTAGTTGCGCTGAGGCGTCTGAAGAGCAGGTCATAGTGATCAAGGATGCTGGCCAGGAGGAAATCATTCTCCTCCTGGCTGAACCGCACCACCCTCTTCCTGACCTCCTCTGGCACTGGGGTCCTGCGCCGCCTTTGCCCTTGTGCACTGATGGCCTCCTCACTTGGGTGCTGCTGTGCCCCAGATGGGCCTGGCCTCTCATCATCTCCATCAGGGTTTGGCACTGGTGTGTTTGTTGTTTGCTCCACTCCAGCCTCCTCTGTTCCCCGGTTCCTGCACTCCATACCTGTTTGGTTATGTGTGCTGAGGTGTGTGCCATTTTGTGCTCACTATACTTATAGGTATATCTTGGGTGTGGCTCTACGCGTGTTGTGTACGCGCCAAGCGACGCGCGTTCCCCGTGCGCACGCATGTACGTGCCATGGTGACGTACCCTATGTGCGTTACTGTGGGCGGATCGCAGCGTTCTAGTATTCCTCCGTATTATCCCTAGCAGTACACAACCGCAGTATACACGCGCCCTCCTACCACCATCGTGGTTTCTGCTGCTTAGTAAATCAAATGCTCTATGAGATCGCAATGTTATTTTCTTTGTCTGTGTGCTAACACGCGCGTTTGGGGATAATGCAATTTGCATGGCACCCATTACGTCAGACGTACTTTGCACGCTGCGTGTATGCGCGTGGGAACGTGTCTTGCGTGCCTGTCCCACCTTGGCGTCTTCCAAATTTGGAATGGGGTGTACTTCACAGTATCTTTACACCCTGCTGCATCACAGGGACACACGTAGATGCCTTTCGTCGGATGCATTGCAGGAACGCGTGCTCCCGCGCGCGCTGCGTCGATGCATACAGGGTATTGGCTGTGATGGACCTTCCTGGCTCACCAGATGTGTATCATTAGTGTGATTTCCGTCCCCCGCCCCGCACCCTATTTCCCAGCCACCTGTCCTCCATCCTGTGTCTATCATGGCTCAGACTATGAATGCAGGTGGTGCAGTGTTTGCATTGCTGGAGCTGGCTGGGCTGCGCTTTCCGGAGGAGGGAGATGATGTTCCTGGGGCTGCGGCACTGGGCATGGGTGCTATCCTGCTGCAACTCAGGCCTGCAGCTGTGGGGGGTCCACAGGCGGGTGTGGGAGAACAACGGTGCCATAGGCATGCTGAGGCACGGCCCCACCTGCAACGCCTCTACAGGCCCAGGGCCATGCTCCAGGACATCAGGGAGGACCAGGTAATCTCCCTCTACCAGCTGGACACAGGAGTTATTAGGGAGCTCTATGAGGATCTCCGACCTGACCTCGAGCCCCTGACTGTCCGGTCACGTGCTGTACCGGGATTGGCCAAGCTCCTGGCTGCCCTACATTTCTTTGCCTCTGGCTGTTTCCAATTCTCAGTGGCCACAGTGGGTGGGATGAGTAGGCCAACATTCTCTCGCTGCCTCCACCAGGTACTGCGGGCCATGGTCAGCCGGGTTGGGAATTACATTGCCATTCCCAACAGTAGGCAACATTGGGTGGCCCTGGGACAGGCATTCCAGCGGATTGCAGGGATACCACACGTTATGGGAGCAATAGATTGCACACATGTTGCCCTGGTTCCACCCCGCGACAGGGAGGTTGTGTACCGCAACTGCAAACACTTCCATTCCCTGAATGTGCAGGTTGTTTGTGATGCAAGTATGCAGATTCTGAATGTGGTTCCACGGTTCCCAAGGTAAGCCCATGACTCCTATATCCTGCAGCACTCGGCACTGTTCGGCCAGTTTGAGGCTGGACAATATGAGGACTATGTCCTGCTGGGTAGGTATTCACCATATCTTACGTGTGCCTACTGTATATGATTCACAGGGCACCATTGTCACCTATGTCTTCTGCATGCCTGACATTGTGGTGTTATTTCCTGGTGCAGCCTATTGTAGACCTGACACTACATCACACCCTGTCACCTGGAATGTGGTCACATACCTCTGTGCGCTGCCACATGTCTCTCTGCCTACCATGTGTGTGTTATTGCTCATCTGGGTGTCCCTGCACACATGTGGTGTGGGCTGTACCCTGCATCTGCTGTTCACTTAACAAGCTCCCGTGTCCAGGGGCACTCTGGACGCATATGGTGTGTCCCTTCCATGGATGCGTGCAACACCTCTTGCTTGCCCATGGCTCCTGCACCTTGCCTAGGCCATACTGCACGGGCAGTTGTACATATGTCTGCCTGTGGGGTGTGTCCCTTTCTCACCCCATGTACCACAGGTTTGTGCATGTGCCATCTGGGGGGGGGGGAGAGGGAGGATTGGGGGCACAGAACCATCCACATGGTGTACAGTGTGTATGGGGCCTCCTCTCATTCGCCATGTAGGGGATGACACATGTCTTGAGCTGTGGGCGCACCTGCTATCACACATGTATGCTGCATGACTGTTCACTTTGGCCTGTCTCCACTGCCACTCCCACCTGGCCCCCCCGGGGGGGTGTTCCGTTGGCCTATGCTCTGTGTGCAATGTATCATGATGGTCACAGACTTGCACAACTGCACATCTCTGCCCCTCCAAGTATGCTCTGGGACTCCCAGCATCAGACTCTGGTGCACTGCCATCGTGTGCAATGCTGTGACGTCATGTGTGTGTGTCCATGCTTCTCTGCTGTCCGGTTGGGCATTGCTACATCAGTGATTCCATAGGTCTATCATCTCACGTGTGACTTTATGCCGTTTCTGTTTGCAGGTGATGCAGGATATGGGTGTCGTGCCTGGTTACTGACCCCTGTGCATCTCCCTCGGCCATGTGCAGAGATGCGGTACAATGATGCCCATGCCTCCAGCCACTCAGTCATTGAGCGCACCTTTGGCGTTCTAAAGAGTCGCTTCAGGTGTCTGGATAGGACCGGCGGTGCCTTACAGTACGGACCCCTGACTGTGGCAAAGATCATTCTGGCCTGTTGCATCCTCCACAACATTGCTCTCAGGCACAATGTCCCAGTCGATATTAATGAGGATCTTGGGGAGGATCCTGTGTGCCCTCCTGCACATGGCCGTGATGACACACGTGAGGGGATGGCGGCCAGGCAACACCTGATCAAGGAGCTCTTCTCCTGTAAGTTCTGCATGTGGGGGGATGTGCTTATGGGTCGCCATGTGTGAGCTGGTATGTGTGTTTCACAGCACTGTAATGACATGTCTCTATTTGTCTCTTGTGTTTCGGCTCCCCAGGATAGGCTGCTGTGTTCCTGCCTCCCAGGGATAGGCTGCTGATACTGCCCAATGCTGTGGTGCATGTAAGGACTGTGTGTATGTCACAGCAACATGAGGGTGACTGGGATGGGTGGACATACAGCTAGGTGTGCTGTGGTGGCAACACCACATGACACATATGTGTTTCCCTCTCCACTGCTCTTCTGGTGTTGCACATGTCTTTGGCCTCACACTCCATCCACCATATGCTCCATTTGACACACATGTGACCATTGCCTGTGCACATCTTGGGGGTCTACCTACTGTACCTGTGCACATGTTACCAGGTTGTGTGTGTCTCCGACACAGGGCATTGCAATGCTTAGGAACACATAAAGACCTCACTGTCATTGTTGCATTAGACAGCCTCGGTGCACCCATGTCTCCACTTGTCCCTGATTGTCTGCAGTCCAGCCAACTGCAGCTTGCGGCATGCTTACCTTGTCTCACGGTGTGTGTCTCTGTGTCTTTGGGACGTGTGTGTCTTGCCACCTGTCCAGTGTTGTTCATCCGTCTCTCTATGCCCTTCTGCTTCTGCCCTTCTGTACATTGTGTGCATGTGTCATATATTTTTCCCTGACGTGTCTCATGTTTGCTGGCAGGACACTTCACACCACCATTATGTTTCCACGCAGCAGAGCCTTCCTCGGCCATGCTCCACTGACAGCTGACCGTGAGGACGTGGTGATGGACGCAGTTCATTGACGTCTGCAGCCTCTACTGGGGCCCCTTGTGCCCTTGCCAGACTCTGGCTTTCCCCATCAGTCCAATGCTATACCTTTCAGGTAGGTTTCACCTTCCCTCCTCTGGGACATCGGCCACGTGCAGATGCTGCATTTGGCCTGTTAGTAGCAACGTGCATATCTGTGGTATCTCTGTGCACCGCCACTGCTGGACATGCTGTAGACCTCTGGGGTGCCTGTGTGACATGGGCATTCACATGACCATGTTGGGATTGTGTCCTGGTCTGCAGGGCCATCTCCTGCTGTGGTCCATGTGCACTATACTGTGTTTTGTGGTTGTGTCATGTTGTAGTGTTTAAGCATTCCTGATGCACATATTCTGATGTCAATGTGTCCTTTCTGACCTGATGGTGGGAGGAGGGAGGAGTGATCTAGTGGTTAGGAAAAGGTACTTCAGGCCGGAGGGCTGGGGGTTCAAGTCCCACCTGGGGACAGCAATCTCAGGCCGGAGGGACTGGGATTTCTAGTCCTGTAGGCACTCCTTGTGGTCTTGGGCAAGCCACTTAACCCTCCATTGCCCATGTTCCCTGTAAGTATTAGTGTATGTGTCTCATATCCCCTCATGTTAAATGTATCCCCCAATTGACCGCCTTGACCCGGTGAAAAGCGGGATATAAATACAGCTAAATAAATAAATGGTGGGTGTGGGTGTGCCTTTCCCTTATTTCTACCCCTTTCCACACAGGACACAGCCAACAAACAGGGCACATCTACCACACTTCATCTGGAGCCCCATCTGCCACATTTGTTTGGACAGAGACCTCTGTGAAACTGTCCCTGGGTGTTGTTGCCACTGGGAGACGGACTCCTGCAAGTTGGACACAGGCCTTTTTTGAACCTTCCTGTTGGCCTGCTATGTTGACTGTCACTGGGAAAACTGACACACCGTCGCTGACATGAAGTGTCTGGGTGTTTCGTTGTTTGCAGCTGGGGGGATCACCTTTGCATTGTTGTGGAACACTGACACATCACTGGGAATGTTGCATGGTCACTGTTGACTCTGCATGCTTCAATCTGTGTATGTGAGGTGTTGGGGATGGTAACTGATGTGCATACGGTGGGGGAGGGCGCTGTGGGGACATGTCATGCTGCCACCCTCCTCATCGCATCTTACAGTCTGGTTTGGACAGGTGGCAGAATGGGGGACAGGGGTTGGGGTGACAACAATGGGGTGGGAGGCAGGGTGGTTGGGATCCACGGGCAGCACCAGGTAGGTCGCCTTGCTGCATGGCTCAGATGTGTGTTGGCGATGGTGCTGTCTCCTTAGGCACCCTATAACATGCCGTATGAGTCACCCTTCCAAGTGCCCTATGGGGTCCCCCATAGGGGACATTATGTGGTGCCTTGGCAGACAGTGCACTTTATAATGTGCCCTCTGCAATGCCTTATGCGGCGCCTTAGGTTACGGCCCCATGAGGGTGTGTTTGCATCTGTATTTGGAAAAACTTAGAGAAGCTAGCAAAGTAGTCAAGAAGGCAAAGATTCAAAAGGAGGAGGAAATATCCAATGCAATAAAATGGGGGGATAAGACATTTTTCAGATATATTAGTGAGAAGAGGAAGGGCAAAAGTGGTATTGTCAGACTCAAGGGTGCAGGGGGGGAATATGTAGAAGCTGATAAGGATAAAGCGGAATTGCTTAACAAATATTTTTGTTCTGTGTTCACAGATGAAGAACCAGGAGCAGGACCTCAGAAAACACCCACAAATAAGAACAGAAGCGAGGGACATCTTGAACAATTTTCATAAGACTGTGTTCGTGAGAAACTAGCTCAACTTAAAGTAGACAAAGCGATGGGACCGGATGGGATACACTCTAGAATACTGAGGGAACTTGGGGACGTTCTAGCAACTCCACTGACTGACCTTTTCAATGCCTCGTTGGAGTCGGGAGTGGTGCCAAAGGACTGGAGAGAGGCTCATGTGGTGCCTTTACACAAAAGCAGAAGTAAGGATGTGGTTGAAAACTACAGGCCGGTTAGTTTAACTTCGGTGGTGAGTAAATTATTGGAAACGCTGCTGAAAGAGAAAATAGTGAGGTTTCTGGAGTCCGGAGGATTACAGGATCCGAGGCAGCATGGATTCACCAGAGGCAGGCCTTGTCAGACAAATCTGATTGATTTCTTTGACTGGGTGACCAGGGAGTTGGACCGAGGGAGAGCTCTAGATGTGGTGTATTTAGATTTCAGTAAAGCCTTTGACACTGTTCCTCACAGGCGACTTATAAACAAACTGAGCACCTAGGGATGGACCCTAAAGTTACTGCTTGGGTTAGAAATTGGTTGGGTGGGAGGCGACAAAGAGTACAAGTAAATGGAGCTCACTCTGAGGAGAAGGATGTTACCAGTGGTGTGCCCCAGGGATCTGTCCTTGGTCTGATTCTTTTTAACATCTTTGTTAGTGATATAGCGGAAGGGCTGTCGGGTAAGGTTTGCCTCTTTGCGGATGATACCAAAATCTGCAATAGAGTAGACACCCAGGAAGGTGTAGATAACATGAGGAGGGATCTAGCTAAGCTTGAAGAATGGTCTAGAATTTGGCAGCTGGGATTTAATGTTAAAAAATGTAAGGTCATGCATTTGGGCTGCAGCAATCCAAGGGAGCAATACAGTATAGGAGGTGAAGTACTTTTGTCCACTAAAGAAGAGCGGGACCTAGGGGTGATTGTGTCTGATGATCTTAAAGTAGCTAAACAGGTAGAAAAGGCGACGGCAAAAGCTAGAAGGATGCTTGGGTGCATACAGAGAGGAATGGCTAGCAGAAAAAAGGAGGTGATAATGCCTCTGTATAAGTCTTTGGTGCGACCTCATTTGGAGTATGGTGTGCAATTCTGGAGACCGCACCTTCAAAAGGATGTGAACAGGATGGAGTCGGTGCAGAGGGTTGCTACTAAAATGATTAATGGGCTTCATTATAAAGCATATGAGGACAGACTTAAGGATCTTAATATGTACACCTTAGAGGAAAGGCGGGATAGAGGTGATATGATTGAGATGTTTAAATACCTCCGTGGCATAAATGTTCAGGGAGAGAGCCTCTTTCAATTGAAAGCAAGTTCTGCTACGAGGGGACATGGGATGAGGGTGAAGGGAGATAGATTCAGGAGTAATATGCGGAAATATTTCTTTACGGAAAGAGTAGTGGATCCATGGAATAGTCTCCCAGTGGAGGTGGTAGAGATGAGGACAGTAACTGAATTCAAAAAAGCATGGGACCAACACAGAGGATCTCTAAAGGTAAAAAGTGGACTGTTGTAGTTGTTGTTATGGAAGGACAGACTAGATGGGCCTTGTGGTCTTTTTCTGTCATCATGTTTCTATGTTTCTATCATAACTCTCCTCTCCCGCTTCCAGTTCATCCCCATATGCTTTATGACAACAACCACTGACCATTTCAGTAGTCATGTTCTAAACCAACTCCATCCTGTTTATAACCTTTTGAAGGTGCAGTCTCCAGAATAGTACATAATATTCCAAATGAGATCTCACAAGGGACTTATAAAAAGGAGCTTTCATCTCCTTTTTCCTGTTGGCTATTCCTCTCCCTGTGCACCCAAGCATCTTTCTGGCTTTTGTCATCCCCTTTTCAACCTCTTTGCCACTTTAAGATCATCCAATATGATAAACCTCTGATCCCGTTCTTCTTTCATTCATTGAAGTACTTCATACTCTACATTGTATTGCTCCCTTGGGTTTTTGCAGCCCAAATGTATGACCTTAACTGCCAAAGTCTCAACCACTCTGCAAGCTTCACAAGATTCCTTCTCATTATCTACACCTTCCAGGGTGTCTACTCTGTTATTATCAAAAAAGAGGTAAGCCTTTCCTGATAGACCATGTGCAGTACCGCTTACAAAAATGTTAAAAACTACAGGATCAAGGACTGATCCGTGCTGCACACTACTGGCAACGCCCCTCTTTTCAGAGTGAACTCCATTCCTACTGCCCTTTGTTGCCTCCCACTCAACCCGCCTTTTTTTACCCAGTCTATCACTCTGGGCTCCATCCCCAAGAGCATTTAGTTTATAAGTTGCTGGTGAAGAAAGGTGTCAAAGGCCTTGATGAACTCTAAATAAATCACATCTAGTGCTCTCCGACAATCCAATTCTCTGATCATCCAATCAAAAAAATCAATTAGATTCGTCCAACAATACCTACCTCTAATAAAGTCATGCTGTTTTGGATCCTATAATCCTTTGGCTTCCAGAAACGACCCCATCCTCTGCTTTAGAAGCTTTCTATTAATTACTCAGTATAGCAGTCAGACTAACTGACCTGTAGTTCCTAACCTCATCCTTACTTCAGTTCTTATGAAAAGGAACCACATTCACCCATCTCCAGTCCTACTGAATCACTTCAGTTCTAAAGAAGCATTGAAAAGGTCAGGCAGCAGAGCCTAAGTTCCTTCAGTATCCTTAGATGAATCCCATATGACCCCATTGCTTTGTCTACTTTTAATTTAATCTGACCCCATTGCTTTGTCTACTTTTAATTTAACTAGCTCCTCACAAACAGTCTTCTGAAAATCATTTGAGGTTTACGTCACTTCCATTCCGTTTTGTTTGTTTTCTGAGGACCCATTCCTGGCCTTTTATCTGTGAACACAGAGCCCAAATATTTGGTAAGAAACTCTTATTTATCCTCATCAGCCTCTAAATATTTCTTCCTTTCACCCTTTAATTTCACAATGTCACCTTCACGCTTCCTCCTGTCACTAACATACCTAAAAAGAGTCTTGTTCACATATTTTACTGTATTAACTATTCTTTCTTCCAATTGCATCTTTGCTCTCCTGACAACTTTACCAGCTTCCCTTAGCTTTTCTTTCTGTGATCTCTTATAGTTTATGAACCATAACCTTTTCAGCTACTTCTTTTGAAAACCATAGCAGCCTCCTTTTTGTCTTTTATTTATTTTCCTAACAAAAATGGTTTCTTGCCCTTTTAGTTTTGCCCTCTGTTGTTCTGCTTTCCCTAGATGTTCCCATCTAGCTAGACTCCTTGAGGTATTCCGCCATCTTGATAAAGTTAGTTTTCCTGAAGTTTAGGACCCTTACTTTGGAATGAATTATCTCCACTTCTGTCCTAATACTGAAGCATATCATCCAGGGATTACTGGATGGTTTATGGTTCATTAAAAATTTGATATACTGCCTTTTTCAGGCATACAAAGTAGTTGACAAAGAAAATATTAAAATTAGCATAAAACACAGGTTAAAAGGAATAGGCAGGGAAAAAGAGGGAACTCCAGTCAATGGCAGTAAAGTGATCAAGGGTAGATGGAGAAGGAAAATCTTCCAGGTGTGACCTTGCCAACCAGTCACCGTTCTGAGATAGAAACTCCAAATGTGCATTAGAAGAAAAAGGTTTTCAAGTTGGACTTAAAGATGTTGTAGGTGATTGCTAAGTGGAGTTTAAAGAAAGGCTTTTCCAAAGAGAAGGAACAACAAAGAAAAGCTGAATGTGTGGTGAATTTGTGTCTTGCTTTAATTGGAACTACAAAAAAACAAGCACTCAACACTTGAAAACCCTAAACTAAAGAAGAGTGACTAACAGCAAATTAATGAGCCAACGCAAAAAAGATAATTTTTGTCGGAAGATCGGCCATGAGGTTAAAAGCCATAAGGTTAGAAGCCTCTCAAAGCCGTTACTTCCATTTTAATCAGTTTTATTATAGTCCAATAAAATAAGCCCACACAAGAGCCAAAATAAGTTGGTAAAAAAAAAAACCACAACTTGGTGCCACCTTTAAAACATGAATGTACATGATCTGTAATGAGCATGCGCCGGCGTCTCGGAGAGGTGGAGGTGCTGTCTGATGTTTTTCCTTTTGGCAGTTCAACTAAGCGTTGATACAGGGCATGAAATGTAAATTTGCCCGAAACGCAGTGCTGTGTACTTCTGGAAAACTGCTTTTGATATTTTCATCTATTTGGAAGTCTTCACTCCCACTTCGTCTTTTTTCGGAGTTTGAGAAAGCTGTTGGGACGTCTGGATCTGTGCGTTGCTTTCAACGGACTTTAATCAACTATCAATGGCGGTTCAGATAAGTTAAAGTGTCTTCAAGTACTTGTTTCTTTATGTACATTCATGTTTTAAAGGTGGCACCAAGTTGTGTTTTTTTTTACCACCTTATTTTGGCTCTTGTGTGGGCTTATTTTATTGGACTATAATAAAACTGATTAAAATGGAAGTAACGGCTTCGAGAGGCTTCTAACCTTGTGGCTTTTAACCTCATGGCCGATCTTCTGACAAAAATTATCGTTTTTGCGTTGGTTCATTAATTTGCTGTTAGTCACTCTTCTTTAGTTTTTGCTTTAATTGGAGGCAGAATAACTAAAAGATTACTGTGAACTGATCGAAGCAGGCAGGATGGAATTTATAGAGAAATGAGAGATGAGAGGTAGTCAGGGGCTTCATTATGGAGTGAATTAAATGTAAGGATGAGAATCTTGAATTGGATTTTGTCTCAAATGGGAGGCCAGTGTTGATGAATCATAAGTAGTGTGACGTGATCATATTATTGAGTGTTAGAAGGCAAACAGTGGTGTTTTGAATTGACTGCAGGCAGAGTTAGTTCAAAGTATTAACAAACATTAAAGCTCCCCCCCTCCACCCCCAGCTGTTAGAATCTATTATTTAGCTTTGAGTGACTTGCTTTTTGCTGCTCCCCAGAAGCTGATGCTCTAGGCAATTACTTTGTTTGCTTAATGGTCGTACTGGCCCTGACTGCAAGCATTTTAGTTCTTAAACAGGAAAGCACAAATAAATGAAATCGCAGTAATCCTGCTGAGATATGTCAAGACTCTAAATAATGGTAGTCTGGCCTGAAAGATCAAAAAAAGGGCAAATGTCATGCAAACGCTGAAGAGAAATAAAGGAGGATTTAACTACAGAGATGATTTATTTGGAAAGCGGAAGCTCTGTGTTGAGGATAACACTCAGGTATTTAAAAGAAGAAGCAAGGGTGATAGGAGAGCCATTTAGAACAGGATTAACAGTGGGAGAGAGCCATATTGCAATAGTTTTCTGAGGATTAAGTTGAAGATAGACGTAGTCACTGAGCAACCTTAGAAAGACAGGAATTGGTGGAGGACAGATCTGGGCTGATGGACTTGGTATAAGTGACTAGGAGAATATTGTAGGTATAGAGATAAGGGGCAATTCCAGACTCTTGATAATAGAGGGACAAGAACAGAGCCTTGGGGTACTCCACAGGGAAGGGGAAGGAGAAAGAGGAGCCAATAGAAACTTCCAAAGTGTGATGTGAATGAAAAGAGAGAATGTCATCACAAAGGCCACTGTGAAAAAGATGAGAAAGAAGAATGTCGGCCCAATATTGCATTGGGCAGGGCTAAGCGCCGTAGCCGCATAGCCTGCCCGCCAACCCCTTAACCCTAGATTTTCACTTCCGCAACAATGGAAGTGAAAACCACAGCTGGAAAGCCGCCAAGCCTAACTGAGCAGCAGCAATTGTGGATGCTGCCCGGTTTGCCCCGGCGCCTTAAAGATAGGTGAGGGTTTTCCTCACCTATCTTTAAGGCACAGAGCACTAACCAGATAGCATCCAAAATCTCTGCTATCTGATTAGTGTCATTCCTCGCCTCCACTCCACCCCAGAATGCTACCAACATGCCCCGATGCTAACCAGATAGCATCTGAGCACGTAGGGGACTTAATTGGGGATTTTCAAAGGCACTAGCCATGTAGGTGCCTTTGAAAATCCCCGATTAACCTGGGCTGTTGACCATGTAAATGCCTTTGAAAACCAGGCCCGTCATGATTAAGCAGGTTGAAGGCACAGGAAAGGTCCAAAGAGATAATCGGAGTGATTTTTCTAGTGTCTAGAGCACTGCTAATGTCACTCAGGAAGGATATACAGTAATGATGGTCTGAAGTGCAATGAATAAGGCAAAAAAAAGGATTGGCATGGATGGAGTAAGTGTGACTGTTCAACATGATGAGATAGCTGAGTTAAAATCCAACATTTGGTGAGTTTAGAGATGAACTGAAGAATGGAAAGAGGTCAATAATTTGAAAGAGTGGACTTATCTAGTTTGGTTTTTAAGAAGGGCTCAGACAAGTGCTTTTTTCCAAGAATCTGGAAAAGAACTTGTAGACAAAGCTAAGATTAATGAGATTATGCGCCAAAGGAATTAGACCCTAGGACAGTTGTGTTTAGCCAAACGCAAAGATGGAATGAAGTCCAGGTGAGCAGTGATCTTATGGATGGTATTGAAGAGTTTACTTAGGAGATGTCTTTGGTCAGAGTAAAGTTGGACCAGAAATGTACTGGAACAGCAGAAGATGAAATAGAATCTGAGACTGGAGAGAAAAGTGTTGGCACCAGGAAGTAGAATTGTAAAATATTTACTTTGGAGTGAAAATAGGTGGTAAGAGTATTGACAGAAGGCCCTTCCCAATGGCCATGAAGGGACAGTTTTGGGACATTGCAAGCCTTTATTCAATTGAGCAGAAAAATAATCCTTCTTTGCAGAGATTACGCACTTGCAAGATGATCACCTCCTATACAGTTCTCCCTGTAGAGAATCCAGGATTTCCCTCCTTCTGGATGGCACTACAGCTAGGATATCCCAATTAACATCTGACAATTTGAAATATCCTACTAATAGCACTTCCCCTTTGATAGCAATATTGTGAATATTTTCAATTACATCTTTAGCTATTTTTTCTGCCTGTGAGGGAGGTCTATACGAGGAGGGGGAGGGGCTGATAAGTCTCTGGCTTTGCTTTATGTTTCATTATAAGGTCTGAGACTTATCAAGCCCCTCTCCCTCCTTGTATAGCATACCAATATAAACAGATGTTTCATTCTCCCTTTTCAGATTAATCCACAGTGCCACTTCCTTCCCTTATAAGCCCCACAGTTCTGTGACTAAAATTATTTTTAACATATTGCACTACTGCTCCTCCCTTTTGTCCTATGCTGTCTTTTCTGAATAGATTATAGCCTGATATAACTATATTCCAGTCATTATTTTCTATCACTATGTCTCCATGACTGTCACTACTGCATCTGCAAGTCAGTCGTTTCCATTACAGCTTATAAATATGTGCATACTTTGAGCATTGGTATAGCCAGCTCTTTAGATGTTGTCCTTTTTCCCCCTCCTGGGGGCTTTGTTCACCCAGCTCTGACAATCCTAGTTTAAAGCCCTCCTCACTAGGTTAGGCAGTCTGTTGCAGAAGACACTTCACCCCTTCTTCAAAAGATGGATGCATCTCTGCTCAGCAGCCCTTGGAAAATCATGCCACAGTCCAGGAATTCAAACTTTTTTGAGGACACCATCCATGCAGCCAGGCATTGATCTCCAGGATGCAAGCCTCTCAGTCTTGGCCTTGATCCTCCTCATGGAGGATTCAGGAGAACCTCAATCCTTCCGGTGCACCTATCTGCTTCACCTTCTCTCCCAGAGCCACAAAATCAATTTTGATAAACTTGGATGGGAACCTAACAGTATCATTTGTGCCAACATGGTTGAGTAGCATCGGATAATAGTCAGTGGGCTTTTCACAATGTTTTAGATCTTGGTGCCAGGCAGGCAACACACCTGCTGGGACATCATGTATGAATGGCAGATGAATGCTTCTGTACCCTTTAGAAGGAGTCACCAACCATCACTACCTTTCTCTTACTAGTGGTTGCTGATCCTAAAGCTTTGGGGTTGCTCTAGCACCTCCAGTTCTTGGGATGTTATATCCTCTTCCACTTCAATAATGTGCATGGGGTTTGAAGAATATCTTTGTTGCTGTCAACCAGATAGACAATATTCAGCATTATGCTTTGACAACTGAGAAGCAAACCTGGGTGTAATTCCCAGGGCTGGCCCAACCATTAGGCAAAGTAGTTGGTAACTTAGGGCAGCAACTTCTGATGGGCAGCAAAGAACAGGGGATTCAATGCTAAACAATAGCTTTTGACAGCCAGGGAAAGGGAGTGTAAGGCTTAAGATTTTTCGAGGGCACCAAGAAAGGGAGAAGCAAGTGCTACTCTTTTATTATTAATAATAGAACAGAAAAAAGTTCTGAAAATGCCTCATTCTGCCCTCTTGATCATAGAAGGTTACTACAAATGTACTCTAGGGGTGGAATAGAGTTGTGAGATAACAAAGGAGCGCCGTGTTAGACGTCATGAAGGATTTTTCTGATGTCATATCAGATAGAGTAAGGAAAGGACTATGCATAAGAAATACACCAGCCCTGTTTCAAGATGATTTTTCTCTCACTTTGTCACCAGTTAGCAAGTAGTTGTTTTAGAACAGCTAGATCATGTGGATTTTTTCCTTTGTGATCACATGATCAGATACCAAGTTAGCAGCAGCAGCATCCATTATACATCAGAGCTGTGGGAAAAGCCCTTGTTTTAGATATAGACTGATGAATCCCGAAACCTCTGTCTGGATTTTCTCACTGTGAAATGTTAGCTTAACAGCACAATAAGAAAAATGTTTCAAGTTAAATGTTAGTACAAGGGATATCATTTGGAGTTTCTGTGATACATCATCACATCGCATTGATATGATGGCATTATTGCCACCAACTGTTTTGGCTTCCAGATGATAAGAATACAAGAATACAAGTTTCTATTCATATCTTTTCCAGTTTTCAATCTGGCTTCTGTACACATGTCCAGAAAGCTATACCATGATTCTAATTCTGAATCCAGCAGGTAGGCACCGATCATTTGTCCCCGTTATTCGCGTCTGCCTACACCAAAGCAAGAAGTATTCTCCAGGCAATAAAGTTTTCACTACAAATTAAATTATGGAATACACTAAAAACATATTCTTTAACCTACAAAACATATTTGGTATTATCAAATGTACTACTGATGGAACCTGGCCGAGCGGTTTGGCAGAAACAAGCCAAAAGAAATTGTGGAAAATGTCCTCTTCAGTGCTTTTGTTGAATTAAAACACATGTATATTTTAAAAATTCCAGCTTGAAGAGCACTCCCCATATGCTAGAAAACAGGGTCTTATTTCAAAGATTTTAAAAAAGAATTGTGACTCATGACTGAAGCAGATGAGTGCATTTGTGCATTTGAAATTCATTAGCAGCATTGGAGTTATATATTGGAAATAAATAAATGTTACCATCAGGAGCCCCTTGCTGGATTGTGAGCATTTAGACAATTCAAATTAAATACTGTATCTATGGAGTATGTTTACTAAAGCATGTTAGGCTGTTGCAGTTAACACCGCATTTTTGTGCAGATCATGCCATGTTAGTTGCCAATGTGGTACGCTATCTGTTGGGGGCATGCGCAGTATTTTCCTAGCAGATAACACTCTGAAATTGAAGACAGCATGGCTCCGCAGAACTGTGGATGCATATAATGCTACTCATAGAGATGCTATTATTTGTACCTGTGCTCTTCTGCAACTTTGATGGCGACTGAATGCTGCTGATACCCACAGTAACCACACATTACAGACACATCTACTCTCTGCCCATATCCCACATACTCTGGCAGTTAATAGAGTTTCTGTAGATAGTGCAGAAAATTGCTGCACTGGTTGCATTTGCCCTGTGTTATCTGTTAACGCAGGCCAAGAGAACGCTCCACTGGTGCATCAACAGGTAGCACAGTTTAGTAAACATGCCCCTATATTTAAGGATAAGTAAATGTTTACAAGGGAGGGGGATGATCGTGGGCTAATGCATGCTGAGTAAGCATTTTGAGTGGTGTCATGTAGCTAAGCACTATTTATACTGTATGGGGGTCATTCCGAGCCAAGAATAGTGGGGATGGACGTCCCTGTCCTCCTTCCCCACACATACGCGGAAGTTAGATGGGGGCAGGAAAGGGGAGGATCGGGGATGACATTAGGGTGGGCAGTGTGCAGTCACCGGTCCGAGATGTACAGGGTCAATTCTAATGTATATATGTGCTGTTATATTGTACAAAGTTAACCATATTAGATGTAATGTTCAAGTTCTGTTCATTGTAAATCATCTTAATTGCCGGATAAGGCGGTATATAAGAATGTGAAATAAATAAATTAATCATGTTGGCCCTCTAAGTCCGGTGCCAGTGACTTGAATAGGGAAGTTATTCCACCTCCAAGGTGGAATAACTTCCCGATTCGGCAGGATCGGCGGTCCTGGGTATGGCAGCAGCAGGAGGGGGCAGAAAGCATTCCCCGCAGTCTGACCCTAGCCCTGGTAGGCCAAATTGGGGGTCGGGCTGTGGGGAATGCAATTTGGAGGCTGGCGGCTGGGAATATCGGCTTTTAAATGGAGCTGTGGTGCCATGGCAACCAGACACCACGGTGCCACGGCTCCATTTAAAAGCCCTGACTGAGTTAGTTGGGGAAAGCCTGTACATGCAGATCAGACGGAATCGGGGTTCAGGTCTGCATGTACAGGCCTGTTCGCAATTCTGATCCCACAGGGCTTGACATGTCCCGGGGGATCAGAATCACGACACCCTTTGTGCGTCCAGTTCCGGGCGGGGAAACAGAGGGCTTCTACGTCCACACTGGAATCAGGCTCAATGTGCACAATTACAACATCAAATTTGTTGCTGGGAGATAGGGTCAAGGCCAGTAGTATAGCTGCATTTAAGAAAGGCTTCAACAAGTTTCTGGCAACTACATCCATTAACAACTACTACTCAGATAAGGCTTTGGAATGAAGTGCCCAATCTTCATTTGGGTAGGCTATGTTCCGCTACGGTGCATTGCCCTACCCACCGACCCTTAACCCTGGATATTCAATGCCAGGATCATATGCAGCCCCTGGTATTGAATATCCAGGGATCACCACAGACACCAGAAGCCACAGTAACTAACCCAGTAGCAGCAATATTGCATGCTGCCTGGTTAGCTCCTGAGCCTTTAAGATAGGCAAGGGAATTAGTGGCAGTCTCCACCTCTGCTCTGCCTCTTCTCTACCCCAGAACACCCCCAACATGCTCCGATGCTAACTGCATAGCACTGGGGCATGTGGCAGGGTTAGAAGGAGATATTCAACAGCACGAACTATAAGGGGCATGTTTACTAAAACCCCGCTAATGTGCGGGCCGCGCTAGTGTGCGGGTGCCATATAAGGAGTGGGCGTTTCTTTCTGAAAAAGAAAAACTATCGCACCGTTTTTTCATTTTCATTTTGAGCAAGGTGGCGTCGGTCCCATGAAGTTAATAGCGCAGAGCGCTACCTTTATATTTATTTTCGGATCCCCTTCCGTCGAATCGTTTTTGTGGCCGTTTATACACTCAGGCAAGGGCACAATTAGAGTTGACAAGAAATGAAGGAACAGTACTACGGCAGCATAAGAACACGTGGTCTTGAGGTTAAAAGTTAATCTCATTCAGGCTTTCTTATGACAATAAGATAGGAGCCAATTCAGTAATAAAAGCCTACAATATACAGCCATTATTGCCCCTGATGAAGGTTTTGCGAAACATGGCCAGTGTCGGGCCAGTGGCTGAAGTGGAATAAAGTAATAAAAGTTTTTTATATTTTACACGTCCTTTTGTTGTATTCCACGGTTTGTGACTGGGTTTTTCGGTGCACGTGGATTCGTACTAAGAAATGCAGTCAGAGACCAAGAAAATGTGGCAGAAAGATGCAGAAATATTCCCCATTGTATTAGGAGCCACAGGCTTGACAGAGAAGATTTTCCCATGGGCTTGATAGAGAAGATTTTCTAAGCGCATCTTGACAAACTACCCATACATGTTATTACTACTATTACTACTACTATTGAACATTAATATACTGCTACAAGGCAAATGCAGTACTACTACTATTGAACATTTATATTTGCTACAAGGCAAATGCAGTACTGTACAGATACATATAAAGATGGTGTCTGCTCATCAGAGTTTACAATCTAGTCAAGACAAACAATACAATAGCTGAGGACAAGGATACAACTAGGGAAAGGTAAGAAGACATATAGGAAACTAAGCAGATCAGGATCCAAAAGCAGCCTCTAAGACGTGAGATTTCAGCATGCATTTGAAAAGGGACAAAGATGAAGCCTGATGTATAGACTCAGGTAGTTTGTTCCAGGCATAAGGAGCAATGAGGTGAAAGGGTCAAAGTCTGGAATTGGCAGTGGAAGCAAAGAAGACAGAGAGAAGCACTCTACTAGAAGTGGAGTTCACGAGGAGGGATGTAGGGATAGATGAGAGAGGAAAGGTAGTGAGGAGCAGCATTAGAATGAATACATTTATAGGTCAGAAGGAGAAGTTTGAACTGGATACAGAAATAGAAGGGGAGCCAATGAAATGACTTGAGAAGAGGGGTTATATAAGCATATTGGGGCTGGGGGAAGATTAGCTGTGCACCCGAGTTTTGAACAGATAGAAGGGAAAAGGGATGATTCAGAGGGAGACCAGCAAGGAAGAGGTTGCAATAGTCAATACAGGAGGTGACTAAAGAGTAGATAAGTGTCTTAGTAGTGTTCAGAAAAGAAGAGGCAAATTTTGTTGATATGACAGAGGAAGAAATGACAGGTTTTAGCTATCAGTTGGATGTGTGTGGAGGAGATATGGAGAAGAAGAGTATTATCCACAGAGATAGAGAAAGGAGGAAGAAGGATGGTTGGTTTAGGGAGAAAAATAAGCAGCTCAGTTTTGGCCATGTTCAATTTCAAATGATGGTGAGACATCCAGGCAGTGATGTCAGATAGGCAGGCAGAGATTCAGGCCTTGAATGCCAGAGACATATCAGGTGTAGAGAGATAGATCTGAGAGTCATCAGCATAAAAGTGATACTGAAAACCTTGGGAGGAGATCAGAGCACCAAGAGACTGGGTATAGAGAGAGACCAGGAGTGGGCCCAGAACAGACTCTTGGGGTACACCACCTGAGAGTGGGAGAGCATTAGTGGATGATCCATCAGAACAAACACTGAAAGGGCTATGGGAGAGATAAGAAGAGAACTAGGATAGCACAGAGCCCTTATAACCAAGTGAGAACAAGATATGGAGAAGGTGGTGGTCAACAGTGTCAAAAGCAGCAGAAAGGTCAAGAAAATTGAGGATTGAGTAAAGGTATTTGGATTTAGCCAGGAACAGGTTGCTGAAGACTTTGGGAAGAGCTGTTTCAGTAGTATCTAAAGGATGAAAGCCAGATTGCAGAGGGACCAGAAGGGCTTGAGAGGAGAGAAAGTAAAGGCAGAAGCAGTGAACCACACACTCAAGTATTTAGAAATGAAGAGAAGGAGGGAAATGGGTTGATAATTAGAAGGACAAGTAGGATCAAGTGAAGGTTTCTTGAGGAGAGGAGTGACCACAGCATGCTTGAAGGCTGCTAGGACAGTTGCAATGGAGAGCGATAGGTTGAGAATATGAGAGATGGGAGGGATGACAATGGAGGAGATGGAGTTAAGGAGATGGGTGGGGAAGGATAAGAGGAGCAGGCAGTGAGTTTAGAGGAGGAAAGAAGATAAGTGATTTCCTCTTCGGAGAGCTTAGAAAAGGAAGAAAGGGTAGCAGACATTGAGAGAAAGAGTTGAGAGTGAAGAGGGGGAGGAGGGGATGAATCTGAAGTCATGGGGAATTGGAGTGTAATCTTGTGGACTTTGTCATGGAAATGGTCGATCAGGGTTTGGGCAGAAAGGGAAGCAAGGGTCGGAGGCAGAGGTGCCTTGAGGAGATAGTTGAGAGTTGTAAAGCAACGATGAGGGTCAGAGGTAAGAGAGTTAGTCAGATGGACAAAGACGTTTTGTTTGGTAAATGCTATAGATGACTGGAAAGAGGCAAGCATGAATTTTAAGTGAAAAAAATCACCAAGGGTGAGGGATTTGAGCCAAATGTGCTCAGCCGAGCAGGCACAGGATATTGGATAATGGGTAGTCAAAGATAACCAGGGCTGAGCTACAGTGCACCTCACAGGATGTGGCATGGGTGGAGCAAGATTATCTAGAGCAAAGGAGAGTACAGTATTATAGGAAACTACAGCCTCATGAACAGACTTAGAAAACATAGAGAAGGAAAGAGGTGATGAGACAATAGTGGAGAGAGTCAATGGATAGATAGCATGAAGATTTCTAAAGAGGTTAGAGGAGATTGGTCGAGACAGAGTGATGAAGAGTGTGGTTTAACAGGTGATGGCCAGATAAGGGAAGAACAGAAGTACAGGAATTATATGGTAAACAATTAGAGAAGAAAAAAAGGTCAAAATGCTGATGAGTGGGGGCAGTAGAGCAAAGCTGGAGGTTAAATGAGGAAGTAAAGAAGAGGAGATTAAAAGCATAAGGGTCAGAAGGTTTATCAACATGAATATTAAAGTCACCAAGAATAAGAGAGGGGGAAGATGAATCCATAAAGAAGGAAAACCACGAGTCAAAGTCAGTGAGAAAGGTAGAATTGGATTGTCAGGGGGTAGATAAATAGCAGCTAACCAGAAAGGTAATGGATTAAAAAGGTGGATGGAGTGGACGTCAAAGGAAGGAAAGGAATGAGAATGAGGCAGAAGGAGGGATTGAAAATGGCAAGAATGAGAGAGTAGAAACCCAACACCACCACCACAGCCAGTAGACGAGGTGTGTGAGAGAACTTGTAGCTGCCATGACAGAGAGCTGCAACTGAAGCTGAGTCATCAGGGAGGAGCCAAGTCTCAGTTGGAGCCAGAAGATGGAGAATGTTAGAGATGAAGTGATCATTAGTAAAAGCAAGTTTATTAGATATAGAATGTGCATTCCTTAAGGTGCATGAGAAGGAGAGAGAGGAGGGGGAAAGGAGAGGGATAAGAATGAGATTGAAGTGGTTGTATGAGGAACTGTCCTGTGAATGAAAAAATAGTTGAGGTGTGCCAGGGCTGGGATTAATGTCTCCGGATGATAAAAAGACAAGGAGCAGAAAGGTGGAGGGCAGAGAAGAGACAAAATGGGATGAGATTTTTTCAGAGAGAGGGTTGAATAAAAGGAAGAAAAAGGTAAACCTCAAGAGCTGATGATAAGGCAGAAGAAAAGATGAGGAGGAGATGAAGAGTAGGGAGAGGGTGATAAGGAGGGGGTTTTGAAATTATTGGTATGAAGGGGCTCTAGCAGAAGCATAGGCTGGACTAGCTGGGGAACTCACTAGATGTTCAGAAGGGGCTGAATCCAAGTACCCTGATTCTGCACCTGTGGGAACATCTAGTGCCCGAGGGTACAGAATTGGGTGCAAATCTGGCCCGTTCAGATTTTGGATTGTAGCAGCAAAGCGCAGACAAACCAATGATACCAGGAGTCTGTTCAGAAGGTCCAAAATATTTATTTGTGCACAAGTCTCGAACCAGTCAATTTCAAAATGGCTGAGCAAAGTTTTCTAGCATTACAACAACTTTTATAGACTTCTGTTCCATTCTAGGTATAGAAAAACATTTCATTGGTCCCGGTACTCTCCCGTACCTCCCGTACCCCTTCCATTGGTCCCGGTACTGATAAGTTTATCCAATTATGTCCCTTCTGTGGGCATGACACCTGCATGCCCCCCTTCTAGTCCCAATTACAATGGTCAGTTCATCAACTTGTTACTTTCACACTCTCAAGGCCATATAGCCAATTTGTACATGCAGAGGAGCAGGGCTCTGCAACTCATCTGTCAGCACTCCTAATTATTTCTTTGCAGATGTACTTTTTCTTATCAGTAACTTTTAAACATGTCTTTCTGTATTTTTCCATCTTTCAGCTCTGCAGTTCTGCCTACCTAAGCTAATTCAATACTTCTACTGAGTTCTATCTTACAATAGCAGCATATTGGGGGATGTGCAATCCTATGTGCCTCTCCACAGGCCTCATTTACAGGTCAAGCTAGCCATGCTGGCCTGCTTATGTTCAGACACCGTGGATCACAGGCCTTCACCTGCCACAGGATGTCTAGACGGGCCAGACAGGCCCTGATCGGAATTGGCCTCCATATATATAAGGAAAAGACTTCCAGAAAAAGAGGTACACAAACAGAACAGGCACAAATTGGCCTCAGTGGGAGGGGGAGAGAGAACATTACAGATCAGGTAAGAGCTATGCACAAGGTAGGCAGGCACAAATAAGCAGACTATTACAGCAAGTAGTCATTATCTTAATGACATTGTTTTTGTTTCCTAAAAATCAAGAAATCGAAAGAAAAAAGAGCATGTTCACTCAATGCCCATCTTCATCAGCTTCTTTGAGACTCCACTGAATTGCTTGATCAATAGGGAGAAGCCAGATCTTCATACAATACACATATTTCTTTTATTTTTATAACTTTATCAATATTTACAGAAATGATTTTTGTAAACATCTGATATAATTTTATAGAAAAAAAAAGTTTATATGTACAAGAAGACCCTCTAATTTGAAGTTCATAAGCGAATGATGTGGTGAAGAAAGCATGCTGCTTTGATCGTTAGAAGACTCACTCCCTTTCTACTGCTATGGCAATGTAGAATCTAAAATCAGTGAAGGAATTTTGACCAGTTTGATAGTGTAAGATCCATAGTTTCATTACCTTAAGAACAGTTAAATTCATACTCTAGATAAGGGATGATATGTTCTGTTGCACCAATGGAATCATTGTGCAAGAGATTTATCAAGAGAGGATGAACTAGAGGGGGCAAATCAACATTTAGGAATTGACTCCAGGATGTCATAGAAGATTGAGAGCAACTTATCTCCAGTGAGAAAGGGTAAAAAAGACCTTCAAAAGTCCCTAATTTTGAGCAAGGAAAAATACTCACAACTTTGCTAGTTTGAGTGCCAGTAATGAAGCAATAGAGATCCTAGGCTGATGGAACTTCAAGGATATACTATTTGGGAACCTGACATTTTATATGGAAATGGCAATTTTAGAAAGGGCTAAATTTATACATGGATGTTAGTAAAACAGAGAAATTTCAAGGGGAGTGTTGGGAATATAATTTAGGCATTGCCTGATCAGGTCAAAAATCTACATATGTATTCCCCATTTCATGTGGAGACCAATTCTGAACGGGATCCGTCCAGCCCATGTGGACATCCTATATCTGGACGGGCAGCAGAATCGGGTCGCCATGGCATCGGGATGCCATGCAGGAGCACGATTGTGTGCATGCCTACAAATGTCCCTTTTCCCCACCATCCGTCACTGCACATCTGAGTATCTGAAATGGCAGGTCAGGATATGCTAGTCTCATACACTAGATGCCATCCTTCTGACATATCTAGGTTGGAGCATCTGAGTACTCAGTTCTAAGGCTGTGCACTTCAGGGCTGTCCAGATTTGTAAAATGGTCTACACCCATGCACGTACCCAGAGTTGATATATGCACAGGGCCCATCGGGGTAGAGATGGAGCAATTTCAGAAAAGTCAAAGCTGCCACTCACACTGTCTTTGGACATTCTACTCTGGGCGTCCCAATTTTTCCTAGACATCCCATCTAAAATGCTGCTTTATATGTATTTTACAGAAGGCTTCACATTTGGCAGAGCTATTTCTGAAATACCAGTGGAACTGTGTATGCCCAAACCTGGATGTCTCATTTCCAATTTTCAAGAAGCTTACAGTATTAATACAGTGCTGCAGGGAGGAGAAAATCCCAATATGTTGTTTCATTTTGATTAGATTGTAAGCTCTGATGAGCAGGGACCTGTGTCTTATATCTATATGTACAGAGCTGTGTATGCCTTGTAGCGCTATACAAATGATTAATAGTAGTAGTTTGTATAATTAGATGGTAGCTATCTTCTTACTGTAATTTAACACAGTGAATTGGACTGAAGTGTATATTCCTAAAGTGTTCATTTATTCATCATAGACAATTTCATATCATAATTGTGCCTATAGCTTCTAGTATCGATCCACCAAAGTTATATTTCTTTTCCCTGGAAATCTTATTTCAGCACTTGCAGAATGGCCTCAGCAAAATCCCATACAATGCAAGGGCCTTCCTTGAGCAATGAGCTTCTCAACATTGCAGCTCTCAGATCTTGGAAAATATTTCAATCGCACTATGTCATCACTTAATCTGCTAACTTTGGTACTGAGTTACTTACAGCCTACTTGATCATTTGTTCCTCCTCTACCCCTGGAATAAGCTACTTGGCATTCTAATACTTGTCCTACTTATGGATTATTAAGTCTACTCTTTAATGTATCTGATTATATTCTTCCTCAAAAGAACATTGCATAGAGCCTTGCATACATGTTCTTTGGAAACCAGGGCTTCCCAAACCTATCCTCACTGTCAGTTGGAGTTTTTAAGATATCCACAATGACTATGCATGAGATAAATAGGAATACATTAGAGACTCAGTATATGCAAATTTATCTCATGCATATTTCTTGTGAATATTCTGGAAAGCCAGACTGGCTGCTCGGATTTCCAGAACAGTTTTCAAAAGCCATGATGTTTACAGTGACCAGCTAAGAGAGAGAATGAATTGCTGGAAAGTTCAAGCTGTTATTGATTCTAAGACACAAGTTCATAGAAACATGTTGTGTATGTGATATTTCAGCATTTAAGAAGTGCAGATGAACTTGGTCCCTGCAATGCTAAAATCAATGAGAGATTAGGAACTAGAATAATTTATTGTAAATGTAGAGGTTGAGCAGGATAAACACAGGATGGACAGGTTAGGGATTAAATTACTCACACCATAATCATCTATTTGTATTAATCAAACAGTATCTGCTTCTTCATATATACTGTAATACCCCCAAATATTTGTTTTAAAGTTCGCAGTATTCTTTAGATCTCAAAGATCAAATTATAGTGAACAGAAGAATATAATAGAGCCAACTGACAAAGTAAAGTTTCAAATCACCTTGAACAGATGATATACACTCTAGGGTTTAGAAAAAAATTCAAAAATGACATTTCTGATGTATTAATAACAAAATGTAACCCAAGGATTGGAGAGTAACTAATATAAAGACAGCTTTTAAAAAGGTCTCTGGGGAAATTCAGGACACTATAAACTGGCAAATCTGATGTCGGTGCTAGGCAGCACGGTAGAAGTTTGTCTTAAAAACAAAATTGCTGAACGTATGATGTACAGAGCCAACATGCATTTATTTAATTTATTTATTTATTTATTTAATGGTATTTATATACCGCCTTATCCTTCAATCAAAGCGGTCACAACACAAGTGGGGGATACATTTAACACGTGGGGATTTGAGACACATACACTAATACTTACAGGGAACATGGGCAATGGAGGGTTAAGTGGCTTGCCCAAGACCACAAGGAGCATCTGCGGGACTAGAAACCCCAGTCCTTCCGGCCCAAGGTTGCTGTCCTCTAGTGGGATTTGAACCCCCGACCTTCCGGCCTGAAGTACCTTGTCCCAACCACTAGGCTACTCCTCCCTCCTCCGTTGGCAGAGAGAAGACTTTCTTTACCATTTTATTAAATCAGGAGTTCCAAACCTTTTTGGTTTGTGGACCCCTTATTAACTTCCAAAATGTTCAAGGACCCCAGTTCATTTACAACTCTTCCCTGAACCCCCTCCCCTCAGCACCAAGCATGCCCCCATTACCCTCTATTTCCATTTCTTTTCCTGATTCTAGCAGTCTCTTTATTTCCTTCCAGCCAGTTCCCACCAGCCTTAATCTCTTTCTACTACTACTACTACTACTTATCATTTATGTAGCACTACACAGGAAATCCTGTTTCCCATCAGCACCTCGGGCTCAGCTTTAACAGAGCCACGGTTAAGGGAAACACTGTCCCTTCGCCGCGGCTCTGCAAAGCTGAGCTGGGGAAACCAGCAGGCTCTCCGGGGGGCAGGCAGGGGGGCAGGCAGGGGGGGTGGCCACGGGGCTCCTCATTGTGCCGCTGCTGCAGCCGCAGCCACAGCTGGGGCAACAGCGGCAGCTGCTTCTTGCGCCAGAGTTTTGGTTTTTTTTCTTTTATTTTGAAGGCTGAGTGAGGCGGTGATGGTGGTCTTTTTGGGAGAAATTTTGCCACCCCCAAAAAGCCCCAAAAGCTGCTGCCTGAGGCCACCGCCTCACTTTGCCTCATTATAGAGCCGCCTATGGTCCCAGGCATCTGTTCTGCAAGTCAACTTGCTGTGCTGTCTTTGCTCCAAGCGCCTGCTGTTCTCCTTTCCACAGGCCCATGGAGCAAAGACATTGAGGCAAGTCAGCTTTGAGGTGTTAGTTTTCAGCACTGTCTCTGTGAACTGGAGGGGGGGGGGGGAAGAATCTACGCACTGCGGCTTGCAGGAGGGTGCACCCACCCTGGGTTATAGGGGGCCAGAAACACCGCTGGGTACATGTGATCTAGAATAAACATGATTGAAACAGGATGCTAGGTTTGATGAATCTTTCATCTGACCCAGTGTGGTATTTCTTATGTTCTTATGATACAAAGTATTTATCTGGTCAATATGCAGCCACATTGACAATAAACGTATTGACAATAGAAGCCCAGCTAGCCAATCTGATTCCAGCCTGCCCAAATAATGTAACTTGGATATCTAGCTCTTGCATGATTTGGATCAAAAATGATTTGAGGAAGTTTGCTGAATTATTGAAACAACTCTTGAGGTTTCCAAAAATCTTAATACTTATTTAAAGATTTTCCCATCCCAAAGCCAAAGACATTGTTTCAATTCTCTCACTGCAATCATCTGTATCAAGAAACAGAAACCACAGCTCTGCAGCTCATCTCAGAGAAATATAAGCAACATCCAAATTCAAAGTGCCACTGCTCTATTGGATAGCAAAACAAAGTTCATTTGAAATGAAACACACAATCCAGGATCAAGACTAAGGACTAGAAAAGAATGAAAACACATCACGTTTTTCTACACCAAGGAGAAAATAAAAACAGTCAAAAGGATGAATCTTTGACCATTATTTTTTTATTATTTATTTAACATTTCTTCTATACCGTGCTATTCAGATCAGTGCGATGTACATTAAACAGAACATACTACAATGCATCAAGCCACATTGTATTTACAATGAACAGGGTAGTAACTTGGGTGTAACAGGGGGAAACTATCTACAATTCATTTACACTGGTGCATAAGTTCCTGGATCTAGGCAATTTGGGTCAGGGAGAATTGAGCTGACTAACCATTTTCTTGCTGGGGCGGTTTGCTGGGGCGGTTTGGGCAGGTAGACAGAGTGCTCATTGCCTGCTTTCTAGAATTAGTTTCTGGGTAGTATCTCAAGAACAAATGATGTTTCAATGCTTTTCTGAATAGGGCCAAGTTCGTGATGGTTCGAATTTCTGTAGGGACGGCATTCCAGGCTCTAGGTGCGTATATCGTGAAGGCCCTATTGGCCGTTGCCTTTGTGCATTTTGTTATTACTTTAGGGACCTCTAATGTGTTCGTCATTGTAGATCTTCTGTTTCTATTGTCCGGTATGCTGTGAATCAACTTGCTGATGGGCGTGGGGGGCTGATTATTTAGTGCTTTGAATGTCAGGACTAGGATCTTGTAATGGATTCTGGCCTGTACAGGTAACCAGTGGAGTTTTTTCAAAACTGGCATTATGTGGTCTGTCCTTGATAATCCTACTAGGACTCTCGCGGCTGAGTTCATCACAAGCTGGAGCGGACTTAGCGTTGCCTGTGGGAGTCCGTGAAGGATCACATTAGCGAAATCAAGATATGGGATCACTAGGGCTTGGAAGATCGTTCGGTAGTCGGCGAGGTCAAATATTAATGTTTTCTTAAAGAATTATAATTATTTACCTGATAATTTCTTTTTGCATATCAACTAGGGAAGAATGAATTTGTGGCACACATGTTTTAAGTTAATGAAATCTATAAGCCAGAAGGACATTTCCCATGAATAGGGCCTATAGACAGGGGCAGTAGATCTTCAGGTGGTTGAACGTTTATTTAAGGATTGAAATGGGATGTTAGAGAGAGCTTCCTCACTGTATTGAAGACATCTCCAAACTCTTTTCTCTGACACCTCCAAGGCATCCAGGAGTTTTTCTGGGCTCAAATGACCCTCTCCACTCCCAAGCTCACTCTTTACATTAGTGCAGCTAGGAACACTCTACATTTCCAACTACAAAATGCAAATTTATATTTCCTGCAGGAGTTATTCAGAAATGCCTCAGTATCTCAAGTTAGTGATTTCCGCAGTAAACATTGCTGAGGTAAAATGCATCATTTTACTGCAGCTTAGGAACTAGTGGCTCAATATTCAAAGGCATTTACATGGTTTACAGACCTGTAAACCATGTAAATGCCGCTTTAGAGGGATATTCAGTGGCACTAACACTGGCAATTAACACTAACACTAACATCCTCAATTATCTCCACTACACGCTCTGATGCTAATCGCTTAGCATTGAGGCGTATCATGGGCATGCCATGAGCGGCACCGGTCGCTCACCGGACAGTGGCGATATTGCACCACTGCCTGGTTAGTACTTGCAGGTAAAAGTAGGTGCAGCAAAAACTGGCTCAATGTCGCCGCTGCCCGGTTAGCTTCTGTGGCCTTGTGGGCTGTGCGGTGACCCTGGATGTTTAATGCCAGGACTGCATATGACCCGGCATTGAAGATCCAGGATTAAAGGTCAGCAGCAATGGCTATGTGCCATAACAGTGCATAGCCATCCTAGAAGAATATCGGGCTCTACCTCTCTAATGGGAGCTAGTTATGAGAAGGTGCACTAACATTAACAGGTGTTATTAGTAACTAGGTCCCATTGGATAAGATGGGACCTGTGCTAAAATTTCATACCTTAATGGTGAATTAACATTCTTTAACATTAACACACCATAATAACTAGCCTCCTAAATTAGACAGTTGGCTTAATATCCAATTAACATTAATGGGGTAACATAGCTATTTAAGCTTAATTGGCTATCGTCCTACTGATTATTGACCTCATTCATTTTATGATCATGCCAGCTGCCAAAGCTTTATACTCATCTACTCCTTGAGAATAAAAAAAGAAGAAAACTTCAATTAGAGAAGACCCAAATCAAGGGATCAATTTTTACCATATGGTAAGACAGCAAACTATAAGTCATACCAAGCAAACTAATGTTAAAATACCATACAGGTGTTCTATATACAATGGCAATGAGAAACCTTTGTTGTTAGATTGGCATAATTATTCACGCCTTTTGGTCTTCAACAGATGACTCTGGAGTCATCAGTGTGAAAATGTTCTGGATATACTGGTGAGCTGGATTAGCCACTATTGGAAACAGGGTACTGGGCTTGATGGACCTTTTGTCTGACTAAATATGGTATATCTTTACATTTTTTGTTTTGAATTATATAAACACATGTATACATATGAGTAGGCTAGAGGGATAGCCAACTACCAGTCTCAAGAGCCATAAACAGATTTGTTTTCAAGATATCAACAAAGAATATGCATAATATATGTGGTATAACAGATACTCAATAAACATAATATATATATATATACTGGAAGCAATACATGTAAACCTCTCTCATGCATATTCATTGTGGATGTCCTCAAATCCAGACCTGGTTGTAACTGTTGAGTGAAGACTGGTGTTGATCACTAGTGTATAGTGTTTAGAGCAGTGGACTATGGTTTATGAGAAATCTTCGGTTCATAGTTTCAAGAGTCACCTTTGCCATTGACTCTTCGTGGCTCTAAAAAAAAGCCACTTCATTCCCCTGTGCTTCCAAAGCCATTACCTACTATTAATCATTTATATATAGCTAAAAGGTATATGCAGCGCTGTACAAACATATAAGGAAGACAGTCCTGCTTAAAGAGCTTACAATCTAATCAAAACAGAAAGAACAATACAAGAGAAACAAGGGGGGTTCAAATAGGGAAGGAGACACAAAGGGGTATGTTTACTAAACTGCGTTAGTGTGATTCGCGTTAGGAGCCGCGGTAGAGACAGAAATCCCAAATAAGGACATGGGCGGTACATCATTACCGAGAACGCACCGAGAACCCGCGTTACAAGGCGCCATAAATGAACGAGTGCTACAGGGCATGTTACCGCGTGTTAATCTTAAGAAGGCGCACAGGTATACAAGCACAGCAACAGATCTGTAGCACAATGGTTACAACACTGACTGATGGTACAGGGGTCATGGGTTTGATTCCCCAGTGGGCCTAATGTATAAGGCTGGCTGAGACAGCACCCTTTACATTTAAGTAGTGATTGATGAGGCATTTGACTTGTATTTTAATTAGTGCTGCCAGCAAACACACCCTCATGGTGGCATAACCTAAGGTGCCGCATAACGCACTCCCTAGGGAACATTATAAAGTGTACTGTCCGCCAAGGCACCCTATAATGTCCCCTATAGGACACCTTATAAGGCTGTGAACAAATCCCTGGCTGGCTGCAGAAGGACTGCACATGATCACACAAACTGGCTGCTGTGGTTACCAGGATAGGGATAACCCACCTGTACCCATGATGCACTGCACATGCAAATAAGCAGTCGAGAGATGGGCACATGATTGGGTATGCACCCCCACAGCACCTTGGCATGGTAGGGGGAACAGACCGTGTGTGGCACTGCCACAGAGTAGCCACAGACAGTCACATTGTGAGGGTACTGTGCCCACCCTGAGGTTGCGGTGGGGCGCCCAGCACCAGGTCCACAGCACCTTTCCTGGCTGGAATACGCCATGCTGCAGGTTCCCAGCGGTGTGTGATAGGTAGTTCCATTAGACCAGTGGTTCTGAACCAGTCCTCTTTGAACCGCTAGGCCAGTCGGGTATTCAGGATAGCCCTAATGAATATGCATGAGATATATATGCATTAGAGATATCCTGCCAACCTGACTAGTTTGTGGCCCTCTAGAGCTGGATTTGAAGACCCCTGCCTTACACCTCTGTCATTTAAGATTGTGAGTGGGCAAGGTGCAGATGTCCTAGACATCAAAAGGGTAGATAGAATGTGTCACATGCCTCCTCAATTCTCACCACCACCAAAAAGTTGCCTAATAGACAATATTTTGGTGGTGGTGAGAAGCAAAGAGGCATGTGACATATTATATCTAACCTTTTTGATGTCTTGGAGATCTGCACCTTGCCCACTCACATTCTTAAATGACAAAGATGTAAGGCAGAGGTCTCAGAATCCAGTCCTAGAGGGCCACAAACCAGTCAGGTTGGCAGGATATCTCTAATGCATATATATCTCATGCATATTCATTAGGGCTATCCTGAACACCCGACTGGCCTAGGGGTTCAAGGAGGACTGGTTCAGAACCACTGCGTTAGACACACCTAGGATACATCTGTGTCCTGCTGTATGTCTCGGTCATGTCTAGTCCATATGGGCGATGATGCACCCAGAATAGTGCATATCCTGTGTTGGTGCCATGGTTACCTGCTGTAGGTGAAAGGGGGGTGGGGTGGTGTATGGACCCATAGGCAGATCATGTACCACCACACAACCCCCCTCTGGGGCTCAGGGTGGGAAACAGGACCACCCACCAATAGATCCACAGTCTACCTCCCTGCAATGGTAGCAGTAAAGGGGACCATCAACCCCAGTCCTGCTGGGGAACAGACAGAGCAGTACACATCCGTAACACAATAGCAGACAGACAGTAGACCTGGAAATGCTCAGCTGCCCCCCCAACCATTATCTGACATTCTCCAGCAGCAGGCCTCCAGCCGCTGCACCCTGCAAGGCGTTCCAACAAGACACATACTAGCTACAAACAGTCTGCCAGCTAGTCCATAGTCCTGGAGGTGATGCATGTCCCCAGAACAGGGATGTCAGCATACACACCAAGCAGATAAGTTAGTGATTGGGCCCCAAAAGAAAACTCACAAATATCACATGAGAGAAAAGCTGTTTAGCACTATGGGGGAACCTAGTCATGCCATGGTCACTGCTCAGTCAGGGTGAGAGTGACCTCCCAGCAGGACATGCTATGGCCACCCTGTCCGTGCAGGTGGTGGCCAGGCACTACAATTTCCGAGCCATTGCCCTATGCCGTGTGCAGATGCATCCAGGCCAGGCCACCCTATCCAGGCTATTCCCACAGTATCTTGCTCCTCATTATGCATATTGGCAGGCCAATACTGGCAACAGTGCTAGCAGTGTGGGCTGTGGAGGGTGTTGGCAGCCACCACACACTGGATAGACAGACACACACTCCCCACACCTATGCCAGCATTGTGCAACTATAGAGGTGTTGGGCAGCCCAGGCCACCACACCAGTCCTAGGCACAGTGCAGGCATGGCTATGGTACGCAATACTGTAGGAGTCACTCCCCAGGTTGGTGAACACTGTCAGACACAATATCTGTAGCACACTCCACAGACATCAGAAAGGTTGCTATGATGCAGCTCACTCAGGAAATTGTACCTAACCTAGGAATTGCTATCTGCCAGTAATCATAGCAACCTTTTAATAGATGTGTACCATATTCTCAGGTTTAGGGTTGCATTACTAAGGTATGCAAGTGCTAGTATTGGGAGATGCACACAGAGCCCAAAGTCCTGCCTCTCCAGGAGGCTTTGGATGTGGGGCCTGTGGGTGCGGGTGTGTCTGCCCCTGTTGGCTGCTGCTTTACGGCAGAGGTTCCCAACTCCAGTCCTGTGGTGCCAAACACTGTTCGGGTTTTCATGCTGTCCCTCATGAATATGCATGAGATACATCTGCATACCATGGGGGTGGCGCATAGAAATTCAGCACAGGCATCTTTATCAGAGGCAGCATGGAACCGGAATGGTGTTTGGCCCTCCAGGACTGCATTTGGGTGACTCTGCTCTAGGTAATGTGCATGTTTATGGTGTCTGTGCTCTGTAGCTTAAAATGTAGGTGTCTTGGGCATGTTTACGTCATCTGCAATAAAGGTGCTGTCTGTATTAGCACGTTGTAGTAGTGGGTAAAATATGGGGACTGGGTTGGCAGGAACCACAGCTGGGACTTGAACCTATGCTCCTCTGCTTCTGACTACACTGGTTTTGTGCACTGCACCACCTTGTTTTCACAGAGTCAGTGCATTCCTTGGTGATACCATGACTGTTCGTCAGACAGGGCCCGTCTGTTGCAGTACACGGCACCCACCTACACAGGGCTAGGCCACGGTCTGCTCTGGGCAGCTGCCACTGCCCCCTCCACCACCAGTATCCCTCTGCCACCATGCTGACATGCCCTTCTGCTGGTGGTGCTGGTGGAGCGCAGTCTCAGGCCATCCAGTGTGCGGGTAGGCGGCTGTCTATGGTGCGGGTTCTGGGGTAGGGGTGCCTGCATAGCTGTCCACGCTTCCCCCCAGCACTGCATACCAATGTTCCATGCCCTTCGGGGTACCTGCTGGGTATTATCCCCTGTGACACTGTGGGAAATACACTCGTGCCCATGTTGGGCCTTCAGCAGTTGCTGTCTGGCTGCTCTGCTGTTTCAGCATTCATATGGGCCACCTAGGCATCACCCTAGTCTGCACTGTGGCCCAGCTCCACCACAGCATGTGCCGCCTGCGGCCTTCTGTATCCCCTTCTCTGGCATCTGTCCAGTTGCTGTTCCGACATGCCCGCCCTGATGTTGCGGGACATGTGCACGCCATAGGAACCCTGTCCGATGGTGGGGAAAACCCTGAGCAGCGCTATTTCACTGTGAGCTCATTCACCTTTTATGGGGACGGAGTATAGACTCTTCCACGATTTATATCTTTTCTATGGAGCTTACTCGGGGAGGGGTGGGGTTGATGTTTCTCATTGCTACCACTATTGGCCAGCTTGGTTATGGATTTTTCCAGTTTGTTGGGGTCATTTTCAGTGTTTATGTGCCCTTTTGTTCTGTGCACACGTATCACACTTATCACTTTTTTAGGTTTCCCTGCCTGGGCTGTACATTGCTGACACTGAAATGGTTTCTCTCCCTTGTAATGTGCATTTAACGGCAGGTTTTCAATCGTGTTTGAATTCAGCTCTTCAGATCAGCGCGTTAGTGTGAAGGGAGCCTCTCCCCGCCCACTCTACACCCACTGACCCCTTCTCTCTGCCCTCTCTCCACCTTCTGCGGTGTTTTACCGCACCGCGGAGCTTTACGATCGTTAATGGTGGATAACGCGCGTTATGTAACGTTAACGATCGTAAGCGCCTCATAACGCGCGTTGTGATGCGCTTACGATCGTTAACGTTACATAACACGCGTTATGTACCGCTACCGCAGTTTAGTAAACATACCCCAAAGAGAACAAGAGATTAGGATCCAAATGCGGCCTCAAAGACATAAGCTTTTAACATGGATTTGAAGAGAGGGAGAGAAGAGACTTGACGTAAAGATAGAGGAAGTTTGTTACATGCATAAGGAACAGCAAGGTGAAAAGATCGAAGTCTGGAGTTTGCAGAAGAAGAAAAGGGCATAGAATGAAGAAAGCCAGAGGAGGAGCTGGGTTCACAAGGAAGGGTGTAGGGAGAGAGAAGAAAAGAAAGATAATGAGGGGCAGTAGAGTGAATGTGTTTATATGTTAGAAGTTTGAGCTGGATGCAGAAATGGAAGGGGAGCCAATGAAATGATTTTAAAAGAGGGCTTATATGTATATCCACCTAAAATTCTTAATGTTTTATTTTTTCAAATTCCTAAACTCCCCTAAAGAGTTATAAATTAGAAAAACCTCTAATGGGAAAAAGAGAGCCGGTTGAATTGAACACAGGAATGTTTTATGCATACAAAGAACATTAATTTCCACTTTTCTTTACAAATTGTCCATAAATCCCAAGGAAAAAGGCCAAAGATTTTATTTTTAGTATCAGCTGAGCCTTATGCATTTAGAGATTGATGGCAATCCAGCTCATAACCATCAGTTGCTTCATTTCAGAAGCCTTAGTACAAGCAGATGAAACTCCTACTGTGGAACAGCACTCCTTGTCCTGCATTATTAAATTCAAATGTCAACAAGTTCACAGCTCAACAGCTGCCATCGAGACTGCAGCATTCTCCTAATATAGCAGTCAGATACACCATCCATAAAGGGGGAGGGCGGAAAGGCTAGTAATTTCAATTTGAAGTAGATGGTGGTCACATTTTCACATGACCTTTTCTCCCTGGGACTTGCATTCAGTGGCCAAGTACTTCTGCTTAAACTAGGTTTGGATAAGGTTCATGTAACCCCTCTAAAAATGAAAATCAGAATCGGATTGAGCCATGTCTTATATTCTAATGAGTTAGGTTAGAAAATCAGAAGCATGTGAAAAATTATTTACTTATCAGCATGACACTATGGGGTCTATTCCGACATGCTATTCACCCCCTTGTCGTCCTGACACAAACCTCTCCGTACAAACATGGAGTTTATACAGGGAGGCTTAGATGGGGGTGTGAGGGGACGTCACAGAGGCGGGGTGAGGGTGGGAAGTGAGCAGCCCACGGTCCCAGACGTACAGGGCCAATTCTGAAGTCGGACCTAAACGTATGGGGCCGTCAGATTGGACAAGGAACTTATTCCACCTCGGAAGTGGAATAAGTCCCCCTGGACATCGGGGGATGGCAGGCCCAGGCAGCATAAATGGGGCAAGGGGGTGCAGGGTATTCCTCGCAGCCCGACCCTGGCCATGGGAGGCCAGATCAGGGGTCGGGCTGCAAGGAAGGGAACAAGTGGCAGGTGGCTGGGAATCACAGCTCCTGAATGGAGCTGTTATGCTATGGCAATGGGACAACATGGCACCGCGGCTCCATTCAGGAGCCTGATTGAGTTAGCTGGGCAGGGGCATGTATGTGCAAGCTGATCAGAATCAGGTCCCGGCCTGCACGTATAGGTCTAGACCCGATTCAGATCCTGTGGGGCACGTCCAGCCCCAACACGATCAGAATTGTGTCTGCCCCTGTGCGTTCCGCTTCCGATCCACCTCACAGGGGTCTTGGCGGCCAACTTGGAATGTGCCTCCACTTCAACATTTCTTAAATAGTTTGTAGACTTGTGCACTTTCATGGCCAGTTCTCAAATCTAGACCAAGGGGCATGTTTACTAAGCTATGCTATCTGTTTATGTGTGCTAATGGCCCATGATAGCAATTAGTTGGTGATGGCGCAAAGTTAATTCCGTGCTGTTTAGCATGTGATGAGAAGAGAAATCAATGGGATGGGGCAGAGCATGGGCATGTCCACACATTGCAGTTAGCACACTGGCTGACAATGAATATTCGGGTCCACTTAACGCCACTTCATTGAGCAGTGTTAAGTGCATCTGTGTTGCCACCGGCATGCGCTTGATTCTGAATCAGTGTGCTAGGACCATGCTGTTCATACCCACAACAGGTAGCACAGAACTTTTTCACGTATGTTATATTGATTTCTAAACTCAACCCGCGATGCCTGCAAAGCCCTAGTGCACTTTAGTAAACATGCCCCTATGTGCCCTTTGCATGAGTTATGATGGATAAGAATATAGGCAGAGGGTCTTTAGTTTTGCTTCTCTGTACTATAAACCTCTGCAATCTACTCTGAGCCCTCTTGTTTATAGCAGGGGTTCTCAAGTCAGTCCTCGGGACACACCTTGCCAGTCAGGTTTTCAGGATAACCACAATGAATAGCAACCAAATACAACAAGCGAGTGGCGTAGGGAGGTCATAGGTGCTTTATTCAGTATAAACGTCTATGAGTTTTGGCAACAGCCTTCTTCAGGGGGTACACATCCTCAAAAAGATTAATAAGTACAATGTAATAAATAATAAAACCACAAGTGTAAACAATAAGAACAATAAATAAAATAAATGTGAACTAATACAATAGTGTGGATCTAACCCAATAGATATAAATGTAAAAGGTTTTTAAAAAAACATTAAGGACAACAGTTAAAATAAAAAAATAAGAGTTATAATATAATAAAATGCCTATTAACCACATAATAAATAAATTAGGTCTTGAGGCCTGAATAGGGACATACAAAAGAGAGATGAGGAAGAGGAAAAATATGTCATAATTATAGGGTAAGTACTCACGATAGCACACTGTAGGAAAGCCTGTCTTGACAAAAACCACCAATCATTAAACAAATAAGACTGTAGGGGGCGGAACAAGAAGAGGTCAGTAAATAGTGTATGAGTCTCGTTGAATAATACCCATATACGATAGAAAATAGACATAACTCTATGTTAAAGGTAATTTAAAGACATCAGTAATCAATAGGGGATTGGAGCAATGCACATTTATGCTAGGTCATAGAGTAACAGGAACAACAGGAGGTCAGAGCCAGAGGGGATCAGATGAGGTCAGTACCAGGAAAAATGGTAGAAAACATCATAAAGAACAAAATTGCTGAACATGTAGATAGTCATGGCTTAATGGGAGACAGCCAACATGGCTTTAGACAAGGAAGATCTTGTCTTACTAATCTGTTATGTTTTTTTGAAGGTGTGAATAAACAGGTAGACAAAGGTGAGTCTGTTGATATAGTGTATTTGGACTTTCAGAAAGCCTTTGACAAGGTCCCTCATCAGAGACTTTTGGCAAAAAAGAGTCATGGGATAGGAGGCAGTGCACTATTGTGGATCAGGAACTGGTTAAAAGATAGAAGCAGAGGGTAGGGCTAAATGGCCAATTTTCCCAATGGAGAAAGGTGAATAGTGGTGTACTCCAGGGATCTGTGCTGGGTCCGCTGCTTTTTGACATATTCATAAATGACCTGGAAAAGGGAATAACGAGTGAGGTTATCAAATTTGCAGATGACACAAAACTATTTAAAGTTGTTAAAACCCAAGAGGATTGTGGAAAATTGCAAGAGGATCTTGATAAATTGGAAGACTGGGCATCAAAAAGGCAGATGAAATTTAATGTGGACAAGTGCAAAGTTATGCACCTAGGGAAGAACAACCCAAACTATGGTTACATGATGCAAGGTTCCACATTAGGAACCACTACACAGGAAAAAGATTTAGGCGTCATTGTGGATAACATGTTAAAACCCTCGGCCCCATGTGCAGCGGCGGCCAAGAGAGCAAATAGAATGCTAGGTATCATAAGGAAAGGAATGGAAAATAAAACAAAGGATATTATAAAGTCTCTATTCCATGGTGAGACTGCACCTTGAATATTGTGTGCAATTCTGGTCACCGTATCTTAAAAAGGATATAGCATTATTAGAAAAGGTTCAGAGAAGAGCCACCAAAATGGTAAAGGGGATGGAAGGATACTCCTATGAAGAAAGGCTAAAAAGGTTAGGGTTCTTTAATCTGGAAAAGAGACAGCTGAGGGGAGATATGATAGAAGTCTATGGGGTATGTTTACTAAAGTGCAGTAAATGTGAATAACGCACGTTGTACGACGTTAACGATCGTAAGTGCAGTATAACGCGCGTAATCACGCGCCAACGACCGTTAACGTCATACTACGCGCGTTAACCGTAGTTAACGATCGTAAAGCCCCGCGGCGCGTTAAAACAGCGCAGAAGGTGGAGAGTGGGCGGAGAGAAGGGGTCAATGGGCGGAGAGTGGGCGGGGAGAGGCTCCCCTCACACTAACGCGCTGAATTTCTGAGCTCAATTCCAACGCGAATGAAAACCTGTCGTTAAAGGCATATTAAAGGGAAGAGAAACCATTTCCGTCAGCAATGTATAGTGAAACCGGGGAAACCTACAAAATGTGAGCAGTGTGATACATGTGCACAGAACAAAATTTCACCTAAAACGTTAAAAATGACCACAAGAAACATTGTACAAATTATAATCCAGCTGGGCAACAGTGATAGCAATGGGAAACAATGAAAAACACTCCCAGGAAATCACAAAAAAAAAGAAATGATGTTTGGAAGGGTCTACGCTCCGTAGACCCTTTCAAAGATCATTTCATTGTAATGGAGCTGTCCTGGGAGTGTTTTGTAATGTTGCCCAATGATAGCATTGTTGCCCAGCTTGGTTATGGGTGTTTGCCCCTTTTTTCGAGGTCTGTTCTGAGGTTTATTTGCACCTCTGTCTCCATACAAGGTAAATGAGCCCACAGTAAACCTATGCAGAGCAGGGTTTCCGACTCTACAGGCCGGTTTTCCTATCTCCAGGGACTGCACTGTCTCTGTGACCACAGTGTGGTGCAACAGACACAGCCAGTGCCTGTAAGACCAGAGGGTCAAAGGTTCAAATCCCAGCTGGGGCTCCTGCCAACCCAGTCCCCATAGTTTTACCCACCACTAAACAGTGATAGTAAAGACACACCTTAATTGCAGAGAACATACGCATGGTTAAGACGCCTATATTTTACCATACCAAACACAGACACCAGAAACAGGCGCATTACCTAGAGCAGAGTCTCGCAAATGCAGTCCTGGAGGGCCCCACACCTTTCAGGTTCCATGCTGCCTCTAATAAAGATGCCTGTGCTGCATATCTATGCACCACCCCCATGGTATGCAGATGTAGCTCATGCATAGTTATGAGGGACAGCATAAAAACCCGAACAGTGTTGGAACACCAGGACTGGAGTTGGGGAACTCTGCCGTAAAGCAGCAGCCAACAGGGCCAGACACACCCACACACATACCCACAGGCCCCATTGGCCAATGCCTCCTGGAGAGGCAGGACATTGGGCCCTGCCTGTATCTCCCAATACTAGCAGTTGCATACCTTAGCAATGCCACCCTACACCTGGGTACATGGTACACAGCTATCAAATGTTTCCTATGATAACTGGCAGATATCAATTCCTACATTAAGCACATTTTGCTCAGTGAGCTCTACCATAACAATCATCCTGATGTCTGTGGTGTGTGCTGCACGTCTGGTCTCTGACAGTGTTTACCACCCTGGGGAGTGACACCCAACAGTCTTGCGTACCATATCCATGCCTGTACTGTGCCCAGGACTGGTGTGGTGGGTATGGCTGCTGGACTCCTCTATAGTAGCACAATGCTGGCATAGGTGTGGGGGTGGCTGTCTGCCTATCCAGTGTGTGGTGGCTGCAAACACCTTCCACAGCCCACACTGCCAGCAATGTTGCCAGTATTGGGCTGCCAATGTGCATAATGAGGAGCAAGGTACCATGGGTATAGGCCGGACAGGGTGGCCTGGCCAGGGTGCATCTGCACAGGGCATACAGCAGTGACAGGCACATTTTAGTGCCCGGCCACCACCTACACAGACAGGGTAACCTCAGTATGTCCTGCTGAGAGATCACTCTCACCCTGACTGTGCAGTGACCACAGCATGGCTAGGCACCCCCATAGTGCTATATAGTATTTCTGTCATGTGATAGATATGGGTTTCCTGTTGGGGCCCAGTCACTGAGTTATCTGCTTGCTGTGTATGCTGACATCCCAGTTCTGGGTGCATGCACTATTGACTAGCTAGCAGACTGTTTGCAGCTGGTATGTGTTGTGATGGAGTGGCTTGCAGCAGGTGAATATCAGATAGTGGTGGGGTGCAGCTTCCATATCCAGGCCTGATGTCTGTCTGCCTGCTATTGTGTTATGGATGTGTACAGAGCTGCATTGACTGCCCTGTGGTGTGTCTGTTCCTCAGCAGGACTGGGGTTGCTGTTCCCCTCTACTGTCACCTTTGCAGGGAGGTAGAATGTGGATCTATTGTTTGGGGAGCCTACCTGCCACCTGGGGGAGGGTGGTGCATGGGGGCAACACCTGACTGAAACAGACAGAGAAATCCAAGGTGTTTGTGCAGAAACTACCTATCTCACACATTAACACTGCTTTGGACCTGCACCATGGACGGTGCTGGGCACCTCACTGCACCCTCAGGGTGAGCACAGTACCCGCACAATGTGACGGTGTGTAGCTACTCTGTGCCAGTACAACACACGGTCAGTACCCCCTACCAGGCCGAGGTGCTGTGGGGGTGCACATGGTCACTTCCCCCTACCAGGCCGAGGTACTGTGGGGGTGCATTCCCCATGGTGTGTATCTGTGGATGGCTGATTTGCATGTGCAGTGCATCATGGGTGTGACTGGCACAATCCAACCCTGGGTAAATCCAGCACCTGCTCACAGGCTCAGAGACACCATAGGCCAGAGGTGTCAAACCTGTCCTGGAGGGCCACAATCCTGCCAGGTTTTGGGATAGCCCTAATGAATATGCATGAGATATATATGCATTAGAGATATCCTGCCAACCTGACTGGTTTGTGGCCCTCCAGGACTGGATTTGGAGACCACTGCTTTACACCTCTGTCATTTAAGATGGTGAGTGGGCAAGGTACAGATGTCCTAGACATCAAAAGGGTAGCTAGAATGTGTCACATTCATCCTCGATTCTCACCACCACCAAAAAGATGTCTAATGGACAATATTTTGGTGGTGGTGAGAAGTGAGGAGGAATGTGACAAATTCTATCTAACCTTTTTGATGTCTTGGACATCTGCACCTTGCCCACTCACAATCTTAAATGACAGAGGTGTAAAGCAGGGGTCTCCAAATCCAGTCCTGGAGGGCCACAAACCAGTCAGGTTGGCAGGCTATCTCTAATGCATATATATCTCATGCATATTCATTAGGGCTATCCCAAAACCTGGCAGGATTATGGCCCTCCAGGACAGGGTTGGACACCCCTGGTCTGTGTCATTGATTATCATAGATGTAGGTGGAGAAAAATATTGATATCTTGTAATATATAGGGCTTCGGTTTTGGTGTCGTTTATATGTAGATTGTGGGAGGTCAGCTACTTTGCAGATTTGAAGCAGTTGATGATTTGTTGGGAGATGGGGTCTGTTATGTTGATAGGGAGATATAACATTATATCATCTGCATATATATGGTATAAAACGTTGAATTTTTTGAAAATAGAGCAAATGGACATTAGGTATAAGTTGAAAAGGAGGGCAGAAAGGGCAGATCCTTGGGGCAGTCCTTGTTTTTGATTGTATTGACTGGAAGTTAGGGAACCTATTCTTGTTGGGTTCTGTCTGAGAGATAAGATTGAAACCATTTGAGAGTTGTATTTTTTAGGCCTATCTGTTGTAATTGTGAAATCATCAGGGCATGGTCAATGCTATCAAAAGTGTAGGGGGGGGGGGGAAAGAAATATCAAACTTTGTATTTAAATGTCAGACACATCACTGCTATGTGTGTCTGCAACATAGATCCGTATGTAGATTGTTGGTAACACTAGATCCTGTATACTAGTTGTAGCAGAGACAGAAACAAGTGCACTACACTCATACACATGTTGACACATGTAGGTCTGTGGGGCACGTCAACATGCGTATTGCGGTGCACATGTGTGCTGCCGCGTGCGTGCCTGCGTCCGTGAGTGGTGTATAGGTGAAAATGGCCACCAGGTCAAGAAAGCCTGCATTCACCAGCCAGGACCTGGGCCACCTGGCAGAGCTGATAGTAACAAGGCAGCACAAGCTGTTCCCGGGATCCTCCAGGCGGCAGGACCTGGTGAGAGTACGGAGGGCCTGGGACCATGTCACACGGCGGTACAACTGTGTAGCGGACTACCCACGTGAGGTAAGTGTATGGGGACAGGTCAGTATAGCCATATACATATCCATTGTCAATTGTAGCTGTGCATGCTGCTGTGTGTAAGTAGTCTATCCCAATTATGTATATAAGTGACACCCATGTGCTATATTGTCTATGTATCACATCTTAGTGGTTTGCCCTTTACCCAGGGGGCTAAGGACCTGTTCACAGAGTCCCAGATGCCATCCTGGTGTCATGGCAGCTGCTGTAATTGATGTGCTAAAACACACCGTAACACAGGTAGCCCATAGATCTGCCTAAGGAGGTTCTGTAATCATCATGCTGGTATGGTGGGTTCTGCATTTGCAGGGTCACACATCTGCCCTACCCCCAGGGGCCGGGAGACCTGCCACAAATGGTCTGTCAGTCCCCCTGGTGATATGGATGTTTGTGCCCCAGCAGTGTAAAACATCTGCCCACCCACAGTTGCCCTGGGAGTCCAAAACAGTGGGTCCCCAGTCCCCCTGGAGGTTTGGTTATGCCGCTGTTGCTGTTTCCCAATTCCCCCTATCCCCAGGAGTCCTGAGAGCCCATCAAAGTGGGCTGCCAGTTACCCCGGTGATATGGGTGTGTGTGCCTATGTAATTTAAAATATCCGCCCTATCCCCAGGAGTCCTGAGAGCCCATCAAAGTGGGCTTCCAGTCACCCTGGTGATATGGGGGGTGTGCCTATGTACTTTAAAACATCCGCCCTATCCCCAGGAGTACCGAGAGCCCATCAAAGTGGCTTCCCAGTCACCCTGGTGATATGGGGGTGTGTGCCTATGTACTTTAAAACATCCGCCCTATCCCCAGGAGTCCTGAGAGCCCATCAAAGTGGGCTGCCAGTCACCCTGGTGATATGGTCCTGTGTGTGCCTATGTAATTTAAAACATCCGCCCTATCCCCAGGAGTCCTGGGAGCCCATCAACGTGGTTTCCCAGTCACCCCCGTGCTATGGTCCTGTGTGTGCCCATGTAGTTTAAAACATCCACCCTATCCCCAGGAGTCCTGAGAGCCCATCAAAGAGGGCTGCCAGTCGCCCTGGTGATATGGTCCTGTGTGTGCCTATGTAATTTAAAACATCCGCCCTATCCCCAGGAGTCCTGAGAGCCCATCAAAGTGGGCTTCCAGTCACCCTGGTGATATGGGGGGTGTGTGCCTATGTACTTTAAAACCTACGCCCTATCCTCAGGAGTCCCGAGAGCCCATCAAAGTGGCTTCCCAGTCACCCTGGTGATATGGGGGGGTGTACTTATGTACTTTAAAACATCCGCCCTATCCCCAGGAGTCCTGAGAGCCCATCAAATTTATTTATTTAGCTGTATTTATATCCCGCTTTTCACCGGGTCAAAGCGGTCAATTGGGGGATACATTTAACACGAGGGGATATGAGACACATACGCTAATACTTACAGGGAACATGGGCAATGGAGGGTTAAGTGGCTTGCCCTAGACCACAAGGAGTGCCTATAGGACTAGAAATCCCAGACCCTATGGCCTGAGATTGCTGTCCCCAGGTGGGACTTGAACCCTCGGCCCTCCAGCCTGAAGTACCTTGTCCTAACATCTAGAGCACTCCTCCCTCCATCAAAGTGGCTTCCCAGTCACCCTGGTGATATGGGGGTGTGTGCCTATGTACTTTAAAACATCCGCCCTATCCCCAGGAGTCCTGGGAGCCCATAAAAGTGGCTTCCCAGTCACCCCGGTGATATGGTCCTGGTGTGCCCATGTAGTTTAAAACATCCGCCCTATCCCCAGGAGTCCTGGGCTGCCAGTCACCCTGGTGATATGGGGGTGTGTGTCTATGTATTTTAAAACATCCACCCTATCCCCAGAAGTCCTGAGAGCCCATCAATGTGGGCTGCCAGTCACCCTGGTGATATGGGGGGGGGTGCCTATGTAGTTTAAAAACATCTGCCCTATCCCCAGGAGTCCTGGGAGCCCATCAAAGTGGCTTCCCAGTCACCCTGGTGATATGGGGGTGTGTGCCTATGTACTTTAAAACATCCGCCCTATCCCCAGGAGTCCTGAGAGCCCATCAAAGTGGGCTGCCAGTCACCCTGGTGATATGGGGGGGGGGATTTGCCTGTGTACTTTAAAACAGCCGCCCTATCCCCAGGAGTCCTGAGAGCCCATCAAAGTGGGCTGCCAGTCACCCTGGTGATATGGTCCTGCGTGTGCCTATGTACTTTAAAACAGCCGCCCTATCCCCAGGAGTCCTGAGAGCCCATCAATATGGGCTGCCAGTCACCCTGGTGATATGGGGGTGTGTGCCTATGTACTTTAAAACATCCGCCCTATCCCCAGGAGTCCTGAGAGCCCATCAAAGTGGGCTGCCAGTCACCCTGGTGATATGGGGGGTGTGCCTATGTATTTTAAAACATCCGCCCTATCCCCAGGAGTCCTGAGAGCCCATCAAAGTGACTTCCCAGTCACCCTGGTGATATGGGGGTGTGTGCCTATGTACTTTAAAACATCCGCCCTATCCCCAGGAGTCCTGAGAGCCCATAAAAGTGGGCTGCCAGTCACCCTGGTGATATGGGGGTGTGTGCCTATGTACTTTAAACATCCGCCCTATCCCCAGGAGTCCTGGGAGCCCATCAAAGTGGCTTCCCAGTCACCCCGGTGATATGGTCCTGTGTGTGCCCATGTAGTTTAAAACATCTGACCTATCCCCAGGAGTCCTGAGAGCCCATCAAAGTGGCTGCCAGTCACCCTGGTGATATGGTCCTGTGTGTGCCTATGTAGTTTAAAATATTCACCCTATCCCCAGGAGTCCTGAGAGCCCATCAAGTGGTTTCTCAGTCACCCTGGTGATATGGGTATGTGTGCCTATGTACTTTAAAACATCCGCCCTATCCCCAGGAGTCCTGAGAGCCCATCAAAGTGGCTTCCCAGTCACCCTGGTGATATGGTGTATGCTGCTCATGATATCATATAATCTACTCGATCCCCAGGAGTCTGGAGACCTGCTGAATGTGTCCAGTTAGTTACCCTGCTGATATGGTGTGTGTCGCAGATGATGTGTGCTAGGACACCCTGTACCCAGGGGGCCTGAGACCTGGATGGCATGGAGCAACGCCTGAGGGCCCTTGAACGCACTGTGCGTGTGCTGGCAGGGTCTGTCCAGTGGTTGGTCGCCGAGAGGCAGCCTGTGGCAGGTACGGATGCTGCATCTCAACGGCCATCCACTGATGGGCATCCCAGGAGCATATGACAGCCCCTGGGGTGCCCACACACATGCCCTGTGCTGTCCTGTCCTCCATGACCCAAAAGGACAGTTGGGTCCCGATCATGTTGGCTGCCCACTGCTGAACAGGACATGACCCTGTGTCGACACGGCATGGCACAGAGTATTTGCAGTTGTAAATAGTTGTATGTTCCTGTACATATGTACATTGTTGGTTAATACAAGTTGTGAATAACATCCTAATGGTCATGTGTTGCCTTTACAGACAGACAATGGATGTAAGCATGGGATATGTGAGTGGATATGTATGTGTATGCAAGGTAGACATGGGTGTCATACATGGCCCTCCTCCACATGCAAGTGTGAGGACTTGCCATGTGCGTTGGCGTGTGAGTCGACAGTTGCATATGAGATGTGGCAATGTGGAGAATGTCCCAAAATGCCAAAGCATGTGCATGCTGTGTGCAATGTGTGGGAAGCATATCTGGTGCACCATGCTGGTGTGCCAATAGCAGATCCTGCATGGGGGATATGATGGGCTGCTGTACCCAGGATCTGCACAGGGGAATGGCATCTTAGGGTGGCCCAGGACAATGCATGTCACAGGGATGGGTGGTGGGTGACCATAGTTGCATGCATGAATGAGCTGCTGACCTACGTAGGCCACCCATGTCTGTCTGTGCCACAGGCATGTCTGTGTGGGAGGGCAGCCATGTAGGCCATGTTGCGGGCTGTGCGAATGTTCACACATGTGTGACTAATGTTGTGGGTGTCAGGGGTGTGAGACGGCGACAGATCCCAACACCAGACATGCAGCACCATGACATTTGCCATGTGCAACAGGGGAGGGTGGCTATCCCCCCACGATGAGGTCCTGGTGCTGAGAGCTGCCACAGTCCATACCACACAGGACATGTTGTGACCTCTGTGCACTGATAGCCGGCAGTACGGACACCCCACCACCGAGGGGCATAGGTGAACCACATGAGGCAGGAGGACAACATGAGGTGCAGGCCACGTGGGGGATCACATTGCCACACATCGGAGAACTGCATACAGGATATCATAGGTCAGATAGGTATGTATTTGTAGGAGTATGTGATGTGTTACGTCTACTGCCCTAGTTGCAGTCAGTGCGGTGTACATATAATATATGTCCACTGCAGCCACGACTGCAAGGCAGTTACAGGTCGACAGGGATATCGACCTGTCTACCCTGGCAAATATGCACATGAACAGATGTTGTATCAAGGTGTTTATTTTACTGTACATTCACTTATGCACTGTTCTATTCTGCATCACTGCGGTGTACATTGAACAACCTGAGAGTACATTGCACAGGGCATTATAATGTGGAGATAACTATTTTACAGGGAACATGGGCTATGGAGGGTCATGTGGCTTGCCCAAGTCCACAGGGAGCACCTGTGGGGCTTGAAACCCCAGTCCTATCGGCCCAGGGTAGCTATCCCTACTGGGAGTTGAACCCCTGACCATCCGATCTGACGTACCTTGCCCCAACCACTAGGCCACACCGCCATGTTACATCCTGCATGACCGCCCCCATCGCCCACGGCCCAAACCACCCCTCCTTTGTTGTGTCGCTGCTTCAGCCTCCGGGGCTGGTGCTGGCTGTGCCGTTCTTGCCACCATGGCCTCCAGTGCAGTGGCAATCCGTTCCGCTGCTGTCCGCAGCTGTCACAACTCTGCCATGTTCCCGCGGATCTCACTCCTTATGAGCTCCAGCACCTGACGAGTGCCTGTGGGTGGAGGACATGGTGATATGTTCTTATATATCTACCTTCACTGCTGAACTCATTTTTGCTAACTGTACATAGTTAAATGTACATAGTTCTCCAAAGTTTAAAAGTTTAATTGTTAATGTACATAATTCATGCAATGTTCAATGTAAAAACAGAAATGTCTTTCTGTCCCCTTAACTGTTATATGTAAACCGCACCTGATCACCGGAAGGTTGCGGTATATAAAAGTTTGTTAAATAAATAAAATGTGCTATACCCCCCTCAAAGGCAACCATCACACATGTACATGTCAGCCATATTCCACAGGATCAGTCAGTCACACTCTCATGCATGGCACATATCGCAACACATGACCATGGTCAGACCTCTGTGTCCCATGAGCCATTCCCAGGCATGTCATGGGGCCTAATGATGGGTCATGGAACACACCAAGCCCTCACATACCGGTGTTGCAGCAGGATCCGTCCATATGCACTCTGCACAGTGGCCATCTGACATAGGTGAGGGGACGTGAGGGGTCATGGGACACACATGCATATATCTCTGTGGCTGTCTAGCCAACATTGCTGGCACACATTGCTAGGGTGCCCAGATACCTTTGATCCATGATCAGGACGGTTAATAATGCAGTTCACGGTTGTACCGTGCAAGTGAGTTCAAGCAACTGCCCACTGCTGTCTGCACAGGGAACGTACTCTTTCCACAGCCCCATTTGACATAGGGATCAAAAACATTATGCTCACCAGCCGTTACAGAGCACAGCATTTGACAGATCTGCGCAACCAACAGAACAGATACGTACATTACTATGTCCTGCAGTTGTGCGCGACGCCCCGGAAGACATATATGCTACCCTACATCGTGGCTTACAATCACAGACCTTAATGAAATGTTTCATCTTATGGATCACATATAGCATCTTTAACCTGCGTACTCTGAATGTTTACAACAGCTCAGCCAAGATCAGGATGAGAGCTCAGATGTCAGGTCACGATCCGGACATTTTCAGAGTCAGGACAAGCCTCATGAACTCAGGACAGTCCTGATAAGATCAGGACATCTGGACACCCTACACATTGCTGACCATGTATGGACACTGTGATGCATATCACACCCCATGGAGTGGTGACTATCACGTAGGGGGCCCAGATGACCCTATCTTGGTGGATCTCCAGGGACAAGCAGAAATTAGTCTGCACGTGTGGGTATCATCGGTAGCGACGGAGCCTGTGCGGGAACGCTCCCCAGCGTCCAATGGGCAAGCCTTTGGGAGCATCCCACAGCGCCTGCGTGCTGGCATCCCGCCTTTCCCAACTGCCTCTCCCCAGTTCATTGTGCTCTGCAGAGCCAGCAGGTCGTCGTTCCTGTCACCGCAGGAACATGTTCTCACTGCCACATTTCTGCGGTTGTGTCTGCCTTTCTGTAATTCTATACCGGCCCCGACGGTTACCAGCTCAGAAACAAATAAGGGGATAATTTCCTACCTTCCTGATGTGTCTTCTCAGGTACACGTGCCACCTCGGGCCGTAGGCCCAAATAGTTGGCCATCATCATGGGGAAACCCTCCTCAGGTTCCGAAACATGCTCAACATGTGGTGGTACTGTTTCCGTCACCAACACCCATGGGTGGTGTCTCACGGGTTTGGGACCTGATCATCCCATGTCTGAATGTTTGGCCTGTGGGATGTTATCGACTAGAGGTCATACAAGTTGAGCGGCCAGGTTCAGTACCCTCTGTCCCTCCGACGCGGCCTCGGTGGCATTGACGTCCTCAAGGGCTTCCGCACCCTCCCATGGATCTCAGGTAACCAAACACACATCTGGCCGTACCTCTAAGGGTTGATCCCTTTCCAGGCATCAGGATGCCTCTGGTGTTGCTCGTGGGGAACATACTCTGGCCACACAGCCCCGGCGGGAGGCTCCAGCCCCCAAAGCAATATCGGGGGTCCAGGATGTCCCCGAGGCCTCCACCCTGTCTGAGCCCCTGGGGCCATGCTCTGGGGTACTTGCTATCCTTGCCGGCACCAATACACAAGCATCGGCAGCGTTGATGGACCAGAGAATCCTGGTCATCAAATGTAGTCCGGTGGCTCTCCTTGCGGCATCAAAGGCCTCAGTACCGCCCCAGACCTGCCCACCGGTACTGGCACTGTTGTTGCAAACCCCGATACCGGTACTGGTGTCAATAACCTCGGCGCCTGCGCCCACGGTACCGAGTCGGGCTGGTACCGATACACCGGTGCCAGGACCCTCCGATGCGGATCGGTACGGGTATCACTGCCAGGAGCACCCAGACAGAGGGTATATCCAGTCTCCTGCTGAATAGGATGGGTCTAACAACTCTGCGGAAACCGGTGTGCTTATCCCTGAGGAACCCTCCTCTCCAGAGAGGAGGATATCTCCCCCGGAGGACATGTCCTGTCAGGATGTCATCTGAGTTGTGGCGAAGGGTTTGTCTATCTCTGTAGCTGCTGAACCTGACCCCAGGGCAACGGAGGTGGAGATGCCTCAATATCCCCAATCTCCCCAGGTGGCAGCAACGTAACCAGTGCATGAGATCCTGCAGGATCGCCTGCTGAGAATGTGGGGGACACCTCTAACCACCTCTCCACATTCTCGCGAACTCAATACCATGTATCGTGTCCCTCCATTAGCTGGTGTTCAGGAAACACAGCTCCCTCACCATTCTATTTATTTTATTTTATTTTATTTTTTTTATTTTATTTAGCTGTATTTATATCCCGCTTTTCACCGGGTCAAAGCGGTCAATTGGGGGATACATTTAACATGAGGGGATATATGAGACATAGGCTAATACTTACAGGGAACATGGGCAATGGAGGGTTAAGTGGCTTGCCCAAGACCACAAGGAGTGCCTATAGGACTAGAAATCCCAGTCCCTCCGGCCTGAGATTGCTGTCCCCAGGTGGGACTTGAGCCCCTGGCCCTCCGGCCTGAAGTACCTTCTCTTAACCACTAGACCACTCCTCCTCCACCCTATTGTGGTGGGGTCTGCTATGAGGGGGATCAGACGTGCCAAAAGGCATGCCTCTAATCCTCCTGGTCGTGGATGCATGACCCTAGATGCCTTTGGACACCGTATCTTCCAGGCATCGATGCTATCAGCCAGGATACGTTCCTATCTTCTATCTATGGGAATGTTCCTGAAGGAGGCCTCAGAGGATCTAGAACGTCTGAGCCTCTCGTATCCCAGACGACAGGTGATATGATCATCAGACTCTTGGCAAACATGCACAGCACAATTCCACATTTGGCAATCGAGCAGCCTTCGACTGCTTTGAGGGACATAGTAGGGCCTCGGCCATTGCCACAGGTGCAGGATGAAATGCCTGGCTCCATGCCACCGACTTGGAGCACTGGGTACAGGACAAACTGGGTAGTATCCCTTGTAATGGGGAGAGCCTTTTGGAAAACCTGGCAAGGGACGGCCAATGCACTGGATGCTGCCAGGTCCACCGTGAGTAGGCTTTCAAACATTACAGATCCTGCAAGACAGAAAGCTTTTAGGAAGCCTTTCTGCTCCAAGAGGAAAAGGTTCTATCAGTCCTACACCCAACAGGGACAACCTGTAGGCCACTCTGCTAGAAAAGGACAGCAGTCAGCTAAACAGAGAAAGCCAAAGGCCTCTCTGTCCCAGAAGGCGCAGCTGGCTTAGCCTCCTCAGAGTCCTGCCGGAGGATGTACCTTTTCTGGCTTCCAGGGGACCAGACCCCATCCCAGGAAGGCTCTATTCATTTGCCCACAGATGGAGCCACATAACAAAAGAGAAGTGGACCCCAGGCGTTGTCGGTGAAGGCTACAAGCCTCCTTTCCGATGCATGCCTCCTCCAACAGTGGTAGGAGGGTTCACCTCTCAGAGCAACCATTTGCTTCGTGACATCCATCTACTTCCAGCCCAAGGGGCAATATAAGATGTGCCCATCCTCCAACAGGGCACAGGGTGGTACTCCCCCTACTTACGTATCCCAGAGAAGACAGGGGGCCACAGGTCCATGTTGGACCTCCGGGAACTGACAAGATATCTGTTGGGAGAGAAAGTCACAATGCGTTCTCTGGGGACTCCTCTACCATTCCTTCACAGTCAGGATTGGCTATGTTCTCTAGCTCTCAAGGCTGCGTACACTCACATCCTCCTCCACCCAACCCACAGACGATTCCTACGTTTTCTCTGCCAGGGAACGCACTATCAGTATTGCGCTCTTCCCTTTGGCCTGGCCTCAGCTCCAAGTGTGTTTATGATATGCATGGCTATGGTAGCAGCATATCTCCGCACCCTCGGGATATTCGTCACCCCCTACCTAGACAATTGGCTCATTCGCGCCCCCTCAGAGTTCATGGCCACACATCTCTATCCTGCACAACGCATCCTCTCCAGTATTCTGGTCTAGTTATCAACCTGCCCAGATCCAATCTTACCCCCACTCAATCCTTGGAGATTACAGGTGCACAACTAGACACCAGGGAGGTAAAGGCCTATCTTCCTTGGCCTTGTTGTCACCACATTGTGCAGTTAGCTTCCTAAGCCGTGCTGGGGGTGCACCTCACCACTCGGGAGATGCTACAACGTTCACGTCACCTGGCCCCCACAGTACATGTGGTCCCCTAAGCATGCCTCCATATTGGAGCAGCCCAATGGACATTGTCCACTCAGTGGACCCAAAGAAACATTTTGCTCAACTCAAACAGTAAAGGGATTCCATTTAAAGAATATTTTCAATGTGGACCAGAGACATCCAAATGTAATCTCGTAATTAGCGAAAAACTGGTCTCAGAACTCTACCCACCATCAGACTGACGTCTTTCTTAGTGGTGAATTAGAACATCAATGACCAGTTCCCATTTCCGGGATTCGCTCTTACGTTTCACAGGTGACTGGCTCCTGCTAAAAATCACCCAGCACCCAGTTTTTCTTGTTTATCTCAAAACCGGATTTTTGCTTCTATGGCAGGCACTACCCAAATGTTAAAACTCCAAAACACATTCAACTCTGGGACACTGAATGGAGATAACATTTCTTGATTTGGGCGAGCTCAATACAACTTTTCATGCTTTTTAAATGCCGTTCAGTCAGGAACTTCTCACACCTTTGCAACGCTCTGTGATGATCTCGATCTCAACGCTCTGCCTGGCCACCACTGAGGCATTTCACGGCCACAGTTTCATCAGGAGATTGTTTCCACAGCAATCTAAAAGTAAAACACAACTGCTATTGTCTCAACAGCCCCTTTTATACCCATCCCCATATTATTAAAAAATCCCCCTTATCCCAAAATGTTTAGAATCTTTCACTTACTATGTTCATGCTGCCCACGTCTACCTTAGAGATCTTTTCGGTTCTTTCAGATGCCGCGCATGCAAAGTAATTACTCATGACTGACTTTTAAACCTCCCTGTATGTCACTCAAAAGCGTAGGCAAGGATACGTGTTCGTACACACCTCCCCAAAGAATTAGTTTACCCCAAACCCTCTAAAAACTAAATATGAAGCAATATTTTAATTTTTTAATTTTTAATATTTCAATTTGTTAATGTTGGAATTTGATTTAAAACAACCAAAACCTCTACATGCACGCCGCCCAATCTATGGCGGCGTTTAATCCTGTAGGGATGACAGTATTCAACCTATGTATCCAACGTTGTTCCTTTATAAGAAGAGTCTTATCCAACGTTTTCCCCTTTCCAGCCTCAACCACTTGATCAAGCGCAAAACAACAAAGTTGGTTAAAGGTATGTCCCTCTACTATACAATGCGAAACAATTGGGTGATTTTTAGCAGGAGCCAGTCACCTGTGAAACGTAAGAGAAAATCCCGGAAATGGGAACTGGTCATTGATGTTCTAATACACCACTAAGAAAGACGTCAGTCTGATGGTGGGTAGAGTTCTGAGACCGCCCCCGACATAGCTATCGCTCTGCTATGTTGCCAACATGCAGTCTCCTTGTGTATCTGTGGACAACCCCCATGGGGATCCCTGTATATGCTCTTACCCACCTTCAGCATCACGTCTTGCAGACTCAGTGTAGACACATAGCCCCTCCAGTGTGGTTGCTATGCGTGGGGGGAGGGGGGTGGGCCTGCTGACCCTTGGGCCTGGCTGGGGTGGTGGGTCTCCCCCCTGTCACCGCCCGCCTGGGCATGTTGGGTGGTGCAGCTGGCCTCCACTGTGGCTACCGTGCCCAGGGGCATGTCCAACCCCTCCGGGTGCATGCCTGCCCCAGGTGTGCCCTCGCCATCGCTGCTGGTGTCTGCCGACATTGTAGCCTCTGTCTCCTCACCATCCTGGGGCTCTGACACTTCCCCCTCCTCGGGTGGCTCCATGATACTGTAGTCACCTGGGTTGTGGGACGACATACACAGCAGAACTTGGATTGGTCCGTGCAACTATGTACACCTGTGTGGTACATGCACCCCACATGTGATGTGTGCTTGGCCATGCCCTATGCGTGTGCTGCATACTATTGCCACTACTGGTAATTGGCTTTGCGGGGGCACTGCCAAGCACACGCAGCAATGTGATGCTATGGTCACCAGGTGCCAATCCGTGAACAGGGGTGCTTCACATTGGGTCAGTCAGTGCAGAAACAGGTGTGTGATGTGTGAGACTAGCAGGAGTTGTGCATACCGGGCAGCCAGGGGTTAGTAGGGGGTGGTGTTGGCACCACCTGTGGGTGGGGGACAGGTGCATGCAAATGTTAGGGGCTGTGCCGTTGAGGGGGACACCCGTGGGCCTGGGGATGAGGGACGGGGATGACATATGCCACCAGGTTGGGGGGTAATAAGATGCATGCCACATAGGCAGAGTGCCGTCACATCATGCCTTTGGGAAAGCAGGATGTGATGTGTGTACCTACCTGCCCTGGGATGGGCGGTGTCCAGTGCTTCCAGCAGGCCATACAGGTATACCGGGCCCAGCCGATCAGCCAATTCCTGCTCCAGTGGCATGAGTGTTGGGGTAAAGGGGCCTCCCCCACCTGTGCCCGCAGCATGTTGCCACTCAGTGGCCATGTGGGCATGCACACCACGTTTGATGTCGCTCATCCGTTTCCGTAGGCTCTCAAGGTCTCTTCGTGTCCACCCTGCCTGTGCTACGGCCTTCTGTACCTCCTCCCAGACACGTGTCCATGTTGCCACAGTGGTGGTACGACTGTGCTGGCCATATAGAACATCATAGTGTTCCAAAACACTCGCCAGCAGGAGATGATTCTCTTGAGGGCTGACCCGAACAGCCTTTCTCCTTTGCACAGACGGCACTGGTTGCCCCTTTTGCTTAGCGACGGGTGGTCCGTGTATGTGCTGTGAACCACACGATGGGCCTGCCTGCCTCACACCTTCAGGGGTCTCTGTGTCCTGCTGGACAGGCACACACCCCTCCTCCACCACACCTGCCCTGTGCTGACTCTCCATATCCTCCCACCCCCTACCCACTGGCCTCCACCTCACACCTGCTGCTTGTACCCACCTGCCCTGCCTGCTGCCTGCTCCTCACCTGTCTCTCCTACCTCCCCTCCCCTCTCCCTCCTCTGCTCCGCCACACACCCCTACCTCTCTCACCCTACACCACTACTCCCACCCACAGTCTCCTCCACCTCCCACTGCCCCCTGGCACTATCTGAGCTCCACTATCAACACACACCTTCCCTCTCCATCTCTCACTCACTCTCCTACAGGACACCATCAATGTTACACAAATCTGCAGATGTATTTATCAGTTTGTATGGCGTACCGCGCGTTGCATACCGCGCGTTGCGCATGCGTCGCCCAGACGCTGTGTGCGCGTGCGGCATAGCGCATGCGCATGTGTGATGTATGCACAGCGCATGTGTAGTATCGTGCACATGCACATGCAGTGTCTGGGTGGCGCATGCGCAATGCGTGCAGCCACCGCTCACGCGCAACTGCACATGCGCAACACGCGCAACGTAGGTTTGGCCTTTAAATACACCTGATTACCTGGGACACATTGAGGGGTTTATGTAGGAGAGTCTGTGACGTGGTTGTGAGGTTTGAGGAGAGTTAGAGGACGGTTCTTTGTGTATAGTCGCTGTGTGTGTGAGTGTTCTTTGGCTTGTGTGTCTGGCTCTGTGTCTTCGTCAGTGAGGTAAGTGTCAGTGTTTGTGTGTCATTGTGTGTCTGGACAGGTTGTGTGTATGGCAGCCTTCCTGATTGCTGTGGTTGAGGAGGAAGCTGAGGAGGGTCTGCGGTTGCCTGATGGGGGAGATGGTGTCAATGGGGCTGCGGCACGGGGCATGGGTGTAGACCCGCTGCAACTCAGACCTGCAGCTGTGGGGGCAGGCCAGGCAGGGGATGTACCCGCACGAGGCAGGAGATGTGCAGAGGTGCGGCTCCACCGGCCTCGCTACAGGCCCAGGGCCCAGCTCCAGGGCATGCGTGAGGACCAGGTCATCTCCCTCTACTGCCTGAGCATGGGGGCTATTAGGGAGCTCTACGAGGATCTAAGACCTGACCTCGAGCCCCTGACTGCTCGGTCACATGCTATACCGGGTTTGGTCAGGCTCCTTGATGCCTTACATTTCTTTGCCTCTGGCTGTTTCCAGTCATCTGTGGCCGCAGTGGGAGGCATGAGCCGCCCCACCTTCTCACGATGTCTCCACCAGGTACTGCATGCCATGCTCAGCCAGGTGGGGAATTACATAACCCTTCCCCACACTAGGCAACAGTGGAGGATCCTGAACCAGACCTTTGAGGTGTTAGCTGGGATACCACATGTGATGGGAGCTATTGATTGCACACATGTTGCCCTGGTCCCGCCTAGAGACAGGGAGGTAGTGTTCCGCAACCGCAAACACTATCATTCCCTGAATGTTCAGGTTGTCTGTGATGCACATCAGCATATTCTGAATGTGGTACCCAGGTTTGCAGGGTCCACCCATGACTCCTATATCCTGCAGCACTCGGCACTTTACACTCAATTCGAGGCTGGACAATATGGGGACTGTCACTTCTGACGTGCACATGCTGTTCATGTTACTAACCGTATGTGCAGATGTCTGTCTCGGAGGTGTATCCCTCGTTGTATGGGTATGTCATTTGTCTGTGTGTGATATCAGGGGGGGGCCTCAAACTCCGCCTTGCTATGGAGCTTTGTCGTGATAGTTAAATGGCTGCTAGCATATGTGTCATGGTTACAGATTATGTTTCCAATCCGTACACCAAGCCCTTGTCGTGTGTGTCTGCCCTTCACACCCTGATGCATAGTTCTGCTGTCCCATCATGTGATGTCATATGTTTATGTCACAATGTGTTCTGCATTTGTTTTGCACGTACATACCTGTGTCCATTTGGGAGGACATGGGCTCCTGCTTTAACATCATACATCTCTTTGTTGCAGGTGATGCAGGATATGGGTGTCGCCCCTGGTTGCTGACCCCCGTGCGTTGACCACGGACATGTGCAGAGAGGAGGTACAATGAGGCCCATGCCACCAGCCGCTCCGTCATAGAGTGCACCTTTGGCATATTAAAGAATCACTTCAGGTGTCTGGATAGGACAGGCGAGGCCTTACAATACAGACCACAGACTGTGGCAGAGATCATTGTAGCCTGTTGCATCCTGCACAACATTGCTCTCAGGCACCACATCCCTGTCGATATTAATGAGGGTCTGGAGGAGGACCCTACGTGCCCCCCTGCACGTTCATGTGCCAACACACGTGAGGGCACAGCAGTCAGGCGGCAGCTGATTGCAGAGCTCTTCTCATGTAAGTACTGCATATGTTCCCACCTACATTTGTTTAGATATGTGTGTACTGCTAATACTAGTTACCATTTGTATTACGATATCCGTAAGATGCAGTACTGCACTGACATGTAACTGAGACTGGCTAGCCATACCAGCTTCACATCTACTCATGCCTGATCCACATCAGATGTGGGCAGGGCACAACAGCAGGTGGAGGTGGCTTGTGTGTGTGTGTGGTGTTTTAGGCTTTGGTGCGGTGTTGGGCTGCCATACCTGGTTTGTGGCTGCATGTGATAGGGGCTAATGTGCAGGCACATGTAGTTGGCTTTGATACTTTGGGGGCAGCAAGATGAAAGGCATGTGGTATGGCATTAACAGTGCGAGAGCAGACCATGGATGGGGCCAGTTGTCTAGATGTCTGTGTCTTACAGTGGGTGTTTTGAGCTGATTGTGAGGTTGGTATGCTCAGATGTGCAGGGTCTGTGCATTAGTTGTTTTAGTATGCCACTAAATGTGATACATACCAATATCTACGTGATATGTGGTAACTGGATCACTGGTATGTGGTATCCTTGAGGGACATTATTGCAACACCACAGTGTGCCTGAATGTAAGGGTCATCACATAGCCCTCTCAAAGATGCCGGGAAGAATAGAGAACCTGTGCAGTGTGCAGCCAGGGGGGATGTATTGTGATAGTTATGTGGGATATCGAATAGCTATGCAGTGCAGTGTTGCATATTTATACGCTGACAGAGATTATTCATGCCAGATCAGTAAGGTGTAGGTTACAGTAGGCAATCTGTGGGTTATTATGGGTGTGGAATCAGGTTTCAGTGTTGTTTGTCAGGGGGATCAGGGCACATCTATCTGATGACATCTGCACATGTACCACAGCACTCACATACAAGCTGGGTAGGTGGGCAGAGGAGGTAGATGCCGTCCAATGCAACAACTACATTGCTGACCCTGGAGAGGACGACTTATGTCCACACACACAACATTGCTCTGAGGGGGGGGGGAGGGTTTAGGTGCACATATGGGCTATCCATGCCTTTCCATTATCCATGTCACACAGCAGTATGACATGCAGCCATCATGGTCTGGTCACATGCACACATTGGGGGTGTGGTTTGCCAGGCATAACTCAGCTGTTGAGATATATATTTGCAGCTCATCATCACACAGCTGTTAATGTAAGTGAAGGTAGGAGATATACACACCAGCCGATGGGGAGGTGCCCTGCATATTTCTGTGTGTTACAGTACTTGACAGCAGGGTAGCAGACATCATTGGGACACCAGAACACACAGTGAGGGGCATTGGGGGAGATATGGGGGACACAGAATATTACTGCAGCCTTGGATTGATGCTGGGACACAGTAGTGATGAAACACTTCTGTTCACCCTTTTGTACATGAACAGAAGGATGTGGGAGGGGACAGACCAAGTGCAGACCCTTGTAGTTTGGCAATCACACTTCAGAGATAACTTTCACATGACAAAGATCTGAACAGTGTGCTGGTGAACAGTAGATCTGTGAAGGATCTTGGGGGGTCTGCAAGCTGAGGACAGGAAGGTGCAGTGTGTGTCGCATAGCTGGAAAATGACATATGTATGTTTCCCTTGTGTTTCCTACTCCGCAGGACATACCTGTTGCAGCTCCTGGCATGGGCGTGCATTGGCAGGTGACTGTCAGTCATCCAACATGCAGTGGTCAGGGGTAGGTGGATCTACGACTACATTGTCTGTGCTGACAGTCAGGGTAGACACATGTCCTCGGTGATGTGTCAGATTGTACATATGATGTTGTTTACCTCTTTTCCCCTGCACCACCATAACCCATATCTTGGTGTTGGCACACATATCCCCATGTGTTCCTGTCCAGTTTGTCCTCTGCAACACTGTGTCTGTGACACAGCCAACAGAGCTTCATGTGTGTGGGTGTCCGAGGTGTTGTGGTGGTGGGCTACACGTGCACCCTTCCCCAACAGTGTACCATCAGCCAACACCAGTGTATCATTTGATTTCACAGGGCCTTTCGGTCCAAAAATCTCCAATTGGGCACATCCCAGCCATATGCTACTGCTGGCACGCTCACCTTAGCATACTGTGTGGGTGTGTTTCTTAGGGTTGGATGTGTGTTGGTATAGTGTGCAGGCATGTTACATTATCATGTGGTGTGCGGGGTCTGTACACCTGGGGGGCAGTGCTGACTGTGCTATCTCTACCTTACTGCTGTTTACCATGTGAATATTGTGGACATGTGTTGTGTATTGTGAGCAGACCTGTGTCTTGTGTTGTGACATACGACTGTTGGACTGCATTTTTCAGATCTCAGATATCGCCATGATGTGGACATGCATCAACAGTGGCTGGACATGGTTACATGGTGATTCTTCCAACTGGGGTGACATCGTCTCCCTTCACTGAGTGACCCAGGGGATCCAAGACATACACCTGCTGCACGCAGATGGTAGGTTTAACCTTTTTTTTTGGGGGGGGGGGGGAATGACATCAGGCTTTACATGTTAATGATTTATGGTTTGTTTCAGAGATATTTCATGTTGCCTCTCTGTTCACAAACGCTGATGCACATGGGGTAGCGCTTTGATACACTTGTGTAACATGGGCATGGCCATGGACATGAACATATCCATGTTACAGCCGTGTCTGCAGTTCCAATTCCACATCTGACCAACCTGCACTGTGTTCTGTGTTGTGCTCATGCTATGTTTGCCTGTGTGTCATTTTATTATGTGCATATTCATGGTTGCCTGTCTGCATTTTGTGCTGGTGTTGCACACTGCATACCAATACATTATTTCTACTCTTCTGACAGGGCAGAGAACAAACTGGACATATCCACTGGAGCACATCCGGCATCGCCATCGTCCACCAGTTGGGGGACACACCACCATGGAAATATCCATGGGAAAATAGTGCCATAGGATGTTTGACCTCTGCAAGTGGGACACATGCCTAGGATGGACAGTATTACTTTTGGATTGCTACTTTGCCCAGGACAGACGTATCCAACACACTGTTGCTGCCATGCTCTGGCTGGGAATCGTGCTCATCACAGGGGACACACATGACCTTTCATGTACTGTGGCATATTGGGATGTGACACTTGACTATGCATGCCCAGGGTTGCAAGGATAGTCTTCACCTGACATGTAGGATTGCAGATACGCTTTGGACTTTGCACACTGTGTACTGGTCCCCACGTGTGCATCAGGGACTGACATTGTCACTGTATGTTGTACATTCCTCCACAGTTGTGGTGTTGTTGTGTTTTGGCCATGTGTGTGACATGGCACACAGGATACTCTCATCTGTTTGTTTCAACACAGGCATACAGCCATGCATGTGGCATAGGGGGAGCAATGGAGAGGTCCTGTTGTCTATGTCCACCTATTCTCCACCTGGACATGATACAGGTTTTGCCACAACACCGCTTTAATGACCACCAGCATCCTGGATTGATGTTTTCAATCACCAAGGGTGTTTCTGTGCATGTGTGGTGTCACTGTAGCATGTTGAGATGTACATGGTGCATGTGCATATGACTGAGTATGTTGGAGAAACACAGCACATGGCAATATGGCTTCTGTGTGGTTTACTGTAACATGTTTGCCCTTAATTTCCATCTTTCTATACTGTTTCTTGAGTTGGTTTACTGTACAGACGTGATGCTCTGCATTGATTTACAAACCTTGCATTGCATGTCTGCACAGTCCTATTTATCCCCTGAGGTAGCGACACTCACATTGCCCCGTTATATTTGGAGTGTCGCAGTGTGAGTGTCCAATGTCTCCCTTCAATTGTGCATTCCCTGTACCGTGATATATGTGTACAGACACTGTCTACACACCAACCAGTGCAGGGGGATCTCCTGCATGGTGTTATCTCTGCATGTTTCTTCAGGTAGTTTTCATTTTAATTCTCTCTGTGTTGATGTGCCTCTGCTACCTTTTAGCATATCCTCATTGTGCATTTGATGATTGTTTAGGGTTACATTGTTGCAACTTTTATTCCTATATCAGGCATTATGTGAGAGCTGAAACATTACTTTCAATATGTTTTTTTCAAATTACAATGTGTTAACAACAGATGCTGTTTTCATTTGTGTGCCTCCTGTGTTGCCAGATAGATATGTTTTGGGGAACAGATCATGATTGATGTGTGTTGGTCCCTCATCATGCACCGCCTACTGTCTACATGCACTCATATGTGAGTAACACATTTGAGGCGTGCAGCAGCATGTGGGGGTTGGGGGCCTATTAAATGGTGCATACCATGCACGTGCTGCACATTATGTCTCCTGCCCTTCATTTGTAGACGGGCCAGTGACCTTTCTGTAGGATGTGGGTTGCTGCCCTGCTAAATGTGTTTCCGTGTTTCACCTGGGATCCACTTACCTTGATATTATGATGGCGGTATTGGTATCAACACTATCTGTGAGGATTAACCCAAATAAAAATATGTGTTTGATATACATTTGTCTCTGCTGCTGCTGATCATGGTGACAAACACAGTACAATGTGTGCCTTTGAGTCAGTCCCTGACTCCTTGTGACCCAGAGACTCCAGGGTTTTCTTAGCAATGTCACTGGAAAGTAGATTGCCAGGCCTTTCTTCCAAGGTACTGGAGGGTTACATGAGTGCCCAAGGCCACATGGAGTGCTAGTGGGAGTTGGACCCTGGTTGCTTGGTAACCAAGCCAGTTTCCTAACCACTAGGCTACTCCTCCGCTCTTTGCTCACATTGACACTTGTATCTACCGATTTGCTGGTCATGTACATGGCCCACTTGTGCTCACATCCTTGTACGGTGGCAGTTGTGTATCTGCCAGCCATTTACCACATCACTGGGTATTACAGGTTCCCATACACACCCTCCCTTTGGGGTACTATTTTTGCATTGTGCTCAGTGTGCTCATTGTGGTTGTTTGGGGTAGTGGTTGCAGGCATGTGTTATAACGCGATAAGTTGCAGGTTTGGTCCCCAGATAGGGTTTATCCTTTTCTTCTCTGTTGTGCTAACATGACCATTAGATACCAGCAGGTTCATCACCTCTGCACAAACCCTTCCATCTCTTCAGTGTACACCAAGGTGTGCCCTCTGTGCTGCCTAGCCATCACATATTAGGTGTTACATATGTCTCTTTATTTATGGTGTTTACATGGCAGTCCGCTTGGGGGTTTGGTATTGCTGTGGTTCAGCTGTTGTGTGGTATACCTGTTTGCATGTTCAATTCTCACCTGTCCTGTTCCAGATTTTGCAGCAGCTCCACAGAGCATCCTCTGCTGCCCTTGGGGTTTAGGTACTTTCCTCTTTTGCATGCTGTATCCACTGCATAACATTTCATTGTGTGTGTGCATGTAGTTCTATGTGGCTCTGGTCCCAATTATAGACTGTGATCTGATATGTACACAGCAGATCTGCATGTGCATTTCAACATGGTTACTGTTGGGGGTTTGCCTGTCCTGACAGCCACCAGGCATCTTGTGTGCTGCCCTGCACTATTTTTGTATGCAGCCTTTGCTAATGCACTCACGTTGGTGGTGTGGCCTACCGGTTTGTGCATTGCCATTTGTGGTACTGGTCATAGGTTGGCTTCCTCTCTGTTCTCTTTCATTTGTATGCCTGTCCTGTAGAACTACTTTTCATTCCTGTGACAGTCATATCTGTGCAGAGCTGTGCTGTGAGCACATTGTACCCTCATCACAGTTGTGAACCATCCTTCTGTCCATCTACGTGTGTCTGCCAGCTGTGTGTCATCCTACCCTGATGTGCATGCTGCTACCCCACGTCCTGCACTCCTACACATTCCTGCATTGCAGCTCTCCCTGTTTGTCTCTCCTCTCCTGTGTGTGTGCTATGAATAGCACTGCTACTACACTGTCATCCTGACATTCCACCCTATCCTGCCACTTCTACCTCCTCTGTTGCACACATCTTCCCATCCTCTGCCACACACTGTCATTCATTGCATAGTACATTACCATCGCTCTGTGCATAGCTACAGCTGCCCCCAATATGTCTGTCCATTTTTCTAACTGCCACATGGGCTGGGGGCTGCTTTGTCTGGTCCATCAGCTCTGATCTACATCCTTCCATTACTTATGGCATTGTCTTTCCTTGCTGCTCTGTGCAGTGTTTGGGTTTACGTGTGTGTTTGGCACATACCTCTCTCTGCCCTTTTAATTGGGGGACCTTACTGCTCCTGACCAAAGTTTTTGGGTTCACTTATACATCCTTGGGGCATCTTATGGCACACCTTCGGTTCAGGCAGCTTCTGGGGTGCCTACTATGGTGCCTTGGGAGTTGGCAACCTTTCAACATGGCCTCTGGGGGGCATCATATCCCACCTTCGCTGACGTGGTTGTTTCAGATGTGCCTTCTGGTGCACTACTTTTATGGCACTAGGGTGCATTTAATTTTAGATGGCAGCACAGATTGTTGTACAGTTGATAGCAGAAAAAGGAATTGCCTCTGCCAACTTTATTCATTAGGTGCACTGGGGACTTGAACTCATGAACGCTGTACCCTCAGTCAGTTTATTAACCATTGTACTACAGCTCTGTTGCAATATTTGCAGGTCAGCGCACCTACTTATGATTTCCATTCGTTAACATGCACAGTGATGCCATCAAAAACAGTGCTGTGACTCATAGGGCACCCTATACAGCACCTTATAAAGGCTCCTTATGGGCAACATTATAGGGTGCCTTGGCGGACAGTGCACTTTATGATATGCCCTCTGGAGTGCCTTATGCGGCACCTTATGTTACGGCACTTTGAGGGTGTGTTTGCTGGCAGCACAGATTTAAATAAAACTGGCACATGCCTCAGACACCACTGGGTATAGGTATCAATTATTTCATCTGGTCCACTTGGGAATTAAACTCAGGACCCCTGTAGCATCAGTCAGTGTACTAACCATTGTACTACATCTCTATTGCTATGTTTGCAGCTCAGCGCGCTACTTAGGATTTCCATGCATTAACATGCGCAGTGCTGCCATCAGAGACAGTGCTGTAACCTTGCGGTGCCTCATAGGGCACCGTATACAACACCCTACACAGCACCTTATTAGGCTCCCCATGGACAACATTATAGGGTGCCTTGGCAGGACAGTGCACTTTATGATATGCCCTCTGGAGTTGCCTTATGCGGCACCTTATGTTACGGCACTTTGAGGGTGTGTTTGCTGGCAGACACAGATTTAAATAAAACTGGCACATGCCTCAGACAGCACTGGGTAGAAGTATTACTATTCATCTGGCCCACTTGGGAATCAAACTCAGGACCCGTGTAGCATCAGTCAGTGTACTAAACATTGTACTACACCTCTATTGCTATGCTTGCAGCTCTGCGCACCTACTTAGGATTTCCATGCATTAACATGCGCAGTGCTGCCATCAGAGACAGTGCTGTAACCTTGCGGTGCGTCATAGGGCACCGTATACAACACCCTACACAGCGCCTTATAAGGCTCCCCATGGGCAACATTATAGGGTGCCTTGGCAGACAGTGGACTTTATGATATGCCCTCTGGAGTGCCTTATGCGGTACCTTATGTTACGGCACTTTGAGGGTGTGTTTGCTGGCAGCACAGATTTAAATAAAACTGGCACATGCCTCAGACAGCACTGGGTAAAAGTATTATTATTCATCTGGCCTATTTGGGAATCAAACTCAGGATCCCTGTAGCATCAGTCAGTGTACTAACCATTGTACTACACCTCTATTGCTATGTTTGCAGCTCAGCGCACCTACTTAGGATTTCCATGCATTTAAACATGCGCAGTGCTGCCATCAGAGACAGTGCTGTAACCTTGCGGTACCTCATAGGGCACCGTATACCAGCGCCTTATAAGGCTCCCCATGGACAACATTATAGGGTGCCTTGGCAGACAGTGCACTTTATGATATGCCCTCTGGAGTGCCTTATGCGGCACCTTATGTTACGGCCACTTTGAGGGTGTGTTTGCTGGCAGCACAGATTTAAATAAAACTGGCACATGCCCTCAGACAGCACTGGGTAGAAGTATTATTATTCATCTGGCCCACTTGGGAATCAAACTCAGGATCCCTGTAGCATCAGTCAGTGTACTAACCATTGTACTACACCTCTATTGCTATATTTGCAGCTCAGGCGCGCCTACTTAGGCTTTCTCACACATTGACGCATGCTGCTCCCTTTCCGTGCGATATTGTGCACTGCGCACATTAGCGCGCGTTAACGCGCGGCTTGTTACTTTTTGACTGGACCGCCCACTCCTTATATGGTAGCCTGCACACTAACGCAGGGCGCACATTAAGAAGGTTTAGTAAACATACCCCATAGTGTTGTTTCAGTTTTTAATGTATCATCTAAATTAGTAGTGTCAGGGGGGGCGGAGCCAGCCGCAGAGCAAAATGGCCTGTGCAATAAATCAGCTTCCGTTGTCAGCAGCGACTCCTGAATTTCTCTCCCCCAATACTGGTGTTAGGGATCACGCAATTGGCATAAGGATAACGGAAGATGTCAGTGCTGAAGCCAACGTGTCTTGAATACCAACAGGGGACCGGATCGGTGGCAAAATGATCGAAGCAGGAAGTGGGTTCCCCGCAGAAAATGGCAGCGGAAAAAGACGCACCAGTGGACAACTTCGGGAAATACTGGTGGAGTTGAAGCAAGTGAAAGAAATGATTGCCGCAAATGCGACTACTCTTGGGCAAATGCAAGAGATTTAAACAAAGTTAAGGGGCAACTTATTGGACATTAACACACGCTTGAGCTCTGTAGAAATTCAGGTACTAAGGCATGACAATCCGCTTACACTGTTGGGGCCACTTACGAAGTGCGTTGTAACCCTGGAGAGATCAAAATAATCAGGCAAGAAGAAACAATATCCGATTAATCGGGGCTACCTGAAGGGGCGGAAGGTGCAGACCCAATTGGGTACTTAGAAAAGATGATACCGGATCTGCTGAAAATCACATTTGCAAAGCCGTTTTGAGTTGGAAGTGTCCATCGAGTCCCCTCACATAAAACAAATACTGCTAGATATCCGAGGACCTATCCTCATGAAAGTACTCCGATATCCTCAGGTATTGCAGATCCTGCAGGCTGCTAGAGTATGCACATCGCTGCAGATACGGGGACACAAAATCACCTTTTTTCCAGACCTCAGTAAGAAAACTGTGGAGCGTCGGAAGCAACTCCTGGCCTTTAGGCCACTGATGCCAAAAGTTGCAGGCTAGATATGGCCTGTACTACCCGGGGACAAGGCAGTGATACTTTACAACACTACATGCAACTTTGAGGATGCCGCAACATTAAGAGTATTTTTGCAAGAAAAAAGGGACATGGATTCCTGACTTGTTAAGGACAAAGAGTCTTCTTTCTTCGAATTCAGGTGGCAGATAGCAAAAGGGGGATTGTTGGTAATATGTCGGATGGTATTAATGCTACACATGTATAATGGAAGCAAGCTAGTTATGGAATTCAGAGATAACTGGGAAGGGGGGGGGGGGGAGATTAGCTGATAGTGTAACCAGAGATGACAACGGGTAGAGCTGGTGAACCCTTCGTCCTGCTTCAGGCGGTGGACTGAAATGGGACTCCACTCACACAAATTGTTGTTTAATTAGGTAGATAAAAGGTATATGGCTGGTTAGGTCCGAATTCCAGACAGAAACGCTCCTCCGTGGGTTAAAAAAGGCATAGGGGCAATAAAAAATGATGAAGGAGAACGACCCGCTTAATTTACAATTACTCACCGGAGAAAAAAAGGTATAATAAGATAAACAGCATAATGGCTAGTAATTTGAATTTGTTATTATCGTTTCATAATGTGAAGGGTGATTCACCATCGCTCAATTAACGCGCACGAAATAGATCGCAAAAGATTCTAGTTAATTAGTACGGGCATTAAAAGGTCTTGAGTACAAACTTATTCATTCAGATCGTTGCAGTTTCATAGAACAGACATGTGATCCACCAGAGACAACAGTAGATTGCTGGCGTAACATTTTATTTTAAGTCCAATCAATGACAGCTCTGGGCATTGGATTAGAACTCGATGTCGACAAAGGCATTTGGGACAGGGCGGCAAAGAGGCGTTTTCTATTTCACACCCTACGATGGTTTTGTGGATTAAGAGAACAATTTGTGAAAAGAATCTCGCTGCTGTCTACTAATTCCTCTGCACAAATTTCTAGCTTTAATCAAGAACTTTATATACCTTTCAAGCTCCATAGAGGTACTAGAAAAGGATGTGCTTTATCACCACTCCTTCTAAACATAGCACTGGAGCCTTTGTGCCATAGCTCTCTGGCAAGACACAGATATTGAGGGGAGTGAGTCTAAAGGTTGCCAGTGCAAATTATCAGCATACGCGGTAAAATCTCTTACTTATTTTGAAACCTAACTCCCTACCAATGGTGATACAAATTATCGAGAACTATTCAGCCATATCAGGGTACAAAGTGAATCTGCAAAGACTAACAATCCTCCATTTAACTCTTATGTCAAGCCATCACTGGTACAGGGTTATCATTTTCAAATTGCAGAATACTCTTTTAAGTTACTTGGGGATCATGTATGGATTCACGAAGCAAGGACACGGTGACCCTAGCATATGAATGCTGGTATAGAAATTCTAGAAATTATCAGGGTATTATACTGTCAAATGGACTCCACATGTACGAACTGCGTGGGGAGCAGATTGGAAGCCAGTAAAATGGTTATCATCCCCAAAGTAGTGATATTCTAAGTATGATTCCAGTGTTGTTTTCCCAAGCTTGCTATAAAAAAGCCTAGACAAACTTGTGCAAGCGTTCCTATGTGGAACAAAGTGCATAGAATTGCGGCATGGAAAATTAAGTTACTGAAGGAAAGAGGTGGAGTACATTTTCCAAACGTCCCTACTGGATACATAGAGCCTCACTTACTTAAGCAAGGACGTCCAAGGCACCATACGAAGGCTGACCCTATGTGGCTACATGTGGAACAGGCCAAGTTGATGTTTATTTATGTTTATTTAACCTGATATACCGCCATTCAGGACACCAGGCGCGGTTTACATAATACAAGTAAACTGGGAAAGCTGGGGCACAAGCCCTATAGCGAAGAAAGGAAAAGCATAATTGGGACAGGAAAGAAGACAAAAGAGAAATAGAAGGAGATGGGTTAAAAGGGTACATAGCGAGGGCAAAGACAGAAAGGAAGACACGGTGTTAAGGCAGCACAGCAGTGAGGCGCAACAAGGAGGGGGTAAGAACCAGGAGGACATGAATGCCCCTCTATAAGAGGAACATGCCTATTGGGAAGATTCGGAACTCAAAAAAATCAGTGTAATGAGATAATATACGGGGCAAGGTAGGCCTGTCGTATAATAACACCATGCATTGAGGATGCTGAAGACTACCGGAGCAAGATAAATCCACGGTTGAACCCATGGTTTCAAGTTGGTGGGACAACATGTAATAATGGAGGGACAGTCTAAAGCGTGGTATCTGGGTAATTGGGCAGATGATGCATACCAACACTTTCAATTCCTTTCAAGAATTGAAGCAAGAATTTGGATTAACTGATATTAAT